>JAHHFK020004114.1:0-125372 GCA_024533555.2 Aedes koreicus | reverse complement strand
ACGTACTCAACAAGTCTCTGTTTGGTGGTGCATCGACCATATATGCACCATCCCAGACGCGTTTTTGCTGCGACTAACTCTCCAGTCCCACTTTCACGGGGCTTAAGTGCACTGACCAACTTGGCATTGTCTACGCCAATAATCAGCTGAGGTACGACATTCGCGTAACCATGAACAGGCAGTTTTCTCAGATGTGGATGCACCTCGCAAAGGTCCTCGTAAACGACAGTCTGACTCGGAAGTTTCAACTGTTCGACCGTCCTTGCTCTTAGTGGGAAACTCCTCTCCTCCTTCCGTCCTGAGATAGATATTTCAATCCGCTGCGATCCCTGCTCAATCCTGCTCACATCACCCGTCCAGCATAGACACAATGGTTCACTAGGCCCTTTTACTCCTAGCACATTTGCCACCTCAGCTTCTAACATGGTTGACGAAGATCCGTCGTCGAGAAATGCGTACACGTCTACGCTCTTCCCGTTGCCGTACAGTGTCACAGGCAGATAGCGCAGCAATGCAGACGAAGTGAGGAAATGGTGATGCTGGTGTGTGACGTTGGTGTTGGTTGTTGACGATGTTGACGTATTTGTTGACGGGTTTTGCCCGTGTAGTAAAGGATGATGACGCATGCGGCAGTCTCTGATTCCACACTCCTGCTTGGAGCGACATGGCCATGATCGATGGGGTATCAAGCACTACCGGCACAATCCCTTCTGTCGCATCACCTTCCATCTTTCATCGGTATTCAGCTTCCTGAACTCTGGACACTCGGCTATACGATGGTCTGGTTTATCGCAGTGTAAACATAGTTTGCTCGTTGGACTACTGATTTCCTTTCGACTGGTGCTGCTTTCTGTCGGTCTCGGTGCGGTCGACGCTTGTTGGTGTACGAATAGCTTCTCTTTGGCAGGTTTCTCCCGTTTACCTTTCTCGTGCTTTCCTGAACTCGGCATTCCCGGATCCACGTGTAGAGTTACATCACTTGCCATCATTACAAGGTCCTTCATAAAGTCGTTAAAAGTTGCCAGGTTGACCGTATAATAACTTCGTTTGTATGAAGCCCATTGAAGTTTCAGATTAGGCGGAAGCCTATCTATCAACTCTTGCAGTAGCATAGGATTGTTAATATGTTGCTGTTGATCCGCCAAAATCATATGTTCAACTAGATGCTCCACTCCCACACCGAACTTGATCAAAGTTTTGAGATCATCGCCTCTGGGAGAAGGAATTTCTCGCATCCTTCTCAGAAGTGAAAGTATGATGACTTCTGGCCTTCCATACATTCGTTGCAATGTAGCCATAACGTGAGGGACTGACTCAGGAATCAGCAAGCGACTGCGAACACTATCTAGAGCGAGACCTCGAAGGCACCGTTGAAGCCTTGCCAAATTCTCGGCATCATTAAAGCCGCAAGCTTCAGTGGAATTCCGGAAAGAGCTGAAGAACAGAGGCCAATCCTGAGGATCTCCAAAAAACACGGGTAGCTCTCTAGGTATAACTTGACGAGCGGCTAATTGTTCAGCTGTAGGACCTGCTGCACATCGTGGACGAACTGGATCAGGACCATATTGAAGCACTGGCGGAACGTTCTGGTTCCCCGACACGAACGACTCTTCAGGCCCCGGCGGTGGCTCTGGCATTACTAAATTCGGCGCACGATACTGCTGATGCCTCGACGGTGGCTCAAGTATGGACGTCGTTGATACTTGATACTGCTGCTGCCCCGACGATGGCAACAGCACCGACGAGTTCGACGAAAGAAATGGTTGTCGTGTTGACTGCAGCAGGCGCTCATCCCGATGTCGATTCCCTGGCTGCGGGACTACCGACAATTGTCCAGATTGTTGATAACCATGTGACATCATAGGTGCTGGATTTTGCCCTTGATTATAAGCAGATGCCTGTTGTTGTTGTCGATGCACGTTATGTTCATGCTGCTGGTAGGATCTCGAAACTGCTCCGTGGAATGAAACTTCGTATGGAGCAGATGACCTTGCATTTGGTACGGACTCTTGCATCTGTCCTACGGGCGGTGGCTGTACGTTCAAACACGTAGCATCCAGATCAATTGATCTTGGCGGGGGCATCTCTGATTTTTCCATAAAACTCTCGTATCCAGATGGTTGATGCCCTAACTCATTACACTGGGCACGTCTCGGCTGCATAGTCGACGTCATTGGTATGGTTACCCGCATGTCTCCCAGCGGTGGCAGACGCTCTAGCGCATTCAATTGGTTGTCGTGCTCTAGAGTTCGCAAAATGTCACTCTGCTCGAGCCCCGGCGGTGGCATCGGCACTGACGACATTGATCCGACGAATTGCCCCGGCGGTGGCAATGGCATCGACTGATTCGATTCGAAAAACTGCTCAGGCCCCGGCGGTGGCATGAACCCCGACGAGTTTGACTGAGTCTGCCGAGTCTCTGGTATTAGCACAGGGGCTGGCAGGCCGGACCCAGGAGGAGGCTCACCTTGATAAGGTTTCGCTTGTGGGAAAGGTGGTTGGGAGAGTTTATCCTGTCTAGTTTGGGGTTTGGTCCTACTCACACTCCCTAATTGATTACTTCGTTGACTATCAATTCTCGCTGGTATTTCAATTGGTTGCTTTGGTGAACTACTTTTTACTACCTCAACTATAGGCTGCAATCCTACCTTCAGGCTACTTCCACTATTTCTCACCTGATTCATAGAAGACTGACCTGACACTCTTTTGGATGGTTTACTACCGTGTATTGTTGTTTCACCGATGCATTCATGTACCTCGTACATGTGTCTCGACGACGAAGAAGGGTCCACTGCCTCCGACTGTGCACTAACAGACTGGATTTGCATTGGAGTCTCGCAGTCACTGATGAACGCCACCATCGCTATAGTTGTTCCAATTGTAGCATTCCCCTTGGACACGGTAGTGACTTTAACCACTTCTTCCTGCTGCACCGGTACTTGCGGTTCGTACGTTTCGGCGATGATTCCCGCCTGTTGTAGCACTGCATTGTCGTTGCTTCTCACATCGACTACCACTCCCGGTTGGACCGATGCTACGACCCCAGCTTCAACTCTGCCGATTGGGTTGCCACTCGATGATGCCATTCGGTTCCCTTTTGGACCATCGGATGCACTCTCCGTAGGAGTACGGCTTCTTACAGGGATATTCGACGCGCTTAACACTGGACCTTCCGATTCGTTTACTGCACCAATCCATCGTCCGGTGTTCTCCCGTACAATGCTGGAGTTCACTCTGCTCCTTGTGCTATGGGTTTCTTCTTCCTCACGCAACTGCTCTTCGAGTGCTTCGAACCGTTGCTTATCGAAGTCCGCCTCTACTCGGCGACGTAACCGTTGGAACTTTTCGACATCTTTTAACTCCTTCAAACGGGTATCCTTCTCGGCTTCCAACTGCTGAGTTTTTAGGGATAACCGTAGCGCACATATACTGCTGCGCGAAGTCGATCGGGAACTAGATCGAGAACGTCTGCTTGTTCGGTGTGATGAAACGGTGACTACTTCTTCTGTCTCGACGCACCTCCTGCAGGTGAAACTCCGATCGGGATCGGCAATCGAGTCACTTACTCCAGCGCAAGAGAAGTGCACGTAGCTGTCACATTTGTCACACTGGACAAGATTGTCCACTTCATCCGGTCGATCGCACAGCACACAATGGCTTGCCGGATTCTTATGGCTGGAATTAACCATGTGGTAATCCTAACCACAAATCTACCGCAAATCTTTGAAGATTTTGTTCGGGAAGAAAATCTTTCTCACTGGGCGGAATAATAACACCTCCTTTAGCAGCGTATGTACAGCTTCAAAGCTAGAAATGCATTTTGTATAAGTGTCATGCTAAATTACATTTAGGGGATTCCACTTACATTTGGTGTTCTTCGCGTGCCTTGAAAATTCACGCCTCAATCTAACTATTTGTTTCCCACTTTGGGTCTACCTAGGAAAGGCTACTTTTAACACACAATTTACTCAATATTATTATTTTTCTCACCTCCGCAATGAATCTTCCTTCGCAAATTCTTCTAACTAAATTTTTCTTCCTTCGCAAACTTAAGCTAACTTTTCCTTTCAATAGAATTAACTTCAATCACCAACTTTCTCGAAATGAACTTTCCACTTTAATCGCTAAATCTTTCTCTCCCATCTCAATTCTTCTTTCTATCTATGTATGTTGTTGATCTCTATTTTCCCTGACGTTTCTCCTCAACCGACACAGCTCTGACGGATCGGACACTTGACAGCTGTCGTTCATGCTGGACTGCGCAAACCAAAAGGGCGTAACTGGGACTCACTTTCCAAGCGGCACCGCATGCACGGTGGGTTCGCCAACAACATTTTGCGGGCCCAACGGAGGCGTTTAATCTAGTTCACATACGTTTCATCGTCCATTATTATACACCCAGAATTTCTACACAATAACGAAACGTAGAGTTTGGTTTCACGGACACGGCCTGTTTTGGGTTTCTTTTGGGTTTTTTTCTGCTTTCGGTATGTTTTTAGCCCAAGTCTTTCTTTGGCACGCATGACGTTACTCGACGAGGTCCCTAGTTTTTTCGCAACATCCCAAACGGAAGTCGCTGGTTTTCGCTTGTAGGAATCCCTGATCTTTTTATCGATATCCGGACTAACAGGACCGGATTTCCGACCACTCTTCGCGCATCTTCAAACGTACACTGTTCTCTATATTTTCGAATGGCAGATCGTACCGCTCCGACGCTAACACCCTCTTCCTTGGCCAATTTTCTCAAGGAGAGTCCGCTCACAGTGCACCATTTGTGCACGATACTTTTTCGTTGTTCCGGAGTAAGACCGCGCATTTTGATAGGTAACACAAAACTGAGCACTTTTTTGATGCTATGTCATTCAGAAATGTGCAAACAAAAGGACGCAGCCAAAACATGTTGAAATATTTAATTATATTCAAAGTGACCGTTAAAATAAGGTGTGCTTATACTTTCTGGAACAGTCGTTAAATGCTGATGCGACGCTATTTTTGCATTTACTGGTGGAACTCTTGCATCGACGGTGCTCGAAAAAGTTGCATGCGTGATTGCAGTAGACGTGGTAGTCTAGATTAAAGATCCTGTTCGTTATCTATGTACATCACCGTCCATGGACCAGAAATATTCGGAGATCACCGTAAGGAAAACCAGCGTGAACAGTGTGTGTAAGGTTGAGTGAGTAGGATGGCTTGGTTGGCTTGCATTGCGCAACAGTCATAGCAAAATTTTATCACAGAAAAAAATTGGGGATTTTCAAAGAGTTTGAATGAACATATTTTCGACCGAATTTCTTCGAATCGGCCATTAAGCCTAGTTTAGAAAATGTTTGTTTTTCCCAGTGAAGTGAACAACCATCACACTTTTTGAGTGGCTTATAAGGATGCTATTACTGTTGGTGTGGATTGGTCCAAATCGGCTCTCAAACGTTTCTAAAAATTGTCTTGTCTTCCATTCGAAAGTTACCATCACACATGTTGAGTGGCCCAAAATGCATCCTTTCTGTTGGTTGAAATCGGTTCAAAGAATCAAATTCGAGTGGCAGATTGGTGGATGTGACATCGTTTTTGTATCATTCAAAAGAAGAATGACCCAACCCATCAGCAGAAACCACCTTCAAAGACCTTCGAAGTCAAGTTCTGTTGCATCGCATTGCAATACCCGAAATTTTTGTGGAACTGGGGCGAACCGTCGCCTTCGTTTATTGCTTCATCTTTAATTACAGGCTTCGAATGCAAGGCCATCCTATAGAAACAGATCTGGTAACATCTGCCCAGAAGAAACTACTCGTTATGTCGAATCCTACAAAATTAGAGCACCTACACCATGCGACTACAAATAATGGGAACAAACCAGCGGAAGAGTTGCAGAGTGTTGAAAAATTCAACCCTCCACACCCTCGACAAACGCGGCGTCATTCGATTGGAAAGCAGAACAGCAAACGCTGCATACGCCACTTTCGACACACGTTTCCCAGTTATACTATTAAAGGATAATCCAGCGACGAAATGACGGTGCTTGCAGAAATCGTGAACATCATCAATGCGCGACCACTGACATACATGGCCCAGAAAACCTAACAAATGCGAGGTGCGTACGCCAAATCATCTTCTTTTTGGAGAATCTTTTTGAACAAACGAAGAGCGGAGAGTAAAAATATACTTGGCTGAAGAGTTGCTGCAAGCGTTCGTTCCTGTCTCGTGTAGCATGGGAACGATGGGTCAAATACTCCTCCAACCCTGACTAGAAGCTCAAAACGGTTTGAAGTGGCGATGACCGGATACCTAGTATACGTAGCTGAACGCAACCACCGATCATGGAATCGTAGAAGTGTTTAATAAGTATTTCAAGAAAGAGATTGTCGTTCTCTGCCCGACAAGTCTTCGAACAAACGGCCACTAGTCGATTAAAGAGACCAGTTGTGAAACTGGTGGTCATGGAAGTGAATGGTGTGATGGTAATGAACGGGAGATGTTCTGGCAACACGGATAATGACAAACGTCAGTGTCGACTACAAAATCTTGCTCAACGAGTCAGAGAACAAATCCGTGCCAAATCCGTGAAATCTGCGCTGCCGTAATTACCCTGTTATTTTGCAATGACAAAAACACTTTCAACTAACTAAATACAAATTCACCCATACATATCTATTGAAATAACAAAGTTATGTGCAAATTTTTGAAACGAAATTTAGTGTATACTTTATTATTGCCAGTACTGTATGCTGAAGCATGAGCCTTCAAAACATCTCACTCTAGTGTGAAGACCTTGAAGTATGCCATTAGGCGCACATGGCCGTTCGATGCCGGAGGACTGCGTTCGAAAGGCGTGTTCTAGTTTCCGGTGTCGCCTTGAGGATGTCATTGATAAAAATGGAGGTCACATCGAGTAAATTTGATTGAAAGAACCTCATAGAGATAACTGAAATCGAAAATGTTGACATTATTGCTTAAAGTAGTTGAAAATGGGATTTGAAATAAACACCAAACATTTTCGCATTTTTTCCTGCCACACCCTGTAATTTACAATAGTCCAAATGCTAAAGATATTTAGCAAAAAGCATCGTTAATAGCATAGCATAGCATAGCATTTTCCGACCATACACAATCCTGGGTTGGCTGTTGTAGAGACGATGGAAGCGCCAGCAGAACTGCCTTGGTGAGACGGGCTCTTTATCCATCAATCTCTTTGCACCCGGGCAGGTCCTTATGATCAGCAAGGGATGGGAGGGAAGTGTTGATTAGATGTCTACTTAAGAAGATGCTGAGAACTCATGCTACCTTCATAGACATCTGGAGTTGGAAGTTGGATGGGATTGTGCGGGAGGCTTTCCTTGGCGAGAAAGCATATGAATATTTATATGTATATTGGTCGTTGGGAGTGACGAAGCTAAGAAAGTCAATGCACTCCTTCGTGGTCCGCACAGGCGTTTCCTTCTTGTATTGAAGCTCCAAATCCAAGGGTGTAGTGCCTTTTCTTGCGTGGGAGCTTGTCTGTCGGTTGGGACATGAGCACTAACTCTTGTCCTAGCCTTTTATGGATTATGGTTGAAGCGCCATTACTCGCTTTCTGAAAAGAGAAGAAGAACGCGCCGACACAGAGTCATACGCTCACACACATACACACATACAGGCACACACTCTCTCGCACACACATACACACACACGCGCACACACACACTTACACTCACATATTCACATATTCATGGTTTGTAAATAGCTCTAGATTGAACCAAACGGTCAAAAAATGTATGTACGGAATTTCTCCCGCTGAACAACAAACGTTGCGGGAGCTAAAACTCTACTGATATCAAAAATATGTATCTCATATGTAAGTACTTAGCTGAATTCCATTTAATTACGTGTCCGATCCAAAAAGCCCGATCAGGCAACTAGCATCGAGCAATGCCCATAACCTCCAGCTGAAGACTGAAGACACGGGTATCGTTTAGTAGCACAATTTCTTCATAATCCGACTAGAAGCACAGAATTAAGTCCAGTTGATAATTACGTCGAAACATTGTCGAAAAACTTAACATGCTAGATTTCATAGAAACTATTGATCCACATCGCAGGGCATTGAGCAAGGCACATACAATCGTAGCAAGGACACCGTTGGGGCAACGCACAAAGTATGATGATGGTCGGTTGGTACTCCCGTAACAATCAATGGAAGCACACTCCGGAGAGCACTCCATAACCGAAATTTAAAAAATAAATCCTGGTTAAGTTGAAATTACGACCATTTAATAATCGATTCTTATAAGTACCGAATTCAAAGGATCAACTTTGGTTCAACAATGATCCCTCTATTTTTAATTCAGTGTTATAAAATAATAGGTTTTTCAGTTATTTATCGTTTCTAAAAATATGAGGTTGTTTTGATTGACTTAGATTCGACGCTTTTAATTTGAATTCTCAACGAAAACCTTAATCTCATCAAAAGGTACAGCACGTTAAATTTTTAAAGTAAATATTCCGTTCCCGTTTCGGATCACAATGGTATGGCGAAAGATTGGTTTCATATAATGCATTTCAAATAGATTTAGCAAAAAGCAAATTATTTTGCTTATTGGTTACTTCGGTTGTATATCAAACTTATTGCTTCCTTTTAGCATACTAGTCTATTGATGACTCTCCACTTAGCGTTCTAGATAAGCATTCAAATTCATTAACTGGGAGCTTTCGGTGCATATACAATTTTCATATTATATTTTAAGGTCATCGAGAAATTTTACCATCTCGGGGGATTCCTAGACCAGACCGGGCATCGAACACAGCATCGCCTTGCTTTGAAGCCACATCCATTATCGACCGAACTTAGATAGGCCCCGAGATGATCAACGCCTGTTTATTTGTCAGTGTCTTACCAGCTAGATATTCTATGATGACATAAATCATAAAGAGCTTAGAGCAAATCACTTCCACTGCAGATGAAATCTAGTTATCAACCAGATTGCGTAAACCAGGACGACAAAATTGAGCTGATAGATTTATTGCTCTGTGGATTACGGTTCTGATTATGTAAGAACTCCGGGAGGATGTTGGTAAAAGTGCTTACGTAAGATATAATCTTTCACACAACCAGTACAAATCGTGAAACGCTCAGACAGCACACGAGGAGAGGAGGAAGTTAATATGTAACTATGGTGCGCGTTTCGCAGTGACACCATTTTCCGCAAGGCAAGCATAATTTATGGCGACGTTCTCGTTTTCGGGTGCGGTGAACCACTTTTGCTAAACTATCTTCATGTTTCCAACACAGTTCATCCTACCGATCCGAGGTGATGTTTCGCGCGAAACTTGTGGTTCGTGGTTTAATTAAACAAACTTGGCGGTGGGTTGTCATCGAGGGTGGAAGAATTGACGGACGGAAGAAATTGTAAAGATCAAATCAAAGTTGCAAACTAGCTCTACGGCCGCGCGGAGATGGCGTTTAGTATTCCACCAGGCAGAATCAAAGTTTAATTTGTTCTTTACCTGCATCTACCTAGGTGGAATAATCGTGGGTTGTTTGAAGCTGGAGAACTGTTCTTTGTAATTTTCCGCTCCGGTTGCCAAGTACAGTTGCATGTACAACTTTAATTGTTTTCAGGCTCCTGCTTTCGTGTAACTACTGGATAAACACATTTTCCCTGCTGGCAAGTGTGGTAGTTGCAGCTCAAGTTGTAGCTAAGTGCAATGGGTCAACTTATTTTCCATAAATTATATTTTATTTTAATTTTATTGTTCTTCGTCTTCGACTAAAAATCGTACAGACTACTCTGCCTACTATTCTTAATCCTATTTTTTAAAAAGGCTTTTGCTAATGCTAAAGTCGAATCAATCCTCCAACCACGATGAGAACCAGTCTAATTTCCTTTTTGAACTCTAGATGAAAGTTTCACATTGAATCTCATCCATTTATAGTAATATATTTCCTTCGTTATCCCACATATTCACCGCAAATACCTTACAATTAATCAGGACTGATCCTAATCCTTGCGCATGGTGACGAGTTGATTATTCGCACGTACCGTAATCCAATTCGGGCTTTCGAGTGACAACCGATCGATGCCATTATCACTGTGTATTCACCATAAAATAAAGCAATCTTTCAATACGGGCTGCAACACACCATAAAAACGCCATTCTATCGTATCTGAAAACGAAAATCTTTCCATATCCTCTTGACTCGGAGTGGAGGCAATAGATACCGTCCGGAAGCAAAGCAAATTCCTTGTCCTGCGTGTGTAGAGTTCGAGACAGCCAGCGCACATTGATGACACAGCAATCAGGAAACTAGTGATTCATATAATCGAATAAGCCAGATGGCATGACCGAAAATTGGTTCCCATATGTCAACGATCTGGTCTGGTCTTTTCTGGTCTGCCATGCTGTCTGGTTCTTTATGCGTTGTACCATCTACGTTATCTCTAGTCTGTACATTTTTTTCCCTGCGTGGTCCCCCCCCCCCCCAGGAGAGATTCTTTTGTTTTTATTGTTGGAGAAAAATATTTATAGACCAAAAATGGTGAGAGAATGCGTGGGCTGTCTCTCTTTTTTTTAAAGAGTGTTTTTTTTTGTGTTTTTTTTTTATTTATTTTTTTTTTTGATTTAAATTTGTTAAAATTTTTTTTGAAATAAGGGCGTAGTAGTTAACATCCATACCTCTCACACCCAAGTCACGAGTTCGAATTTCACTCCGGACAAGTTACGTAAACTCTGAATACGTATTTGAGTGACTACGACGGGAGATGAACCAGCCCAGGGCTGAAAATCTAGATAATCCAGGAATTAAAACAAGTTTTTACTATCGCCAAGCTGGATAATACTTTTCACGTAAACAATAATTCCTTTAAAGCCTGTCCACACTAAATTTCGGACACTTTTCTTTAAGTGAAGATTTTGAATTATTTCACGGATCGCTGAAACGTTTCACTTATATGACAGCTGAAACTGTCCACTTTATTTCGTGGTACAACATGTTTACATTCTTGCTACATTCAGTAAAATGGCGTTGAATCAAGTGGATGTGCGTAAACGCATTTTGTACGAACGGCAGCAAAATCCGAATTTAGCGGTACGCGATCTTGCCGAAAAACTAAAACTACCGAAAAGTACCGTGTTTTGTGTTTGCAAATCATTTGACCAGCGCTTAACTGTGGATCAGAAGGTTGGAAGTGGAACAAATCGAAAAGTATGCTCCCGACAAATGGACAAGAAGGTGGTAGCCATTATTGAGAAAAATCCCAATCTTTCTGTGCGAAATGTGGCTTGCAAAGTTGGGAAGTGAAAATCATACGTACAAAACGTGAAGCAGAGGCAAGGACTGAAGGCGTACAAAGTGAAAAAGGTGCCCAACCGCGATGACAAGCCAAATTTCACTGCAAAAAGTCGTGCTAAGGGGCTTTACACCATTTTTTTGCAAATATTTTCTTGTATCATAATGCACGGAGAAACATACGTACTCGAAGACTTTAAACAGCTTCCGGGTCTGGTTTTCTATACCGAAATGCAAAGGAACGCCGTTGCTGAGCATTTCCGGACAAAGAAGGCTGAAGAAGTATTTGATTTGGCAGGCCATATGTAGTTGTTGTCGAAAATCTAAAAGTTGTGTCTCTTCCGGTACTATCAATAAGGATGTGTACGAAAAAGATGTCTGCAAAAGCGGTTGCTATCGTTAATCAGAAGCCACGACTCTCCAGCTCTGTTTTGGCCTCTTGTCACTATGCGAAATCCGTCCTGGAATGGTATAAGGCACAAGAGGTCAAATACGTGCCAAAACAGCCAATCCACCAAACTGTCCAGAACTTCGCCCAATTTAACTGGGCTCTAGTTAAGCGGAAACTTTTCGAAACTTAAAGAAAGCAAATGGTTCCGATGATTTCAAGAGAAGATAGAGAATCGTAACGGCGGGTGTATTTGAGGATACCGTACGGAACCTGATGGCGGGTGTACCACAGGAAGCTCGAGAATTTTACAGAATGAAGGATTAACATCTTAATCAAATATTTCTAATGTAGGTATAACGTTATTATTGTGAAATAAACAATCGGTTTTGTTGAATTATACGTAATTTTTTTTTGCTGCCATAATTATGGTGTCCGAAATTTAACGTGGACAGGCTTTATGTACGGTCTCCAATCTGCTGGGTTCTGAAGATGCTACCCATCGACATTTTAAGAGTTGTTAAGGTAGAGTTTTAGAATGTTGTTAATTTCATCGACATGTACACATAAACTCAACCTTCTCAACCCTTAAGAAACTGATTGATTTGTTTCACTAAATGATCAAAAATATTCAATTTATTTTAGTAATCTCAGTTTTTCAATCTGTTGTCTGTATCAGTGCCGTAAATAGTCATTTCTCGAGTACCTTTTCAAACAGATGTATCTGATTTTGATAACAAAGAGGGGAAGTAAGATTCAAACGTTAGATTCTTGAAACCCTTAGCACTTTCATGCAAACTAGGGCCACCAAAACAAGGAATAACATTTCTCAAACATGGTGGTGATGCTAGTTTCCGTGAGGGTGCTGAGAGTTTTGAGAAATTTACGTTTGAATCTTACTTCCCCTCTTTGTTTGCAAAATCAGATACGTCTGTTTTTAAAAAGGACTGGAGATTTCGTCTCATTTGGACAAATTTACCGATAACTTGTTTCAGAAGCTGAATTTATGTATATTGTGTATGGTAAAATTGTAATCCTTGACTAATTCAACTACTTTGTCTAAAGGGCGATACGGTCAAAATTTGGTCAATATCAACTTGACGTATTTCTTTCAATTTTGCATTTAAAAAACCTGAACACCCCTCATTTTGATGTTGCTCCTATTTTGATTTTGGAATTCACTCTTCAGTTGTCAAAATGCCGTCCAAGCAAGAAGAGCAGCGTATCAAAATTTTGCTCGCGCATCGCGAAAATCCGAGCTACTCGCACGCAAAGTTGGCAAAATCGCTAAAAGTTGCCAAATCAACCGTTACAAATGCAATCAAAGTGTTTGGGGAACGTTTGTCGACAGCCAGGAAGTCTGGATCGGGGGGAAATCGAAAACCGGAAGCCGCTGAGACGACAAAGAGAGTTGCCGGTAGTTTCAAGCGAAACCCTAACCTATCTCTCCGAGATGCCGCAAATAAGCTGGGTGTATCGTCTACAACCGTGCATCGAGCCAGAAAACGAGCCGGACTATCGACTTACAAGAAGGTAGTGACTCCAAATCGCGATGATAAACAAAATACGACGGCCAAAGCGCGATCCCGGAGGCTGCACACGACGATGCTGACGAAGTTTGACTGCGTGGTAATGGACGACGAAACCTACGTCAAAGCCGACTACAAGCAGCTTCCGGGACAGGAGTTTTATACGGCAAAAGGAAGGGGAAAGGTAGCAGATATTTTCAAGCACACGAAACTGTCAAAGTTCGCAAAGAAATATCTGGTTTGGCAAGCCATCTGTACCTGTGGCTTGAAAAGCAGCATTTTCATAGCTTCCGGGACTGTCAACCAAGAAATTTACGTGAAAGAGTGTTTGAATAAACGTCTGCTGCCTTTCCTGAAAAAACACGATTGTTCCGTACTGTTTTGGCCGGATTTGGCATCTTGCCATTACGGTAAAAAGGTCATGGAGTGGTACGCCGCCAACAACGTGCAGGTGGTTCCCAAGGACAAGAACCCTCCCAACACGCCAGAGCTCCGCCCAATTGAGAAATACTGGGCTATTGTCAAGCGGAACCTAAAGAAGACCAAAAAAACTGCTAAGGACGAGCAGCAGTTCAAGGCAAACTGGCTTTCTGCGGCGAAGAAGGTGGACAAGGTGGCTGTACAAAATCTGATGGCAGGGGTCAAGCGTAAGGCCCGGCAATTCGGATTTGGAAAAGCGGAAGCCTAACTGAATATTTTTCCTGAATTTTATACTAATTGAACTTGAAAAAGAAATTTAATTTGATTTTTTAAATAAACGATTTCACCGATTTACACGTGTTTTCCCTTGACCAAATTTTGACCGTATCACCCTTTAACAGTGCATTGCCCGAACTGGTATGCTACCTGAACCTACCTCCAATCGAAAGTTGGATTTTAAAGCGATCGTTATACTCTTCCCTGTAAAAAAGGCCAACATTAAAGAAAATTGGTTTAATCTTATGGCATTTTGTTTCCATGAATATTTATTTTGGAATCCTGATATATTATAGGGAAGATGTACCTATATTAATCTCACCACTTTGCAATTCATTCTACTTGAAATAAAACGATATACACGTGACAGGATTCGTTAGTAATGTTTGTTGCATAGTTATTTAACGTAAGCAAACATTATTAGAAAACGAACCCGATCCATCAACTGCCCAATTGTTTGATTCATCGTAGGATGAATATAGGAACAATAAGATTAATATGGGTGCAGTTTCCCTACTCTTAATTTACTTCTATGCTCATAGATTCGTGAAATTTTCATTTTTGTAGAATTCGCCTGAATGCATGTAATTAGCTGAAGGGTGGTTTGCTAAAGATAACTAAACCGCTCTCAATTTAACTTATAATAGTATTGTTTGCATACCTTTAGGCGTTGTCTGTGTACAATTATTACAGGAAGTACAATTAAGTGATGCATTTAAACTACCTTCGCGGGGCTTTTACTCATTTACCGTGGTAACTCTTGGTTTTCGTAACACGTAACACCAATTTGAATAATAATGGTCGCTCAGGAGTTATTGAACAGTATTGTGAATTTTGCCACAAAGCTACATCAGAAAATGGTAAATAGAGTAGAACATTATTCTGTTCTCCCGTGGATCATAAAGCTATTATGTATGTAATTTTCTTGAAATTTTGTCATTTATACTTTGAAAATTCAATATCTCTTAATAATACTTATCGTTATGCTCTGAAACTTTTTTTAAAATAATTTGTTTGAAAGCAAAACTGGTGTAATTATTTGATTAGATACAATTCAAAACCATAAACACTTTCAGTTAACTCAATGAATAGTTCAGCGGGAAGTCTCTGTTCATTTGGGATTATCATTTGAAAATATCTCCTGCCGTTCTATTTTAGTCAGTGCAATGTCCCACATATAATCTATTAAAGTGATTCTTCAGCATGACAACGCTCGACCTCACGTTGCGAAACCCGTGAAAACCTACTTGGAAACGCTCAAATGGGAAGTCCTACCCCACCCGCCATATTCTCCTGATATTGCACCGTCCGATTATTACTTGTTCCGTTCGATGGCACATGGTCTCACTGGTCAGCAATTCCACTCATATGATGACATCTCAAAATGGCATGATTCTTGGATAGTATCAAAAGACGAACAGTTCTATCGAAATGGTATTCACGTTCTACCAGAAAGATGGGAAAAAGTCGTAGCTAGTGATGGGCAATACTTTGAATAATTCGTTTGTAACCTTTGTTTTCACAATAAAGTTCCTTTTTCACCAAAAAACAGCGAGAACTTAGTTGCGCACCTAATACTATTTCAGATTTGCTGTCTCCATAGATCATCCGGGTCGATTCTCGTGGCCTGTCTTCTTTTTTTTTTTTAATTTAAATCCTAAATAATTAAGTTCTAAGCAGCTTCTAAGCTAACTTTAAGAAGATTGTCAAATGTAGCTCGAAGTGAAACTTGCACAATCAAATCTAAACAGTAGCTATTCATGAAACTTGTTGTGAAAATCTTCTCCACTGTTCTCCTTTCAGGAGTTGCGACACAATTGATTGCTGACCCATAGACTATGGATTTTTCCTAAAACATGGACCAATTTTCCCTCCGCCTGCATATAAGAAAGGATTAATATAACCGCAGTTGGATGCATCACAATTTCGCTATTTTATTGTTGAATGACTTAGAAAACATGAATAGATTTTGGCAGAGTAAATGTTATTGCAATCAGTGAACCCGATTTGGCAACACATGATTATTTGCTTCTTTGGTTCGAACAAAATCAATTGAAATATTATAAGTTTAATTTGTTTAATTTGTATTAATTAGGAAGCATCTTGAGAGATACCAACAATCCGAGGTCGATATGAATTGATTTCGCAAAACTAATGAATAGACACTTCTAAGCAATAGATAACTATGATTTGACATTGTTGCTTCCTGTGCAGTAGACTACCGGTTGCCTATCAACCATTCGACATAACCTTGTAAACCAGAAGATTCATGCATGCGTTATCTAGCTAATTTGAACCACAAATGGGAAACCATGTAACTCTCAAGCCCCTGATAACCTTCAACTTGCACACACGTAAAGTGCCTTCCTGAATGATGATTGATCCGTGATGGGTGGCACTGGTGGTAGACATCCTTCTGGATGGTGGATTCCAGTAGCTCATCGCCTATTTCCGAACCATATCACGTTTCACGCTCCGATATGCTAATGTATACACAAAACTGTCGGTAGGCTACGCCAAGATACTACTCTATGCGCAAATCTTCATCAGCTAGCCGGAGGAAAACACGGAATCAAGTCATTTCTCGATGCCATGCCACGCCGTGTCACGGAGGTAATTATCATATTCGGAAGCAAGCAAGAAACTTTAGGGCGAGACGTTGGTTCTTCTGGTCTACTGCCACTGATGGTAGTAGCTTCTTTGAAGAGAAAGCTGCGAAATCGCAGAAAGCAAGAAAGCAAAAAAAAGATGAGAAAATTAGTTTCTGGAAGAGAGGTGTCAGGCAAACTAAAGACAGGGCATGACACTTCAGATTTTTTGTTCCATCCTGAAACGTCTTGTTTGCTTGCTATTATTGAATTTTCTACTTTTTTGTACACTTTCACTTGTACTGTGAGACATTAACAAATTTGCATGAAAATCTGGCAAGTGAAACTTTGTGGCTTGTTGTTTTGCTGTCTATTGCATTTTTTATTCTCGTTCTAAGATGTGTGTTTAACAATGTGCCAATAAGAGGGGCAAGGGGAGCATCCTTTAAATATACATTCAATTTGAAACCACCGAACATAGTAGCTTTTAAAACTTTGATTAAAAAGAATTTCGATTAAAGATCAATAGATCGAAATGTGCTTTATTCGATGATAGTAACGGGATGTAACCCATAACGCTGGTTGATCACCTTTCCGTGGTGCGTTACGGGGTTTCAGATCTACCACCGAACCCTAGTCCGAATTAATTCAAACTAGGAAAGGTCAAAGGAACATATCTTAGTCCTTATGTTATGTAACAATACTCGGATTGTGCCACCGAGGATGAGCTTGGAATAAGTAAAACATGGTTAGTCTTCATTTAAGTGAACTCACATTTTCTATATGATGTTTTATAGTTTGAATTAGTTATGACTAGGGTTCTGATGCATGGTCAGTATCCGAGTCATAGTTTGTTTTCGCACTCTATCTCTGTTTGTGCCTCAGTTCGCGATTTGGCCAAAAAGCTGAACACGTTCAAGAAGCAGAAGCAGCCAATGTGAAACCAGGGGCGCGGAATCTGTATGAAACAGTTTTTGTCAAGAATAGGTACTGCATCATCATGGACAACGGAACGTATTTGAAGTTGGACTATAAAGCCTTACCGGGATCGCAATATTACACGATTCGTGAAGATGATGATGTTAACAAGGCGGACACCTCAGTTTTCACTGAAAAATTTGGTGAAGAGGCGATGGTGTGGCAGGCACTCAGCTCATGCGGTAAATTTACGAAGCCGTACATCGTAAATGGAGCAATCAATGCAGATATTTACGTCACCAATGCTTGAAAAAATACCTGTTAACGCTGATTCGTCAACATGACAATCCTTTATTCTTTATTCTTTATTTGGAGCAGGGAAAAGCCCGTTTGAGTAGAGCTGCAGATGCCAGCTCTTTCTCAAATGGGCGCAAAAAACCTCCTCTTCTTTTTATATCAACAGAATTTACATAGCTTCCAAATGATACAATGATTCCTTAAATCTACTTAATGGGCTAAACATAACAAAAAACTAACTTGAACTAAAAAAATCTAACGTGTGTTATTTTGTGGAGCTGCGAGTACTTTTTAGAATCTTTTTCGAAGAGTGGAACGCGGAACATCGAAGTCAAATTCGTTGGAACAGCGGTTAAAGGATCGACACATACTAGAAAATGGCTCGTTAGGCCCGTTATTGGTTCTAGCACCATGTAGAAAAAGGAACGAATTCGAGCGAAGTTGACGATAGGGAATATTTATGATGAGAAGCGACAACATTCGAGGACAATCAATTTTCGATTGAAGAGGGTCAGAAACAAAGAGCGTTTTTGAAACATCACGACGTATACTCAGTAACTCTAGACCTATAAGTTTACATCGTGCATCATAGCTGGGCAAATTGATTGGATCATTCCACGGAAAAGGTGTCTTAAAGCGAAGCGCAGAAATTTGCGCTGAACCGCCTCGATAAGTGAGATGCTATTCTGATAGTACGGTGCCCAAACGACAGATGAGTATTCTAATATTGACCTCACTAACGAACAGTACAATGATTTTAAACATTGAATGTTTTTGAAGTTTTTTGCAATGCGAAATATAAAACCAAGTGTCTTAGAGGCTTTGGAGGTTGTAAAAGCGACATGTTCCTTAAACGTCAATAAGGTGTCTAATAACACACCTGGATCCTTAACAACAGATTCCCTTTTGAGAATTGTCGATCCAACCTTATAGTCAAAGTCAAACAAACTACGTTTGCGGTAAAATGAGATAACGGAGCATTTACCAGCTTTGAGATCCATGCGATTTGTTTCACACCACTCGGTGAATATATCGAGCTGATATTGTAAAAATGAAGCGTCTTGAATATCATTGACAGTCCAATACAGTTTGAAATCATCGGCAAAAGAAAGTTTGAAGGATCCAAGTGGCAGATTAACGTCATTGAGATACACTAGAAATATTAACGGTCCTAGGTGGCTACCTTGTGGTACTCCCGATGGAACAAGAAAGTAGGGTGAAATTGAATCGCCTTATTTGATAGCCATTTCACGGCCACTCAGGTAAGATTGGAGCCAAACGAGAAAATATCCGGAGAAACCGAGACGTTCGAACTTTGCAATAGTTATCCGATGGTTGATTTTATCGAATGCCGCTGAGAAATCCGTATAGATCGAATCGACTTGTTGCCCTTTCTGTAGAGCTTTAGCGATGAAAGATGTGTAAACAACCAAATTGGTACTCGTTGACCGTTTCGGCATGAAACCATGTTGATGTTCAGAGATGTAATGGTGGCAGTTGTGCGATAAATAGCTGAAAACCAACTTTTCAAATAACTTCGAAACGGCACACAAAGCAGCTATTCCACGACAATTGCTGACCTCACGTTTGTTTCCTTTTTTGAAGACAGGAAAGATATATGATTTTTTCCATTGATCCGGGAATGATCCGACTTGCAACGATACATTGAAGAGACGGGATAGAGGTGTAGATAGACTAGTGCAGCATTTCTTCAAAACAATTGCAGGGATTCTGTCAGGACCTGAACTGGTTGATGCCTTGAGGGAGGAACTAGCTTTTTCCACTGTTCCAGGATCGACGATATGGTGAGCACCAACTGGAGGATTGACTGGAACATTGTTTGCAGCTTTGTGAACTTGTTTATCATCCAAAGATTCTTGTATGAACACGCTTGACAATTGACTCAGGAAAAGATCACAGATACCATCTATAGACGAGCTTTCAATACTTCCCTTGGACATAACAGTGGGGAGGCCGGATTCTTTTCTTTGTTCGTTCATGTAATTCCAGAATCCTTTAGGATTGTGACGTAGTTGTTGCTGAACTTTCCTTTGATGCGCAAAAAAAAGTTTTTGATTTAGGCGTTTGTATCGAAAGTCGGCAGTGTGGTAAACTTGTTTGCATCGTCGGGTCTTACAGTTTGAATATTTATATTATTATCGAATATTATTTATATCTCAGGTGTATCTGGGTTTTCTTAGAAGCCCAAGGAGCTGTCCAGTTTTTCGGCCGATACAACAACTATTGTAAATTTGTTAAAATCTCATCGAAACAACAGAACCACGGCTACTTAGGAAATACTGAGGATGCTCCAGTTTTACTCTGTCGGTTCTTAATTTGTTTGTACGTAGCGAAGAGGTTGCGAAATTTACGGTTACGGTTACGTCGTTACCGGCCACTTTCATTTCTACAGACATAGCCTTGCACAATGTTTATTTGGTTGTTGTAGCGTTCTAAAATTGAGGTTCCATGTTCAGCTTGATGTTTAATAATGCTTGTATTATATCTTCAGCTAAAGGTGGTTGCTTGCCTGAAACATAAATGTTTTGTAATTCAACAACATAACATAGCATACTGGATTGTACATTTTCCAGACTACTAGTTCTCCGAAAGTATAGTTTGTCCAAAAAACATTTCCTCGAAAAGAACAGTACTTCGAAAAACATTAACCCAAATGCAGTGTTGAATACTGAATTCATTTCGGTTCGCCTTGCATGCTATGTAGTTGCGTTGATAGCATACCCCAGAAAGAAGAGAGGCACGACAAACCACAGCCCAACACCGACCACCACCCCCCCACTCCCCCCAATTCATAAAACACAACAATCACATACATTACATAAAATAAAACAATCAACCTTTTTTCAACTTTCCTCACCCCCCTTCAACCCCAACCCACAACCCACCCCCCTCTCACCCCCCCCCCCCACCCCCCCTCCCCCCCCCCCCCCCAACAAAAATCCCCATCTTAATTTCTCCTCAAAACTCTTCCCCCACAAGAAGGGAAAAAATCTGCCCCTTCCCCCCCCCACCTGGTTGCTCCCCCACCCCCCCCTCCCCCCCCCCCCAAAAACCCCCTTCCCACCATTTCTCAGAAAGCCAAGAAACGAGCCGGGCTCCGTTCATTCAAAGCAGAGACCGAAATTTTCGCCTACTTGAGAAGAGAAACGTCCTTTTCCACCCGCTTGGAGAAACAGATGAGAATGTGAGAAGCGAGAGACTATTATACACTCACAGCAGTTTTCGCGAGAAAAACAACGGCGATTTATAATTTTCGGAGAGCATGAGTAGCTGATAAATCGTTTCTTTTTCGGTGGTTTCTAGATGCCGATAATTATTTTTCACTTACTTTTTGACACCTGAAAATGCACCAGTCTTCATGCTTGTTTTATTCTGACATTATTATTCGATAAAAAGCCAATTTTTCTTCATGTTGTGGGAAAACAACAATTTGTATATTTGAAGCAAACTAAATAGAAGATACTTCTGGTTCATAATGATGATGATTATGATGATGATGATGATGGTCCCGCCTCTTACCCCTACAAAGGTTTGAGCAAGGCGATTTTTCTATTAGATAATTTATTTAACAACAATTCAAACCAGTCAGGCAAAAAATGAACGAACTGATTTCATCTACAGATATAAACTTCTTCAAAAACTGTTATTTGCTTCACAGTGATATTATTGTGAAAAGCTATTGATGTCTACCACAAAAGTTCGCAAGTATTCCCAGTGATCAGGAAATCCTATTACAATTCAAATCACAGATAGTAAGCCCAAAAAAATTGAATTATCACAAGGACGATTTAAATATGTTTGTATTCATAGAGCACCACTTTAGTCTCACTCATCAAATGGCTGGAGTTAAGGAACATGGAGGTTTTTAACTTACTATAGGTGAAAAAAAGAAATCAATATCATTCAGCGTTCATCTTGCGATATGGAGCGGTTCAATGTCAAGCAAAAACACTGAATATTTTTCGTTAAAACGGAACACTTGCAATAAAACTTGCTGCTTCTCTGAAGGCTTCGAGATACCACTTTTCTGTAATTTATTAACGTGACTTTTACCCATTGGGCAGTTCGTCAAGGAAAAAAATGAACAAATATTTGCGTATAAATAATTGAAATGACGTTTCTGGATTTACCACTGATCTCTTTTTAGCGCAATAGTTACTACTTAGAGGCATTCATTGAGATACACTAGATTATTTTTTCTTACGAAGGATGCGTACCGTGTACAAAAAATTGTACAAAAATAGGGGAAAGTGCTCTAATTTGGGTCTATGGATCTAAAATTTGGCCTATTGATAAAAATTGTCTGCTTTTATTTTGTCTTAACATAGATATGTCAGTTAGACAATACTACTGTATATTTCGGATTTTCAGGGTAAAAATAGTGAATTAAAATTTACTTCGAATTTAAAGCAAAGGCCGAATCCTAGATCCAAAGGCACACATTAGAGCCTCTTCCCCTAATTCATGCTATTTGGAGAAACCGTGCAAAATCTTATCCGGCTGTTCAGTGACTGGTAAAAAGTAATGGAAATAATGGGGGTTCAGTGGTGTTGAGGGGTTAAGGAGGATCAAGGGTAGTCAGTGGGGAGGGGGGATCAAGGGGCAGTAAATGGAGGTCATGGGTGGTTAAGGGACAGTCAAGGGGAGGTCCATGGTGGTCAGACGGAGAGTCAGTGGTGGCCAAGGGAGTCAGTGATGGTCAAAGGGTGGTCAGGAGGCAAGGGGTATTCATGGGTGCTCAAGGGGGATCAGAGGGTCAAGAGTGGTCAGTGGAGGAGTGGGGGGTCAAGGGGCAGTCAAAGGAGGTCATGGGCACTCAAGGGACAGTAAACGGAAGGTCAGGGGGCAGAGCTGGTCAGGGGTGGTCAAGGGGGATCAGGGGGGTCAAAGGAGAGTAAATGGTGGTCAAGGGGATCAATGATGGTCAAAGGGACGTCAGGGGGCAAGTGGCAGTTATGAGCGGTAAAGGGGTCATCCATAACTTATGTAAAGGATTAAGGAGGAAGGAGGTGGGTTTCAACATTTCTTACAAGGGGATTTTCTTATATGAGATTCAATTGTTAGATTACTATTTTTACTTAGTCATGTTGTAGTGGGGACGGGGTTATCTGAAAATCTTATATCGTCTTACAAAGCGCGAGTAAAGGGGTCTAAACATCACTCACAAACCCTTATAATTTGTGGATAGCCCCACGTCCCCTTTGAGATGCAAAAACGATGAAAAGTACGAATTAAAAAAATACCTTTTGCAATGTTTATTAAAGAATACAACTGCCTTGGTAAATCATCGAATTTTTATGAAAATTTCATAGAAAATTAAGTAGTGGGAGTTTTTTATATTTCTCATTTTTTCTAAGTCTTAAAGCGATTCAATCCTTGTCTTGATCCAATGACTTTGCTAGAGCTGTTTGAACAAGATCTTTGTTTGATCTTATCTTCAGAACATTTTCCAGGTTAGTTCCACTGATGCGATTTCTGATCTTAGTGAAAACTAGATTGAACTGACTGAAATCTCGCTCAACACTGCATTGTGTATCCGGTGCTCCCAGTATTACATTTATCAATTTCCAAAGTTCTGGGTCATCATAGCGCTGTTTGGCCCAGAAATCAATAATATCGAATCCGTTTTGGTCAGCGTCCTTGCGAGGTTGGTTTTGGATAGTCCTTATTCTTTGCTCTAATGATGAAACATTTGCAGCCACTTGAGTTCCTTTACCAATCCTCTGAGAAAGGAACTCGTTCAAGCTGAACCGAGTAGTAGACGTGATCGCTGTGTTTTGATTTGGAGAAGATGATGAACCAGCCACCGGAACTTTTTTTTTTTAATCAGTTCGTTTATTTGTTAGGCTCAGGCGTGTGTAACACTTTACGGAGCCGATATTCAATATTGTTATTTACAATGTATAATTTTTCAATTTTAGTAAAGTGGGGTGCCAATTACTCGTGGCTAGCTCGAGGTTAATGGGTCACATTATTGTTTGGAAGGGGCTAGGCAGGTAACTTATTTCAGGTATTTGTTGCTGCTCATGGTTGCGACATCTTCCAAATCCTCGGTCTCTCTAGTCCCTTACTGGAACTAAGCTGCAGATGGGTGACCACAGCTTGCTGGGCAGGTACAAGTAGCACGGAAACAAAAGGATAATATAACTGGGACACAATGGCAGGGAATTTACTAGAGTGAAAGGGAGGGGGTGATGACATTACACTCTTAGATCAGACAAACAAAGGAATTCGTAAATCGCTTGCATGTAGGGAAGATCACGCATTCCCAAAACATCTCTTACTTCGCGGAAGGGTTGTCTACCTCGGGCCACAAGGGTATCCAATAGTCGTGCTCTGGAGGCATCATTACCCGGGCAATGCCAAACTGCGTGATCGATGTCATCATAACCGGTTCCGCACCTACATATGTTGCTATCGACGAGGTTAATTCTGTAGAGATGTGCGTCTAGCGAGTAGTGGTTGGACATAAGTCTTGACATCACACGAATGAAACCGCGACTTACATCCAGACCTTTGAACCACGATCTCGACGAAACATTTGGAATAATGGAATGTAACCACCGCCCAAGAGAATTACTTGTCCAAGCGTTTTGCCAACTTTGAAGAGAACTCTGACGTACTAATGGGAAAAATTCATCATGTGAAATTCTTCTTTCAAAAATCTCGCCTTCTTGTGCGCCCACCTTTGCTAGAGAGTCCGCCTTCTCATTGCCTGGTATTGAGCAATGTGAGGGGACCCATGCAAAGGTAATTCTAAATGATCTTTCGACCAACGCACACATCTGCTCCCTTATTTTTGAAAGAAAGTAAGATGAGTGCTTAACTGTTTTCATCGACTGGAGAGCCTCAATAGAACTGAGACTATCCGAGAAGATGAAATAATGGTCTACGGGCATGTCGGAAATTATCCCCAATGCGAAATTGATTGCTGCCAGCTCAGCAACATATACGGAACAAGGTTCCTGAAGTTTCCGGAAGGCAGATGAGTATTCATTGTAAACACCGAAACCAGTGGATCCATCAATGCGCGACCCATCAGTGAAAATTCTTCTATTGCAATTGACATGTTGGTACTTTTCGATGAAAATATGGGGAGTTAAAATAGGTCGAAGTTGATCTGGAACTCCTTGAATAGCCTGTTTCATGGAGAGATCATAAGCAATGGAGGAACTGTGATAAGGAAAGCGTACACTAGGAGGGATATAGCATGGAAGACTTATATCAGATGACATATAGTTAATATAGATTCGTAAGAATCTAGACTGGGTTCTCAATTCGAGCATTTCTTCGAAGTTTTCAATCACAAGGTTGTTACTGATTCCACACTTGATCAGTATTCTAGATGAGAGCTCCCAGAAGCGGTTCTGTAAGGGTTTTACTCCTGCCAGAACCTCCAGGCTCATATTGTGCGTTGAATGCATACAGCCAAGGGCAATACGTAGACAACGATATTGAATGCGTTCCAATTTGATGAGGTGGCTATCTCTTGCCGAGAGGAAGCAAAAAGAGCCATATTCGAGAACTGAGAGAATAGTTGTTTTGTAGAGTTTAATGAGGTCTTCCGGGTGAGCACCCCACCATGTCCCGGAAATTGATCTTAGAAAATTGATCCTTGGTTGACATTTCTGTTTTAAATACGCAAAGTGATTACTCCAAGTGCATTTTGAATCAAACATGACTCCAAGGTATTTAAAGGTCAAAGATTGGGTAATGTCTCTTCCCAACAGCTTGAGACGCAGTTGGGCTGGGAACCGCTTTCTAGTAAACACTACCAATTCGGTTTTATGCGGTGAAAACTCGATCCCCAAATTTCTGGCCCAGATGGACAGATTATCTAGGGAATTTTGCAATGGTCTTTGCAAGATTTCTGCACGTGGACCTCTAAAGGAGATCACAGCATCGTCTGCAAGTTGTCTTAGCGTGCATCTATTTTCCAAGCAGTTATCAATATCTTTAACATAAAAATTATAAAGCAAGGGACTTAAACATGAGCCTTGGGGTAAGCCCATGTAGCTAATTCTGGAAGTTGTCAGTTGACCCAGATTGAAGGTCATTTGTTTTTCTGACAGTAAATTATACAAAAAGTTGTTTAAAATTCCTGGTAATCCACTACTGTGCAGACTATCTGCCAGTATATCTATGGAAACTGAATCAAATGCGCCCTTAATATCCAGAAATACTGAAGCCAATTGCTCCTTGTGTGCAAAGGCCAGTTGTATATCAGATGAAAGCAACGCTAAACAATCGTTTGTTCCTTTGCTCTTTCGGAAACCAAATTGCGTATTTGATAGCAGGTTGTTTGATTCAACCCAACGGTCAAGTCTTGATAGGATCATTTTTTCTAACAATTTCCTTAAGCATGATAGCATAGAGATCGGACGGTAAGAATTGTAATCAGACGCTGGTTTCCCAGGCTTTTGAATAGCTATTACTTTAACCTGCCTCCATGCGGGTGGAACTATATTTAATTCCATGAGAGTGTTATACAGGTTAAGTAATCGTCTTTTAGCGATATCGGGGAGATTTTTTAGAAGGTTGAATTTAATCATATCGCTTCCCGGAGCAGAGTTATTCGATGAAAGAAGTGCCATTGAAAATTCCAACATTGTGAATGGTTCGTCCAGAGAACCGTTATTTCGGGTAGTATCCCGTAAATTCGGTTGTGTTGGGACAGAGTCTGGACAAACCTTTTTAGCGAAGTCGAATATCCACTGCATGGAGTATTCTTCACTCTCATTGGAGGATGAGCGGTTTCGCATGTAACGAGCCTTTCTCCAAAGCGTTGTCATCGAGGTTTCTCTACAAACGAACGCCAGTAATTGCGTTTCTTTGCTTTGAGTAAGTTTTTAAGCCTTTTTTCAAGCTTGAGGTACTTATCAAAAAGCTCACATGTTTCATGTCTACGATAATCTTTAAACGCATCGGATTTCTCAAGATACAACTTAGTGCATTCATCATCCCATCCAGGGGTGGCGGGTCTTCTTTTGAGGGATGCACTTGGAACACGTCGTTTCTGAGCTTCTAATGCACTTTTGTACATCAGGTCGGAAAGGAAACGATACTCTTCTAATGGTGGAAGAGGATCGGTAGAATCAATACCAAGGGTTACCGCCGATGCAAAATGTTGCCAATCAATATGCCTCGTGAGGTCATAAGGAACATGGATTGACTGGTCTGTTTTATTAAAACTATTTGTGATTGAGATAATAATTGGTAAGTGATCACTACCATGGGGATCATTGATTACCTTCCACAGACAATCTAATGATAGTGAGTTAGAGCACAAAGATATGTCAAGTCGACTCTCCCTGGCAGGAGGTTTTGCTATTCGTGTCGCTTCCCCAGTGTTCAAGATGGTCAAGTTGAAATCGTCGCATAAGTCATAGAAAATACCCGCTCTGTTGTCATCGTATTGTTCGCCCCAAGCAGTACCGTGGGAGTTCAGATCGCCCAGAATAAGAACTGGAGATGGAAGTAATGTAATTGAACTCCAAAGTTGACGGCGGTTTATTGATGCCCTCGGAGGGACATAGACGGAAGCTATGCAAAGATCTTTATTCTTTACATTTATTTGGCAAGCGACGATTTCAATGCCTGAGATTATTGGGAGTGAGATTTTATAGAACGGGTAGCACTTTTTGATCCCCAGAAGTACGCCACCATATGAATCATCTCGGTCCAGGCGAATAATGTTAAAATCGTGGAAGTTTAATTCATCTTCGGATGAAAGCCATGTTTCACAGAGAGCAAATATATCACAATCAGAATTGTGAATCAAATACTTGAACGAGTCTAATTTAGGTATTAGACTGCGACAGTTCCATTGTAATACGGTGATCATATCTTGATCCTCACTCGACGAATTATTCATCGAAAGATATGAATTCACCAATAAGGGGCCATGATACAGTCAATTGCTTGAAGTAGTTTCCAACTATAGGAATAAGCAGGTCAATAATTCCTCGGAGCGGTGAAGCATCCGAAAAGCCAAGAGCATTTAAAATGTTATCCACAATGTCCCTAAAATTAATCTTACCTCGCTTGGACGGGATATTCTTAGAATTGCGAGAAGACGTAGTTTTTGGTTTTGGCAACCTCTTACGGTTACTGTTATTAGGTAGCGGCGGGTTGGTATAGCTACAGCTAGGAACGGATGCATCAGCTATTACCGGTTTATTCGGTTTTTTAAATTGACCCCCGCTACCTCCAATTTTTTGCAAGCTTTTGAGAGTAGGTTTTATTTGTTTCCGGCGCACACCCGGAGAACTAGTAGGCTTTCTTTTACCGGGGGCGTGTACCTCCGGAAATCCACTCTCATCGGCTTCGTCAGAGTCCAGTTCATCGGAAGACAAAATCAAGAAAGGATTTTCATTTTGAGCGGCTGATACAGACGATGCAGACGCTCCGTTTTGCGACTTTAACATTTCTGCATACGTCTGCTTGGAGCGTTCTTGTATGGAACGTCTCACGTTACCAGTGCGCTTCTTGTACACGGGGCAGTTCTGCAAATCGTGGAGAGGCTCTTTGCCACAGTAAGCACACTTTGTTGCTTCCTGTTGGCAAGCATCCTCTAGATGCCTTTGGCCGCATTTGCCACAACGGGGCTTGTTGTCGCAAAAAGTAGCCGTATGACCCAACTGTTTGCACTTGGTACAATTAAATACCCTTGGTACAAAAAGGCGCACTGGGAAAAAAACTTTATCAATTTCAACAAATTTTGGGAGAATTGATCCGGCGAAGGTCACTTGTAGCGAGTCCGATGGAGAATACGTCTTTTTTCCATCTACCATTGATCCTGCATGCAATTGTTTGCATTCCAGAATCTCAATGGTAGACGAAGCGGAATCTGGAAGTCGCCCCTTACCTTCCATAACGTCTTCACACGTCAGGCTCGCTGCAGAAACCACGCCATCTATCTCCACATCTCGAGATGGGATGTAGACGTAGTACTCGACATTATAACCTTCGTCACTAGCAATTTCATTTGCAATTTTATATGTAGGTGCAGTAACACGCAGTTTGTTTCGGTTGACCTGATGGAATTCGGTCCCCGGATAACGACGCGTCAAATTTCTTTTTATGCCCAAAAAGTCTAGGGCTTTCACTTTCTGCCGAAAGTAGACAACCCAAGGAGAGGCAGAAGACGGCTGATAACAGCGCGCCCTAAAAACATCTTTGGGAGGCATGTCGCCCCCCTTAGAATCATCCATGAAAAAAAAACAAATTAGGGAACAAAAAAAAAAAATTAAATAAAACAAAATAAAAATCAGATTATTTTTTTTTTGGACCACCCTATGCTGAACGATTTACTATATGGGAGAGAGATACACAACACACTAGCAGATGAGGGAACAAAAAACAAATGTGCTACTTGCCGTTTGCCGGTATGGCAGCTTCTGCTGTTGTTCGCAAACAAAGCACCGCTTGCTGACCGGCAGTGGATGGAGCGATGACCTTCCTTGCTGCGATGATGCTTATGGGGTTACACTTTTTCCCCTCGGGTGTTTGACGATGGTACTGGCTGGACAGATCATCCGTCGGGCTCGGCCGGGAATGTCTGCTTCCCTAAAGGAACGCTCGGCTGGATATCGGCGGTTCAAACGATGGACTAATTTTCCGATGCACTACAGATACCGCGTGGTTATCGGCTGGTTGAAAAAACAAACGAGGTAGTGCAGAGTGCGGAAAAAAAACAACCGAAGCACTTCAGCGTTCGATGCGGAATGAATTGTAAAAAATTTTTTTTAGGTAAAAAATTGAACTACTTTTACTTTGGTGTATAAATAAAGTCATTCTGTTCAGTCAAATGAAAGTTATTATCGCTTAAAAACCTCTCACATAGCGTACCGCTCTCATTTTTCAACATTTTGAAATGACGGCCGGTACAGAAAAGAGATACGTAGTCATACGTTAAAATAAAATGTTATTATTTAAATATATTGTAGAAATGTCCAGTTTTTATAATTTTGGTGGCTACTACAATTTCCATGTAACTGCAATGAAGAAAATTCAGACGATTTAACGTTCAGTCATCATAATAATTGTAATGATTAATTCCAATACAATTTTTGCCCGTTTTTACAAAAGAAGGAATCGCTTGGAAAATCGACTACTGCTCCGAGGCCCGGAGGTGCGAGTGTTATATACCATCCGGCTCTGCTGTCAAGATCTGAAAATGCCCGCACGCGCGTGTGTGTGTGTGTGTGTGTGTGTGTGTGTGTGTGTGTGTGTGTGTGTGTGTTCTCAAGGTCACGGAAATCCTAATTGACAGCCCAACACAGAGGCCCCGGGCGTGGAACATCCGCCAAGGCAGATTACCCGTTGCTTCATTCAGACGCACGCTTGGTCTTCACACCATTGTTGCTGCAGAGCCGACATAATTTGCGTAATGTCTCCGCTAATCACGCTCCACGTATTTTCATCGCGATTTATTCTGTAGGCGACGTTTCCTATGCTGGTATCTCCCCACTGGTATCAAGCATTGTGCGTTGTATTGAGCCGAACCGTGGGCAGTCCTAAACTACGTGCTCCGGTGTCTCTTGCTGCTGTTTATCACCGAACTGTCAACTGTCTGGTCAACGCGCTTGTCACTTTTGCTGCCTTCTGACAGGCGTAATCGACGTTGCTGTTAAAGTTTAGTCGATCGTCGATTATCACACCCAAGATTATTGACCTCACGCTTCGAGTGGATTTTCACCGATCACGATTTTCGGTTGCTGATCACTACCACCTCTGTCTTGTGATGCGATATCGCCAGTTTTTTTTCGTCCACATCCAGTCTTTCAAAGTATCTATTGCCTTGGTTGCGAGTACTTTCGCCTCTTCTCGTGATTCCCCGACTACTAGAAGCACGACATCGTCCACGAAACCGACAATCCTCACACCCCTGGGAAGGTCCAGCTTTAACACTCCATCATACATCGCATTCTACAGCGTCAAACCGAGGATGGATTCCTAAAGAACGCCCGTTGTGATTGTCATTCTTCTCCCTCTCTTATCCGTCTAGTAAATCAGCGTTCGATTCTGAAAGTTGTTTCTTAATATTCTGCAGAGGTACACAGGAATCTTAATGTTGTGCAACATATGGGCGATTGCTTCCGAGCTAGCGCTGTTGAGGGTATTCTGCACATCTAGGATGACCAACGCGCAAAAGCGATTTCCTCTTCTTTGTTTTTTCTGTGCCATCTCCGCAGCTTCCACTACCGTTCGGATGGCATCCACTGTTGACCTACCTTTCCGGAAACCGAACTGCATGCTCAATAGGCCGTTATCGCCCTCCGTGTACTTACTGAGCCTGTTCAGGATTACTTTCTCCAAAAGTTCTCCGACCGAATCCAACAGGTATATAGGCCTATATGCTTAAGGTTCTCCGGGAGGTTTTCCCAGTTTTGGCAGTAATACCAACTTTTGCCGCTTCTAGTTGTCGGGGAAGCTAACTTCGTCGATGCATTTCTGGAATATGGTCCTAAACATATCTAGTTTCTCCTGTATCACTGTTTTCAGAGCCAAGTTTGGGATTCCATCTGGTCTAGAGCCTTCTTCACTTTCATGGCTTTCGCCATCTCGATCAGCTCCTCTTTGGTTACTCGAGCCTATTCTTCGTAGTCGACCTTCTCCCTATACGGTGAAGGTTGACAGGTCGTTGGTTCGTGCTGCAGAAACAGTCCGTCGGCCTTCATAATTTCCAGGCTCCTCTCAGGTGGTACTGCTCGACCTTTCATCTTGGCCATGGCAGCTTTGTAGACGTATGCACGTAGCTCGGCAATCCGTCGTGTTTTCATTCTGTGGCATATTTGCGTTGCCTGCCCTTGTTAGCGCTGCTGTCAATTCGTCCGTACTCAAGTTTATGTGGATGCTCCCAAAATTTTGTTCTTATCCCTTAATACTATTAACTGAAATTAGTTTCATAGTTTCCTAGTTTGGTTTTAGGCACGATAGCAATTCTTTCACCATGTTTGGCAATTTGATTTTCTCAGCCTTTCGATGTGATAAATTCTCAGCCTTTGCGATACAATCTCAGCGATTAGGATCCAATTCTAACAACAATCTGTTGAAAATATCCTACATTGTGCCTGTCCGGGACATTTTGCGGGAATGATCTTACGCAGCTGACGAATTTCTTTGTTCACAGCCTCCTGCGCTTCCTCACACATCTTTCATACAGGGAGTACTGACGAGCTTTTGAATTGATGGCCGTGAATAAAAACATGTTTAAGTGTGGTTGGCCACGGGTGAAATTGGACGTAGAGCTGTGCTGTTTCATGAGCAAATGCCATGTATTTTGTAGCAGCAATTGCTTGTCCGTATTAAATTGCAATTAGGACAATCCGCAAAAGCTCAATCAGTTCGAGATCCACTCTTGTGGTTTCCGCTGATATTTTAGCGTTTTCAAATCAGTGAAACTTGGTTTGTAAAAATCATTGGATCTTGGTTTGTCTATGTGAAGGCCCAGTTTAAAAAAGAAGTTGTTTTGAATTCGTTCTTATGCTGTGTCATACAAGTCTTTGTGGTCTGTCTTCTTATAGGTTTTGAAATATAAGCGATAAGCAATATGAAGGTTGCATTCGTATGCTCTGATAAGGCATTGCAGTGAACCAACACCAAATTTCAATATTTTATCGTTGAGACGTATGTCAAGTGGTTGTAATGTGAACAGGTTTCTTCACACAAATAACATCTTTGTATATGTGATTGCGTCAATTACATTACCGTCTGCCAAAGTTAAGTGTACTTGGTAATATATATGGAATGGATAACCATCGTACTCGTAAAAGAAATCTGAACAGAACAGAACAGAACACAAAGTAACCGAAAGGGGACATGTAGCCATTTCAGCTGACATTCGTTAATATTCCTCCATTATACTCACGGATGTTTCTTTGATTTGTTGCATACGAATCGATCTACAGTAACATGGGGGAGCTGGTGCAGGATTATATCAAACGACTTTTGTGTCTTTCAGAAAACGTAGAAGGACAAGTGAAGTTAAGAAATGTTAGAATTCGAATCTCCAGCAGTCGTAATTTTTTGTTTAAATTCAATAAAGCCACCAGATGGATGGCTCTGACAATACTGACCATACTTTATTATAAATACAAGCTTTATACTTGTCTTCTAGTTTCCAGAATCCAGGCCTTGGATCAGCATTCGGTGTTCCAAGAAATCTATATTTTTTATTTGTAAAAATGGATGGTAAAAATCGAGTCACTGATGCACAGCTCCTCACATAATCTAGACGACCATGTCGAAATAACAAATTCGGGCTCACATTACATGTAAGCTTATTAAAAATATATTGGGCGTGTATGTACGCGCGTTGGGAAAATGACCAGGGAGAAATACCAGTTCATCTCCTTATATCGAGATCTAGAGTTGCTCCACTTAAGCGCCTAACTATCCCTCTGCTAGAATTGTGCACATCAGTCCTCGCAGTACATCTGTACCACCGTGTCAAGCAGGCCCTCGACATTCCTATTTCTGCAGCGTCCTTCTGGTCCGATTCAGTAGTTACACTGCAATGGCTTCGCTTCCCACCAAACGTGTAGAAAACCTTTGTCGCCCCACCGTATTTCCGGCGTATAGAATCCTGACCTTGTGGAATTTGTGGAAGCGTGGACCTTCGTGGTTGTCCGAGGCAACGCATTCCTGGCCAATATAATTACCGTCGAGCGTTCCCGAGGAAGTCCTGGAAGCAAAACAAGTCGTTACAGTCATCCATACAGCATTTGTGCCGAATCCATTATTCTCTCGGTGAAGTACATATTGTCGTTTGCTCCACGTGATTGTATACTGCTTGCGATTTTTTTTTTCGAAAACGCACGTGTCACCGCCAGAACCCAGCCATCTCCCTCCACTGAGCCAACACAGAGAATTCTCACCGTCGGGCATCTAGGTCGAGCCAAATCATTACTGCTTCGTCTTGCCCAGAGAGATGCGTTTCGAGATGAACTCAAAGTCTTGAAAGACAGGAACGTTTTGCCCAAACGAATTAAAATACATTCGTTGAATTAATCCTTTTATTGACCCAGAATGGATCCTGAGGGTTTGAGGCCGATTAAACCTTTCGCAATTACCCTATCAATCTAAGCACCCTGCTCTGCTTCCAGCCAATTATCCGTTTCCCAAACTAATAGCCGAATACTATCACTTGAACCTTCTTCCCGGTGGCGAGCGTCTTCTGCTATGATTCATCCATAAGGAATTCTGGCCTGTACGTGGCCGCCAATTAGTTCACTCTACCGTTCGTAGCTGCTTTCGCAGCATGCGCCTCAATCCTGTTCCAGCACAGCAGCAAATTGGCCAACTACCTACCTCGAGAATCACACCATCTCGCTCTTTCTCCGTAACCTGCGTAGATTACGCTTGAACTCTATACTTACGACCAATCCACAAGAGGGCTTAACTGTGCCTGTTTGTTTGCTTCGTAACCAAGGCTGTCCACTTAGAATAGATTTGCGATCTAACAACTCAAGCATTCATCGCTGCCCTGAAACGCTTTACTGTCCGACGTGGATAACCCACATCCATTCGGACAATGGAAAGAACCTCGAGGGTGCTTCGGAGAACTCACCGAGTTGTTTGCTATCCTGCAGAAGAGAGACGAGAGGAAGAGAATCGTATCCACCTTTGCTTGCCGAGAAGGGGATATTATGGCACTTTGCTCCACCGAAAGCCCCTCACTTTGGAGGCTTATGGGAAGCGGCCATCAACATTGCAAAAAAGCTTTTATTTCACCAGCTTCAAGGATGAAGTACGAGGATATGGCCATTGTCCTGTGCCAAATTGAACTGCGGTGAATTCTAGGCCGCTCTGGTCCGATGTCCGATGACCCGAATGACTTGACGGCACATCCACCAGCGCACTTCCCCGACTGGACTACCACAAGCTGCAACTGCATGTACAGCAGTTTTGGATTCATTGGCGCAAGAAATACCTGCAGGAGCTTCAGAATGACACCAAGCTATCGTTTCGAAACAGTTCCATCCAACCGGTCGATGAGCAGCAATCACCCACTCGCTGGCCGCTAGCCAGAATAGTCAATCTGCACCTGGGAATGGAGCAAATCACCCGTGTGGTCACGCCTCGCACCGCAAGAGGATTAGTCGGCCGTACCATCACAAAAATCTGCTTGCTTCCCGACGCAGCTTCAGCATCCGATGATGACAACCGGCATCCCGAGAAGAGTGACCCGTTAATCAAGTGTGCAGATAGATTGATATAGAAGATAAAATGAGAATTTCGTTAAATTGAATTTTCTTACCTGCTTATAGTTAGCTGTATGTTTGTTTACAACTATTGAATTGCTTCAAGGGCGAGTATATTGATGCATGATTTAAAATTTGGTAGCGTCGCGTTTTCGCCCGTTCGAGCGAAAATATGTGGCTTTACTGGCAACCCTTCCGCTTCAGCTGTTGGCGTTCGGGTTTTCAATTTCGCATCCTCATCACCACCCATCTGCTTAGCTTAGATCAAATCATCATCATTAGATTATAGCCAGCATCATTTAGCAGCTCGATGTGAATACACCAATTGAAAGCGAATGAAGTTAGTTTCTTTGACCCATTTGTACCCAGTTACTAATAGGTTTTTGTTCGCGTGTGTCTGTGTTGAATGAGCAATCCGCGCCTGAAGTACGGCTGTCCTGAAATCGCTAGCTCTCGATCTCTCGCGGTGCACACTGGGATTGCCGCCTTGCCAAAATTGCATCATAAAACACAACGGAGGAATAAGTTTAAAACAACCAATTTACGGATATTCTCAAACATTCCGTATTTGCGAAAATTTGCGCAAGATGACACCTAGTTTTCATGAAAAGCAAACAAATATTCCACACAAGTCTATTGTGGTGTATGTGCGCGTGTGTGACCACATTCTAAAAATAGGTTGAAGTGTTTTTTTTCACTTCTCCACACATTTTATATGGGAGTAAAAAACCACGACCATGTAGAACCCATACTTTGAAAAATTTTAGAGGGCACAATTTTCATCCAATCTTCATAAAGTTGTGGAAAAAGAAAATTCAAATTATGTACAAAATTACAAAAATATATTTATTGTAAAATGAGGAGGTTGATTTCTCGACTTTATACCGCCTCGGCCTTGCCCGCTCATTAGCAGCAAGATTCAAACGTTAAATTCTTGAAACATTTAGCACTTTCATGTAAACTAGGGCCATGAACACAACGAATAACATTTCCTTAACATTATGGTGATGCTAGTTTCCGTGAGGTTGCTGAGAGTTTTGAGAAATTTACGTTTATTATTTTTTATTTATTTGTAAACCAAGCCTCAAAAAATCATCCTTTCCATAAAATTACAATGCAAACAGACCTCAAGACGACCGTGAGTCATCGGTTATACGCCCTAACTCCAGTTCAAAGATTTCTAATGCATTTCGAAATGACTGTTCGAATGGGTGAAGTTGTTTCAATTGAGCAATTTTCGAAAGAACTGTTGTGTTTGACACAAAGTTTTACGATCTTTCACGAACTACTGGCTCCTGAATGCATAACAACTCTGTCACCCAATCCAAAGATCCCTCTTTGAACATAACTGTTTATTAAGACTACATTGTTTTAAAGAAATGAGATTACTCTGCTGAATCTGCTCATGGATCTGCTAGCTACGGCACTGTTGCCACAACATATGGTGCCAAGTACATTTCCACCATGTAAAGGAACAGATTTTCAATTAACTTTGGCGATCTCTCCTTACACTGACTGGATGACAGCTTGCTTCACCTTGCTTCTTTGGACCCTTTTTCTCGTTGTAGGTAACTATATATGCGACAAGACAGGTGTTCCGGAGCGATAAATTTGACGGAGGGTTCTATTGTCGGGTCGCTAAGGTTGGTAGACATAGCCATAATGCGAGGATGGGGAATTTTGCTGATTTGGTTATGTTTGAATAGGACAAATGTCAAATTATGCTTGGGTAAACTTCACACGAAATTGACGCTCTAGGTGGGCTTCTTATTGCACCTATACGATGGAAGATTTTAATTATCTTTTGAACTTTATTGGCTCAGGTCCTTTGGAAAACATTTGGCGTTTTCGTTTTTATAAGGTAAATGGTTCGGGTTGCGGTCAAAGATGGTATTGCCTGGAGTAAATTTAGTAATAATTGTGCAGAATAATTTATTATACAGATATAAGTATCTGTAGTAAGAGTTACCCGAGACGGAATCTGCAATCTCCTCGAAAGATAAAATAACGAGAATGAAGATTGGCATGATGTTCCGCTTTTAGTTAAACCAATGATGAGAGTATGAGTAAAACATGATCTCCTTTGTATCCATACGGAAGAAATCAACTCGGGAATGGGATGACACTCGAAAAAGGTTAATCTACCAGAACAAAGATATTACCATTTCATAGAAAAATTTCATTAAAATTATTTCTATTCATTTCTGAGATAAATGCCTACTCTCCTTATGATAATGCGCGATATTTTAAAGAAAGAAGTGGCTACCTAACCTTCCGTCTTCCGTTAGAAAACAGATTGTTCCATTTTCATCGTTGCGGATGGCCAACTGCAGATGACGGGAATGATTCTAGTCAATTCAAATACTTCAAACGCCACATATTCCATCACGGTGGCCAAGTATACCGGCGCACCGGCACTGACAGGCTAGGTGTAGTTCCCCTTTCTTGGCAGACGTTGGATTTTGCACTCACTAATAGCATATGGACTCATGGTACTTTAGATTGAATAAATATAGTAGACATTTATTAATTCAATGACATCAATTTTTTACATCAACATCCTACGTCAACTAAGCAGCTATATCACTGACATAACCAACCCTCTAGTTTTGTAACAAGACCAGCAACCCCGAACAGATTATCAACACCTCACAATTGTAAGAAAACTTCGTATTCCAATTTAACAGCAAGAGACTTTTAAAGTTGCAAAATCAGGAACAGGATTAAACGAAAGCCGATATTTTGAAAAAGGAGAAAGCAGAAGCGAGAGTCAAAGCAAAGCAGAAAAAGGATGAAGAGAAAAAAATCAAAGAACAAGAACGACGTCTGAAAAATAAAATAAAACAAGAACTCATAACGTAATCAGCAGCAAATAAAAACAACAGTACAAAAAAAAAACATAGAAGAATTGAATGATATGTTTTCGTTTCCTAATTTTTTCAAGTTTCTTAACGCAACAACTTCGTAAAATTGATTGTTTTTACGATTGTAAAATAATTTATTGTTAAGTTATCAAATTATCAATATTAACATGAAAGAAAGTAATCAGAATCAACATTGACGTATGCAAACGTCTTCTTTGCTTTATATATTTGATTTAAATCAACTTTTGGTGCACCTCATTATATATGGCATCACTTTCATAAATGTAAAGATACTAGCCTTGAAACCTGGTTGCAGTCAAGCAATCCTCAAGGTTTTGCCGCCGTCCAGGAACATTTTTCACGTATCCAGTGTTGTATAGACTCCGAACATACTATTACAATTGAATTTGTTGAAAAAAACCGCCCAATGATATTGTGCGCAAGGGTGACGTAATACTACGTAGCAGTGTTAATGAATGTTATAATCATTAGTTCCAATATTTCATGACGGTCACCATTTGTAAAATTTCTATTTGGCATGCTGCTCTTGGCATAAGCTTGCTTTATATTTGCGCTTCGGAATAATATATATATATATGGTGGCTGGCTTATACCGTTCATACCAATCAACTGCCTTACCGAAAGATGGCTGCCAGCTAGATCACACTTATTTCGCTCATAGTTGCGCCCACCGGCTGGCTACAAATTCACCACTGGCTTGGTTAACCGAATGCATAATCAATGGCTGCCTAGCCAAAGGCGATAGAGCCACCAGCTACCTGGCCAATGGTTGCTCACCAGAGCACCCTCTAGGGTACTTGTCACCGCCAGCTGCCAATTCAATACTGGCTCATTGCCAATTTGAACAGCTCCAAGGATGCCGAGTGAATGAAGCATTTTGCGAAGGTGTACTCCTTTTATATCGTTCACTGCTGCATATGAGATCTCCGTTACTACATTTGAAGTCTGTGATAGGAAAATACTTGGCATTTAGTACACTTACTCTGCAAAACGAAATTATAAGACATCACATTATATTTGCGTTGTTTTCAAAAGTCTGAAGTTTAAAATCAATTGTTTTCAGTATTGGAATCGATGCGTAGAAATATTTCTGGATCGATCAGAAATATTTCTACGCATCGATTCCAATACTGAAAACTTTTTGAAAATGTTTGGAGAAACTACTGAGATATTAGCGCTCAAAACCTGACTGCTTTTCGTGACGGTCTCAATAGGTTTTATTTTTTTTTTAAATTGTTCCCCAGTATAGAAAAAATAGACGTAGTCCTGCGTCAATATATTGCACACACAATCACCAAAAACACTGTAAAAGCTGACTAAAAGTAAATTGGTACGCCTTTCGCACGACGCTAGCACGCTTCTAGTGTTGGGAATTGAAAATCTTTGACAGTGGTTTGTTTACACTTTAAACTGGTGAAAGTTTGATCAAAGTAGTCGATCGCGTTCAAAAATAACGTCAAATGGAACTCGAAAGAAGAAAAACTATTGTGCACACACACCTGGAAAATCCGGGGTGGTCCGGTTCCAAGCTGACTAAAGTGCTTATAATGCTGAAAACAACAGTTTGTCGAGTGCTCAAAACCTACAAGGAAACCCTGAGTGTGGAAAAGAATCAGTGGACCTACGAAAAACCTGGAGCCAGGGATCGTCTGATGCGCAGCAAGGTGTCGAGCTGCGTTAAAGCCAACCCCGGTCTTTCGATCCGAGATGTGGCCAGAAGGTACAACGTCAACTTTCAAAAGGTGCGGAATATCTTTGCCAGGGAAGGATACACGCACGTGATACGTGCAAGGCTCTTGTACGACCGTGTTTTGACGAAACACAAGGGCTGAACTTTGATCGATTACAAAACATACGTCAAACTCGATTTTACGCAGCTTTCTGGTTAAAAGTTTTACATTGTGACTGGACGTGGGAATGTACCGGGAAGATTCAATTTGTGTTTGCTGACAAGTTCTCGAAGAAGGCCATGATTTGGCAACGGAACCATTCGTCACATCCAAGATGACATCGTCAAGATGACATCCCATGTTTACATCGAAGAATGCCAGAAAAAGCGGGTATTGCTGTTTATCCGCTAAGCATAGGGGCAAAGTCATCTTTAAGCCATATTTGGCCAGCTGCCACTACTCCAAGGTGTTTCTGGAGTGACATGCTGCCAACATGATCGATTTTGTCCTCAAGCTAATGAACCCTCCGAATTGCCCGGATTTGCGACCAATCGAAAAATACTGGGCAATTTCAAAGCAGCGAATTCGACGAAGCGGCGGGCTGTCAAGGACATCCAGCAAATGCGGGCAAAATGGTAGAAATGCGCTGATTCCGTGTCCGTTTCCACTGTGCGGGTGCTGATGGGCTCCATCAACGGGAAGGTTCGAGATTTCGTTCGAACTGGAGAAATGTTACCATCTACTGCTGTAACTTTGATGTTTTAATAAAAGTACTGCAAAGCAACCATTAATGGACTTTTTAAACTTATAGAATCACAAATTACAGGTCTTTTTGTATCAATTTACTTTTAGCCAGCCTTTAGTTGAGCTTGTTGATTGTATTTTATATTACAGGTGGTTACCAAATAGCGGGAATGCAAAGAATGGCTCGAAAAAAAAAACAAGAACAGTTCAATATGATTTGTTTTGAACGGTTGACCTTAGTCTTCAAACTTAGCTTAATGAATATTAGTATGTAGTCCGTGGTCTACCATGCGGCGCAGCTTAGTCCTAATGGTAGCACATGACCGATGGACGGCTGCCACATCATCTGACCCTGTTGATGAGTTGCTTCGTGTCCTTGGCCTTCCAAGTACCCTTCTTATATATTGGAGCTCAATAGACCAAACAATCCAGGCAGATTTGTCGGATTCCGGTCTTCTCGCACAAATGGTATATTTTTTCACTCTCCAGGAACCTTTGCGTCTTCTTCGCGTAGTGTGATAACACCTCGTCCGGCTAAAACACGTAGTCTCCATCCGAGTGATGATTCTGAAGGAATGGGATGAGAATTTTGTTGCAAACACTCTGTTTGGTAGACTTGCTGGTTGATGGCCAAGCCACTTGGTTTGAACCACGGCTCTGAAAACACCTTATCGGAAATTGCGATGTATAGCGTCACTTTTTGTTCGAACTTGTGGTTGAATTTGTACTTAGCCTTCGGAGGAGTAGTCGATTTGTCTTCGGTGTAGAAACAGTGGTTTCCGGGCATCTGGGACTTGGACAGGGGAAAGTAGCATTCGTCGTCCAGAACAAAAAACTTTCCACCGTATCGCCGGATGATCCAGCGGCACTGGGATTAAACAGTTTTGATTCGTTCGTCCGTGTACTCTGAGGATTTGATTTTCTTACGACAAACTATTCACTCCTTTTTCAGAGTCTCACCAATGTACGACTTGGAACAATTGAACTTGCTGGCCGCTTTTCGGTGGCTCATCGATTCCTAATTTTTATTTTGCGATCGAAGCGTCTTCTTATCCATAATCTTCGATGAAGGACCATTACGTTTCTTCCGGATCATTGCCATGGTTGTCAGAGTACGGTATATGACGGTTTTCGAAACATTTTCACGCTTGAAATGGTCCACCGTGTACTTTTTACCACGATTTTTGTTCAATTGAAAGAATTGAATAATGCGTGCCCGCAATACTTCCTGTTTTGACGGCATTTCGTTAACAACTGAACATGTTGGAGTGAAAGTGTGTGTGTGTGTGTGACAATTTTCTGAACATTGTAAGGACTCATTCACATGAGGTGATATTTCTTTTTTTTGTTGGGGGATTTAAACACTACTGCGTCCATTGATACGAACTTTTGTAGTAGTGATAACTATTTCTTTGAAAGCATTATTGTTCTGATATAAAAGTATCGAAGTCTTTCCCGTTATTTGGTGGCCACCCGTTACCTTTCCTAGGTTTATATCCAAATTAGATTCAGTTACGTATAAAATTAGGATTTTTCATGTGTGTGTGTGTAGAAATTCATTCAAATCGAGCCACTCTAATTCGTTATTTGGCTTGAAAATGCTAAGATATTGCTAGAGAGAAATTGTAAGAAATCAGAGAGAGCAGCTATTGAGAAAAGCTGAAGTAATAGGTGTTGCAAAAGAAAAATTCGTTATTATGTTTAACTCATCACGACCACCTAATGATTATTTGTGTTAAAATTCATCAAATTCGATAAAAACACGACGAAGGTAGTGTTCATAACAGTTACATGGTTCAAAGCACAGCCATCCACCCTATTTTTGCGTTGCTTACACTGGGTTATGAGTTCATCTCATTTTCAGTTCTCTCAGTTCATTCAAGAAACCTATTTTGTAGGTGCTATCGCTCTTCAAGCGAACCATTTTCAACTATCTTTTTTCTTTTTATTGCAGGGAGTTTATTCCTGTTGGCTCGGGTGAGGGTTCGTTCTGTCCCAAAGAAATTCCACGAATACTTAACCCTGAGTTGGAGCCCAAGTTCACAATTTACATACGGAAACCTTCCATCCGGCCTGCTACAAAGCATAGTAGCGGTAAACCAAGGCATATTGAAAGCAATTCCTTGTTGGTCCCACATATCGTTTCGCAATATTTCATTCTGAAGAGGGTGGGTGAGAGAATTTCATTTGTGAATAAACTCATTCTGTTTTTCCCGGAGTGATTTTTATTATTATTTTGGATAAATGCAAGTATGACGTACAAATCTTCCATCTGCAGTGGAACGCGCTACCTGTGCCAATGGTCTCACACCTGATAATTAATATACAAAAACAATGTAATAGGGTGTATGAGCGCTTCGTCGTACTCCATTGAACAATTAGCAAGTTCATTTCTTTGTACATGCTCAGTTGAAATAGCTTTTTATTTATGATTTTTTTTCTTTTAATATGTGTATTGACGCTATTTTAGCGACGTATACGAAGCCCGGAGCTTGAAGTTTTCGAGTGGCACTATAAATAGGCACTAGAATTAACTTGGCCAAACTTTGCAGCAAATATCACCGGAGCTCAGGGATTCATGGATAAGACAATTAGCCTGAAATGCGGCAACTCCAATACCTGGAATTGGAGGAAAGTTCACTCTATAGAAGGAGTAGCACTTTTTGACGTAGGACTACGTCTGTGTTTTCAATACTGGGGTACACGTTCGAATTGCGAAAATTTGGAGCGTCACGAAAAATATATAGGTTTTGAACGTTAATAACTAAGTCATTCCACGTTTGATTTTCAAAAGGTTTGCACCAATCGATCGTAACATTTTATATTTAAAACAATTGCTTTTTAACATTCAACTAAGGCCGAGTGAAAAGCCTAAGTTCAATTGGAACCATGTTCTCTCCGTTAACTAAAATCCGTCCTTTTCAGGACGAGCAACATAATTTGCCTATCTTAAGAGTTTGTTAATTTGAAGTTTCTCTTGCGTTCATCAAAATTTACATTCCCACGCACCGGCTCAACATGGCATAGCTTTAAAGGTGTTTGATAACCAACAAACTCTTTGAATGAAAAAACAAAATTGTTGTTTTATTCAGTATCTATGACCATACCCAACGCTTAATGACGAACTCAATATCTCGCTGACAGGAGTGACCACAATGGCCGAATATTCACAGAATGACCACCAATGGTCTTGTTTTGCAAAATCATGAAGTTTAAGGTGTCGCAAGCCATGTTCTTGTACCGTTCAAAATTTGGCCACTTTACCGGTGGAACCCGGTTCCCGGAAGGTGACCAGGGGTGGCCACAATGGTCGAATATTTCCAGAATGACCACCAACGGTCTTTTTCTGCAAAATCATGAAGTTTGAAGTGTCGGAAGCCATGATCTGGTACTGTTCAAAATCTGGCCACTTTCCCGGTTCCCGGAAGGCTACCAGGAGTGACCACAATGGCCGAATATTCCCAAAATGACCACCAATGGTCTTTTTTTGCAAAATCATGAAGTTTAAGGTGTCGCAAGCCATGTTCTTGTGCCGTTCAAAATTTGGCCACTTTACCGGTGGAACCCGGCTCCCGGAAGGCTACCAGGAGTGGCCATAGTGGCCGAATATTTCCACAAAAACCACCAATGGTCTTATTTTGCAAAATTATGAAGTTTGAGGTGTCGCAAGCCATGTTTTGGCACCGTTTTGATCCTGGTCAATGTCTCAGGAAGGGTACTTACCCCACGGTTCCCCTGAATATATCCGGAACTACGTTGTATTCCGGAATGTCCGATACTGTATCAAAAACTAGGACAAATTTGTGATTGGTTTCAAAAGGTTCGCAGATTGACAGGCAAATGAAAATCCAGAATTTTGCTAAAAGAGGGGTCAGGCATGTAGGTGTTAAGTGAGGATATCGGGTGCGTAATCAGACTCGTTTGAAACACGCATAGGACTTTCTTGCCTCCTGTTCAACATTGCGCTAGAAGGTGTTATGAAACGTGCGGACTTAAACATGCGGGGTACGATTTTCAATAAATCCGGTCAGTTCATCTGCTTCGCTGGCGATGTGGACATTGTCGGCAGAACGTTGCATGTGGTAGCTGATCAGTGTCAGGCATAACAAATGAACCGCCTCATGACAGTACAGTACACAGTGAACCAGTCATGCGACATGCAACGTTGCCGTCTTTTACCGTACACAACACGCTATTTCGTGTGGATGTATTTTGTTTTATGGTCTAACACAGCCTCAGTTCCTCATTCTTTACGCTTCTCAGAGATACGACATGTACTTCGTCATACAGCCAATACGCAGTTGGTATCGGAATTGATATTTTACTCTGGTTTCTCATGACTTGTCTTCGTGTTTTATGTCTACCAGTGACTGTACAATGCCGAAGAGGATTCCATTATTAATAAGTGTGCTGTGCTAGTGCCAATTTTTCAGTCATTCGTTTTCTGCATTCGTCAACCGATCGCTGTTGAGCTTATAAGTTTTGACGTGATTACGTCTTTGTTTTCTATACTGGGGTACAATTTAAAACTAATCGAACTACGACCGTCATGAAAAGTGGTCAGGTTTTGAGCGTTAATATCTCAGTCGTTTTTCCAAAGATTATCAAAAATTAGGAACAAATCGATCAGAAATATATCTGCGCATCGATTCCAGTAGAAACCATAGTTGTTTTTGGGCCACATACTATTAAAAAAGTCTTAAATTTTAAGCCTTAACAATACCATCAACAAGTATATTAATTTAAAGATTGTTGCATTGCACAATCAACATGGCTTAGTACCGTAGTCCTACCACAGAGAACAGACATTGATGTCCATATACCTTTTCTTGAAAAACGTGTGTATAAGTTAATATAGGCAGCCGGTATAAGAAGCAATTGCAGAGAAAAACAAACTAAATTTTTCAGGTTATGTGCTAGGCTTTTTATTGATTAACATTTACATGACAGTTATCACACAACCTACCAGGAGCATAATGACATGCATTTGAAATGTCGGTTTAAAGATTTACACAAGTAGCAGACCGAAGATGAAAGTCTGTTCTCTGTGGTCCTACGTCATCCTTTCGAAAAATCCAATGGGGCTGTAACTTGTAGTTTTTATTGAGTTTTGGTCGATTTTTACAACAATTTAGAAATGGAAAATAACAATAAACTTTATGCAGACGAAGCTGCTAATTTATGTGAAACAAATCTGGGTAACGTTTTGAAGATTGAAACTGGTGTATATGTAAGTGGGACGACTGGAATTTGTGCAGCTGGATGTCATGGCATAGGCAGAATTCGCGGCCCGGATGGAAATTGAGCAAGTGGAAGTGGTGCGTGAAAAACTCGCACTAGTGGAAGTCGTGCGGACGGAAATCGCGCAGATGTAGTCCGTGCGCATGAAAATAGCCCGTAGTGAAGTGTAGTGGAAGCGACTGAGCGTATTGGGGCTGGAAGTTTAATGGGAGAAAGTGGAGCGGGAGAAGTTTTAACAGGAGGAAGAAAACGATCATTTAGGAGCATCGCGGAGACCTGTATGGTTTGCAAAATATCCCAAAACTCCGATTGTCCCTACAAGCAGAAGCTACAGAGGTTGGACTGCGGAAATTGTATTCGCCATCTGGGATATAGGCATCCGGAGCTCACCCGCGCGCGCGGATTGTTTAAAGACGATGATGAAGGATTAAATCCTCCAGTGCGCAGACGACGTGTTGCAAAAGTTGGTGTTCCCATCGACCAACAAACCGGAGTTGAGGCGGGGGTGGAACATATGCCGATAGTGAAAATTGAATCCAAGGGTCTCAAAATGCTTCTTGATCCAATCTATGAATCGCTGGGAATGAAAATAAATACAGTAATCGATCGCATAAGTGTCTGCTCAGAAAAAAATAAAATTCGTGAAGAAGTGAATGCAAAATTGATCTCAATTAAAATTGATTCTGCCGCCCATGGCCGACATATTCTTAGGATTAACATACGATTCTGGGATGGCAAAAATGTGGAAATCCGTACTCGGTAAGATTAGTTTTTCAAATAATTCATTTGTTGGAAAGAGAGGTGTGTGTTTTGTGAACTTTCAACCAAAGTCAACCTAGTAAGATGTGCTGTTCACACATTGCAGTTAGCTGTGATGGACGTTATCAGGCATACCGATAGCCGAATCCGCAGCATAACCACTGTAGCCAAAAGCTACCGAAAATCTGCCTACAAACCTTCCTTCAATCTGAAAAACATTCCGCTCCCACCGTTGTATTCAAAAACAAGATAGGGAGGCATGTATGAGATGATTTTGAATTTATCGATCATGAGAAATTTTATAGAGATCTAGGAAAGCAGTTCAAAGAGCTAGGTAAGTAAACCCTCGCTGCCATTGACATAAACAAGCTTTTTTTTTCCATATACAAACGTATAAGACATTGATGGACGCTTAAAAAATAGGCTTTCCTCAGAAAATGTTCCATGAACTGTATTTTTTACATTTTAATATTTAAATAACTTACCATAAAAGCATCCCAGTCTCTATGTTGTATCACATAGTCGAAGAATCAAATTTCAAACGCATCTTTCATTGCTTGTTATCCGAATAGGACTCATATGCTTTTATAAGCTAATCCAATATGAAATGGATCAAAAACTGAAATATATATACATTGCTCGTTCTTTACAAGGTCTTACTTTTTTCACATAAAAAAAATTAAGGTATCATAAAAGCTAAAAATGCTATTTATGCAAATCTCAAACTTGAATGATGTACGTAAAATTTTAGAAACTAATTCAATTACTTGACCATGTAAAAGCGGCTACAGTAAGTCATTACGAGAACATAATATGCGTATGTACAAAATATATCCACTGGATTGTTACTGAAAAAAAAATTAAAAATATTAGACATTTATTAATATATGACTAGTCCTGGAAAAGCTGAAAACAGAATAGATCATTCCAAATATCAAAGATAAAATTTCAATGAGCGTGCTGTTAAAACATTTCTTTATGTTGTTCTAGTTACATTTCAAGGATAGCAATTGGAGTGATCGAAGATCCCGATTCGATGATTTTTGAAATAAATGGAGGCTCGTTACCATTAACATCACGAAACAATTCAGAAACCCCATTTGTAAAGCAAGTGAGTTCTTTAGATCTGAAAACGCATCAGAATTATAAGTATGATACTTGGAAGCACTGGACTGACCGGAAAGATTCACACCCTGAGCTTTAAGAAGTAGCTCTCACCATTAAAGCTGTGCCAGCAACGCTAGTATCTGTTGAACGGGCGTTCAGTGCCCTGGTATTGGTATTATCACTGGCGCGAACCAAATTATCCGCTCCAAATCTTGCAAACATAGTCTTAATTAAATTGAACGAAGAATTACTACATAAAATTGTTCCGAAAATGAACGACTGGAAGGAGTTCAAAAGTCTTAGTGCCGTAACATATAACAATTGAATCAATTTTGGCAAGTTATTCATCGTTGATATTAAGGAATAACAAATAAAATAAAAAGAAAAAAAAATATATAAGAACTTAGTAACAACGATCTAAACTAGTGAAAAAAAATCAGTGGCGTTCTATATAACACACGACCCGTTGACGTAGACTACGTTAATCCGTTTGATTAGTTTCGTTAGTTTTGTAGCGGAACATTTCAACGCATGTGCTGTTCTAATGAGACCTTAGGTTAGCATAAGTAAGTGAGTAAGTATGTAAGAACATTCTATGATTCGCTTCTTAGAAATTATGTGGCAGCCGTGGAAAGGGACGTTTGGTTTGAACGTTGGTATGTTACTTCGGAATATCATTTTCGGGAATCAAAACGTTGGCCGTGATAAGAAATTTCTTGATACTGGCCTCCGGTTGCCGGCTATTGCAGCGCAATCAGCTACCTGACTAATTGGTTGGTCGCCAGTACACCTTCTATGGCACTTGCCACCGCCAGCTGCCAAATCCAAATTGGCGCCTTGCCGCTCCACACTATCGCTAGCTGCATATCCATGCTGACTCTTTGCTCCGCACAGCTCTAGTACTGCCAAACGAATAAGAAATTTTCGAAGGTGTAACCCTTTTACATCGTTCACTGCTGCATATCGGACCTCCGTTGCTCACATTTGAAATCTGTGATAGGAAAGTACTGTTAATTTAGTAAATTTAGCCTGACAAACAAAATGATAAGATTCAATAGTTTAGAATTGTTAACGGATAACCTTTGATAGTTGAATTGATACGCGGGAAAATTTTCAACCGATGGATGTAAACATCTAGAAAATCTATCGAGTATTTATTAAGTTAAAAAAAGCTATAGCGGGCACCAGGTTGGAAAAAAGTTTGGTCAATTTTTGCCGGCGCCGAGGTGTAATGGTAAGCGTGACTGCTACTTGGCATCCTAGTGGTTCTATCCCAGCCGCGGTCGGTGTAATTTTTTAGGCAAACATTGTTTGATCACATTTTTCTTCGGAAGGCAAGTGAAGTCGTTGGTCCCGGCTCATGTTAAAACTCGAAAAACTACCCCTTCTTCACTGTTTACCAATGTGTTTGGTAGGAGGATTCACGTATTATTGGCAGTTTAAGCAGAGTCCACTTTTATATGCGTATTTTTCAGCATCGTGCACAAATCTGACATTTTTGTTTATTTATTTGCTCCTTGCTCCTCTATCGATAACAATCTACGCAACGCTATTGGCCACTGTTGTATTGCCGCCGTCAAGTATTCTATTTTTGTTCTCACTGATCATCGACAAAGCGTTTTATTAAATAAACAATGCCATGCAAGTTTGTTAGCGACAGGTTGCACATACATAGTTTGGTGGAACATATGTCCATTTGCTTCATTGCTGTACCCTGAATTCCTCGCCAAGTGAACTAACTGTTGGGTTTCTATTCCGTTGCTCTTAGTTTGTCAAAGTGGCTGAATGATTGCCATCAAGAGCTACCGCGCTGACGGTCACGGTTCGTATCTCGTTTTTGCAAATGGCATATCTTATCTTTGTGAGCCATCTGACTTTCGGACTCTCATCTCTTACTCTTCAACTAAATATTTCTGCGCACAACCTCACGCACACGTTCATTGCGAATTGCTGTTGCTTGTTTGCCCACAACTAATGTTAGATTTTTCATCCAAGTTACGATCAATAGCAAGAATGGAACAAAATCAAGCGAAATTGTATTATAACAATCTTACTTTCTTAGTTTGAGTGTAGAGTGAATTACGAACAACTTAACCTAACACCAAGTAGACCAGTTTGGACATTTTCTTTTTGCAAAAAGTTCAATTGGCTGGAGCGGGAATCGAACCTTCAACTTCATGGCAATGAACGACGGGTGACGCCGCTAACCACTTGACCACGAAGATGATGTGGGCGATTGTTTTGGCCATTTTCTCCGGGTTCGCGGTAGTTTAAGCAACGCCATGTTGAGCCGGAACGTGCTAATAAACATTTCGATGAGCTCAAGATAAATTTCAATCAAACATTCTCTTTAGTTGGCAAATTGTCGTCCTGAAAATTTTAGACAGCATTTAGTTGTTTATGGAGGGATGATTTACGTCAGCGTCGACGTCGGGCTTCTTCCGGGCTTGCCTCGTCTAGCGGACGTGCTAGCCACTTCAGGCGGCGTCTACTCGATCTCCAGCAGCAGGGCGAAAAACTCGGAAAAGCGCTTTTTTTATCACGAGAGCGGGATACACACGTCTGAACGTGTCGATGGTCCAATAACGAATGATAACTGGTCGCCATGCCGGGCCTGTAATGGCATATACCATTACATCACTTACTTAATTTGTTTTTTTTTTTCAATTCTTCGTCTTACATACTATTTTATAATTTTAAGAGTTTTAGCCCAATGGGCTCTTCAGCTTTGTTTAATGTTTTATGTGTTTTATGTGTTAAGTGTGTTTTGTGTTTTAATTAATTTTTCAGTTCAGCCCCTGGGGCATTGTTTGTTAAAATTTGATAACCTACCTAATCTACAACTAAAAACTACAATTTGAAAATCCTAGGGTGGGGAACCAGATTCCGGATGATCTGGTGATCCGATGTCTGGCAGCGTGCCCTGTACCGATTGATAGACTCACTAAAGCGATCGTCGATCATTTTTATATCGGCCAGACGGTGGACCTCAGATGTTCTTGTCCTCGGAGGGGTGTTCAGGATCATCCTGAGGAACTTATTTTGAACACGCTGAATCTTCAGGTGATGTGTTTTTGCGCAACTCTCCCAGATTGGCATGCCGTACCCGATGACTGGAAGTATGATTTGCTTGTAGACAGCAAGCTTGTTTTTCAGGGATAATGTAGACCTTCTGTTGATCAATGGGTACAGTAGCTTCAACAGAACGTTACACTTTGTGACAGTTTTGTCAACCTGTTCCCTGAAAATAAGCTTGCTGTCTATGGTAATGCCAAGATAGACAGCTGATTTGGCCCATTCCACCGTTGTGTTGTTTAGGGTTATTTTACAATCCTCAGGCGGAACAAGCTTGGGAGAGTTGGAGTGTGGAAATAGGATGACCTGGGTCTTCACCGCGTTGATACAGATCTTCCATTCTGTGAAGTATTCTGACAGAACATTCGCTGCAGTTTCGCTGTAAGCACTCTTGTTATCCTACCATTGTGGACGACTGCGGTATCATCGGCGAACAACGACAGAGATCCATTTTCAGGGAGCGGGGGTATGTCCGAGGTGAATAGGTTGAACAGAAGTGGACCTAGTATACTTCCCTGCGGATCTCCTGTGCATCGGAAACTGCACCTTGCAGCGAAACACGGAATGTCCTGTCCGTCAGATAATTTTTAATTATTTTCACCAGAAAGATGGGCAGATTGTATCGATGCAGCTTGTACACCAAGCCATCATGCCACACGTTATCAAATGCCTTTTCGATGTCGAGAAATGCCATGGCAGATGATTTTGAAACAGACTTGTTCCGTCTGAGGATGATGGTTACTCGATTAAGTTGTTGAATTGTCGACCGACCACGTCGGAAGCCAAACTGTTCGTCGAGCAGGATGTTCAGCTCGTCGGCAGATGAAAGAAGCCGACGGTAGATCGCTTTCTCAAGCAACTTGGATAATCCCGAGAGAAGGCTGATGGGCCTATAGCTCTTGGAACACGAAGGATCTTTCCCAGGTTTCTGGATGGGGATGACTTTGGCTGACTTCCAACACGTGGGGAAGTAGCCAAGTCGGAGGCAATGGTTGAAAACCATCGCCAGATGGTTATACAACTGGGGGCTCAATTGCTTGAGCTCCAAGTTCAAGATGTTATCGAAACCTGGGGCCTTCATGTTGTGACTGACGACTTTCGGTTCACAATAATGTGTTTGGTGAAAAGGCCAGTTGAAGGTTTAGAATCCAAAGAAGATTGTAAATATATGTTTTGTGTCGTCTGTCGTTTTTTTTTGTAGCATAGGGTGTCTGCAATTAACTGTGAATTTAAAAGATGGCAAATGTAGTGCCCACCTCAAAACGGTAACCGTGGCTTGACCAGTTACCAGAGGCTTAGTCGAAGGTTCTTCTGATCTTCGAATATTTAAAACAGTTATTTGTCGACCTCCTTGTTGGTATCCCGTTTGTTTAAATATTAATTTTTTGTTTTGTTGTTACTCCGATTGTAAATACTAGATTTCTTATTTCTCAAATTAAATTATTTATTTATTCATCTATTTAATTACATAGTTATTTATTTATTTATTTCTTCGCATATTTATTTATTTACATCGTTATTCTATTATTTATTTGATTGTTTTGCGGATACAAGTTCTAGGGATTTTAAATTTGTTAAGGCTACACATGCAGCCACTTTGTCGGAGTAACTGGGTATAAACTACCATGATACCAACTAAAACCCCTGTAGTGTGTAAGTTTTCGCCCGTGTCGCCGTTCTCTCATCGATCCTGTCATCACTCCTGTCATCGTTCGGAAATCATCGTCTCCTTCGTCATCTATGCATTATGAGGATTTTAATGATGGTGGTTCTTCAATTTGGCTGACTCATCGCGCGCTATAAAAGCGGCGGTCGAATAGGGTCAAGGCGGGAATTTTCGAAATACGATCGGTCCGGAGGAGTGAGGTGATAGTGCCGGTACGGAATAGCAAGTTCAAACTATCCGTTTAAAGTTCCGTATGAGGTGTAGTCTTTATTTAAACCAACAAAAAAAAAAAAAACCACAGCATACATAACACTTAATTAATTCGAAGTGCAGGTCGACTATAAGAAACACCACGAACAGTTAAGAAACAGTGCACCAAAATTTCAGAAAAACGTTAGTCTTAACTGCGCTAGTCTCATGTCGACCGTTGATGCACTGAAAAGAAAACCAGGTGAGCCAGTGGTGTGACATATGAACTGCAGTAGTGAAGGAATGTGGTCGAGCGGACAGTTTTAATGAACTTTTAAGAACGGTATGTCGTCAAGTCTGTGGCTGTCTCGCTCAACAATGGTGCATGCTCGCTTGGTTGACCACTAAGTATTTTGCGCGCGTTTCGGTACCACTCCCCGGACTTGGAACTATGGCTTCCGTCAATTTTGGCCAAACCGACAGTGGTTCCCTTGTCAAGTGTGGGAACAGGTGAAGGTTGAAGAACCCCGAAGAATAGGAATTAAGAAGAACAAGAAGAAGAAAAAGAAGGAAAATTGAAGTCATCGCCATGTTCCAGAGGAGTCAGCAGCCCAAGGACTCAGCAAGTCGACCATCGCATCAATCGGCCGCAACGGTGAGCTCACTAATGTAGAATTAAAAAATAAATGGTTAACCTACAACAAAGTAAAACCTCGTTTCCAACTTTTCTGCAATAAAATGTCTGGCCTTCTAAACCTCAACTGATTCAATTAATTGTTTTAAGAAAAACCTTGTGTTCCGCCATTTTGTTTTGTAATGTCCGCCTTTTCACCAGAATATTGGGATGAAAGTTTGCCCCACATGAAATTTTTCCGGGAGAACCAATTGCGTATACGACCCTGAATGGCAAGGTAGGTTAAGCACCCTTTTCACATCTTCACCAATAACCGAACCATACCTTTATTATTGGAGTTAAATTTGAAAATAGCAATGTTCATTTTGAGCATTTGATATAAGTCAACAATTCGTCAGCTGAGATCTCCAACTCCTCTGTGAAGGTGTTGGGGCTTATATGAATGTTAGTAATAAGCGCGATAACGGCAGCTTCGTGTGGACTGACGATGTTATGTCCGAGATTGTGGGAGCTGACGAAGTGTTGACTTATCTCAGCAGCCTTCTCTGCAGGAGTTATCAAGCGATCCTTAGAGCCATTGCTGTCTAGTGGGATCAATGGTGGAATGGGCCTTGGCTTAGTTTTTAAATTTTTTGTCAACTTCCAGAACGGCTTTGCACAATCTGGAAGAGAGCGGATTTGGTCGGCAAAATTGTTATTCTTGAGGTCCACCATTCTGGCCTTAATAATTTCTGTCACTCGATTACAGTGACTTTTTAGCGTTGGCAAACCAGTTCGCTGGTATTGCCTTCGGATGGCGTTTCGCAATTGTATTAAATCTTTAGTGGGTCTATCAATGGGTACAGAGTTGCTCACCTGATCAATCACCGGTACATGTTGCTCCCGGGCCTGGGAGATGGCTTGCTCGATGCTCTGCAGCTGGCGTTCGATGTCATCAACCGAATCAAGGTGCATGTAGAAATCGATGTTGTCGTCAACGTGTTGTCGGAACCTTTCCCAACTGGCGCGATGGTACTTTCGTCTGGTGATTCGATGCCGGTTGACCGAGGAGCCAACTTCGGCCACCACCGGATAGTGGTCCGAGCTGAGCTCCTGGTGTACGATCGGCTGGGCGATGTTGTTCCCCATGTTGGTGAGGAAGATGTCGATTGTCGAATGGACCCCGGATCTGCTCAACCGGGTGGGAGTATCCGGGCCCAGGACGGTGTAATGTCCCTCTTTCAGGTCTTCCTGCAAAATTATTCCGTTCCGATTCCGCCGGGTGTTCCCCCAGGTTTCGTGATTTGCATTGATGTCGCCGGCGATGATGAACTGCCCCTGCATCCGAGTTAGCTTACGGATGTCGTTTCGTAGGGCCGTTGTTGTTCCGTTGGTGGTACTGGCTTGCTTGGGACAGTAGGCCGCGATGATGGTGATAGGGCCGACGGTAGTTTCGACCTCGACTCCGATGGCTTCGATAGACTGCAGCTGGAAGCTCGGAAGCAGATGGCAGTTGATGTTGTAGCGCAGGGCGATCGCAACTCCTCCTCCACTAGAGCCGCTACGATCAAGTCGCACAATCCGATAACCAGGAATGGAGACGCTAAGTTCGGGCTTGAGGTGCGTCTCCGTGAAGATGTCGATGTCGATGTTTTTCCCGTTAAGGAAGTCACCGAGCTCAATAATTTTGTTCCGGATGGAACAAGCATTCCAATTAAGAATGTTGATGGTGCGTTTACGGTCCATACTTGAAAATGAATGTCATCGTCACGGATGTAGAGGCTTTTAGCGGTTCCTCCTTGGAGCGGCAGGAACGTAGTTGGCGATAGAGTTCTTGCACGAACTCCACCATTTGCTCCGAGTCGTAGAGCTGTCCATCGACGGGTGGTTGCGTGGAGGTACTGCGACTCGAATTGCCCCAGCCTGAAGGAGGAGTCGGGTTGGGGGCGGCGGTGGCTGCCGTGAAACGATGATGAACGGAAGCTGACGGGCGGTTTGCTTGGCGGTGATTTAATGGGATCGGCGGTAGGTTTGGCACCTGATACCGAATTGACGGGAAATTCTCCTCGTTCATCGGAGGTGGCAGACGGCGTTGGCCAGGCCGGGATTTGGTGGATGACTTCTTGCGGATCGCCAAAAATTCAGCACGTTTTGGGCAGGCTCGATTGCTGCTCTCATTGTTTGCGCCACAATTTGCGCCCTTCAGTAGCGCACCTTCTTTCATCGGGGCACAATCGTTGGTACTGTGGGCTCCGGCACACTTGTCACATCGTGGTTTCATGTGGCAGTTACGAGTTCCGTGGCCGAACGTAAGGCAGTTGTCACATTGCGTCACGTCGTACTGTCTCGGACGATACCGGTCCCACTCGACGATGATGTTGAAAAGGGCCCGTGTTTTCATCAGTTCCGAAATCGTGACGGATCCCTTCTCAAGGTGCACCAGATAGAGTTGGTCCCGGTAGTTTCCATGTTGCTGGCGCCTGATGGGAAACACCTTCTGGGGCTTTAGTGCCGCCGCTTGCAGCTCTGCGAAGATTGACTCCGGAGTGAGTTCTGGAAGGCCACGCAGAATCATCTTCATTGGCTTGCTTCCGGGCGCGTCGTGCGTGTAGAATTCGTGCTGCTTGGCGACTAGGTGAGTGCCAACAGCACGGTAGTCAACTTTCGTTGAGCACATAATTTTGGTGCCCGTACTGCAAAGCTTGTACAGCGGATTCACTTTAATCGCTGCAAGCTCCGTCCTAAGGGCAGCAATGTCTCTTGACGTGGTGAAAAGCGGCGGGATTTTCACATTCTTCTGTACCTCCTGTACCGGGAGCGCAGCAAACCGATTGCTCGCTAGTAATCGGGCGTTGGGATCCGATGAATCGGCATCGTCATTCCGTTGCCGCTTGCAGCTGCTTGGATTTGGAATGGCTTCAGGAGCTAATGTCGCTGGCGTGGATGTCACCACGTGTTGATTTTTTCGACCCATTGCCACGGCAACAGGTCGAGTGGAAAAACTTGCACAACTTTGCAGCACTTTCTTCTGGATTGCTACCGCTAATAAATTAGCAAGCGCTGGCGATAGATCACGAACCGGATGCGCAATCGCGAGAAATCGGACGAGGGGGGGAAACGGGAAAAAACTTTTCTACGGAAGAGCGAAAAACACGACCGTACGTGTCGCTTGTTCGAACTGAATCCATGATACCATTACATCACAGGAAGGGGGTTCTCAACGAAGGCAATGCGAATCAAATTTTACAAACGGGGACGGGTCTCAGTTGTTACGCCAGACAGCAGCGTGGAAATGAAATCATTAGTTTTCATTGGAGCGACAGGGGTTTCGGAGGTTAAATTCGGATCTTTTCAACTCAGGCAACAGAAAAAAGGCCCTTGTCAGGGGCTCAAAACCCCATCCAAAGAGAGTTGAGATCTATACACACTTGCTTCTATACACACTTGCTTCTGAAACTGCAAAACAATAGAGTTTGTAAATATTGGCCAGAAAAATTATAACTCACATTTTTAAACTACCTGCAACTAACCTAATCTATTATCTGCAACTAATCCACCATGTACCTATGTACAACAAGAACTACAATGACGCTAACCTTCCCCCACACTGAATATATGAAACACATAATTGGTCTGCCGTGTTGCAGTTCGGCTCAAATTAACTGTTAATATTTCGTTTGTTGAATGTAAAACGTGCTTGCTAGTTTTAACATGGCAAATAGAGATTTATAAATGGATATTAATAAAAAATGTTGCTCATTTTCTCCAGAACGTGGCTTTTCAAGCAACGCCATGTTGAGCCGGTGCGTGGTAATGAAAACTCGATGAGCTCAAGAGAAATTTCAATCAAACATACTCTTTAGTTGGCATATTTATTTGTTCGTCCTGAAAAGACCGGGTTTTAGTTGTTAACGGAGGGAACATGGTTCACGATTGAAATTTTCTTCTCGGTCTTCTTGGGCAGCAGGACGGCCTGAGCGTTTGACAGCATGTAATACTACGATAAAAATTGACATTTGCAACGTCTTCCACTCGAGATTGTACAGACTGAACATTGACCATAGAGCGAATTACAACGAATAACTTAACCTAACACCAAGTGGACCAGTTTGAACATTTTCGTGTTGCAAAATGTTCCACAGGCTGGAGCGGGAATCGAAATTAGGCCATTTTCTCCGGGACGCGGTAGTATAAGCAAGGCCATGTTGAGCCGGTGCGTGGTAGTGAAAATTTCGATGAGCTCAAGAGAAATTTCTATCAAACAAACTCTTTAGTTGGCAACTTGATTTGATCGTCCTGAAAAGGACGGATTTTAGTTGATAACATGGTTCGCGATTGAAATTTTCTTTAGTCTTCTTGGGCTGCAGGACACCACTCTGTGAAATGGTCACACCGGAGAAAAGTTTGTTCAGCTCCTCGTCGTTGCGGATGGCTAGCTGCAGGTGACGTGGATGATTCTTCATGTGTTCACGGGCGACGTTTTCTACCAACGTGCTCCACAAACACGTCTGTGGCATGCGGATGCACAACTAGAACTGATGATTGGTCGGTCGTCTCCACATGTATGATAATCTCTGGCACGAGAATTGTGGCAGTATTAACCAATCAGAGCGAGGCGCAAACATGATGTCATTTTCGACCAATAGCTTTGTGCGTTTAGACATTTTTCTTTTAAGTACATTTTAATTAGTTTAAACAAACGTTATGAAATAAATTTGCAACAGGGATTCAGCTTTGATGTTCTATCTTGCGAATGAAATACTTATCGTAAAATTTCTGTGGGACAGAGAGGAGATATTATAGTTCAAAGTCTCCAAACCCGCGTAACGCTTGAGATTTCAGAAACTTTAGAACGGTGGACCTATACAGGAATAGAAAAGAGAGACGTAAGTCCTACGTCAAAACTTCAAGTCGTCCAAAATCGGCTACTTTGAACCATCATGGATTTCCCGTACGACACCAGGATAACAGACTTACATCGAGCATGTGGATGCAAGACAATACACGAGCGTATCGATGACGCCAACAACTCATTCATGGAAAGGGCAGCCTCCTCCGAGTACCAGCTCATTCGAGCTCTAGTTAATTGATATGTAAATTTAGATTAAGTAGGTTATCAAATTTTAAACAATGCTGGAAATCCAGTAATCTAATACTAAAAATAACCTGAACGGAAGAACAAACAGATATTACAAATGTCAAAAACCAATTATAGATGAAAACATGTATGTAAATCTCTTACACTGTAAAATATGTAAAGCACACAAAAGATACTAAATAAAATTATGATTAACGTGCGAGCAGCTATCAGTAATACACTGAAAAGCAAAATAAAGTGCCCACTTCTTCGTTTTTTCAATTTCTCTCATTTACTTGGTTCAAATTAAAGTAAACACACTGTACTTTTTTTTATTATCTTATTTTTTATATTCTTTTTAAGTTTCACTTATGGAATACTGAAAAAAAAGAGTTTTACTTAAAGAAAAAAAAAATTAATTTGTGTTGAAAAAAAAAACAGTGACAAAATAAAGTGCCCACTTCATTTAGGCTACAGAAAATATAAATTAAAGTAAAATAAAAGCATTTCAATAATTGATGTGTCCTCCTTTGGCCTTCAGGACCTCCTGCAGGCGCTTCGACATGCTCTCGACCAGGTTCTTTAGGTGCTGTGGATCTAGCTCTTCCCAGGCGCGCTCCAGGGCTTCAAAATAGTTATTTTTATTGGTAACACCAGTTCTGTCAACCCTGGCATCGAGAATCGCCCACAAATTCTCGATGGGATTGAGGTCCGGGCTTTGTGGAGGCCCTTCCAGCGGTTTGACCCGACAAGACCGGAAGAAAGACTTGGTCTTCTTGGCAGTATGCTTCGGGTCGTTGTCCTGCTGGAATACGAACTTCTCTTCAAGGTCCGTCTGGATCAGCGAAACCTCCAGATTTTCTCGCAGGATGTTGATGTAAGAATCTGCCGTCATTATCCCGTCGATTTTCACAACTCACCCACTCACAACTCACCCACTCCACCCCACGAAAAACACCCCCAGACCATCACATTTCCTCCTCCATACTTCATCGTGCCTTGGATGTGGCGCTCCTGAGCTCCTCTCTCGAACCCGCCGCTTTCGGTTAAACAGCTCGAATTTTGATTCGTCCGTCTTGAGAACCGTTTTCCAGAACTCTAGGGGCTTATCAGCATGCTCCTTAGCAAACTTAAGCCGTTTGGTTTTGTTTGCCTTGCTGATAAATGGGCGCTTCCGGGCAAGTTTGCTATTCAACCCCTGTGCTTCGAGACGGCGACGAACAGTTCGACCGGAAACTGATAACTGAAGGGTTTCCTGGATCTCGCGGACAGTTACCTTTGGGTTCTTTTTGACTTCGCGCATGATCTTGGTGTCCGTTCTCGCATCCGTTTTCCGCTTCCTGCCTCTGCCAGGGCGATCCACCACTGATCCAAACGTTTTAAGCTTCAGAAGAATTTTGCCAACCGCTGCCTGTACTGATACTGTACTTCTTAGCAACAGCCCGGTGCGATTCACCGTTTTGCACATCACGAAGGACCAATTTTCGGATACGCAAGGGAATTGCTTTCGAAAGCACATTTTTTTCAGTTGAATCAAATGCGATCACGTATACAAATGCACCAGGTTGAGCCGTTTGCTTCAAAACATGTCAAAATATCAAAACATAAACAATCGAGGGGTCTTCCAATGGAAACTTATCGAAAACATATCGATTTTTGAAGTGGGCACTTATATATTTTGTCACTGTTTTTTTTCAACACAAATTGATTTTTTTTTCTTTAAGTAAAACTCCTTTTTTTTCAGTATTCCATGAGTGAAACTTAAAAAGAATATAAAAAATAAGATAATAAAAAAAATACAGTGTGTTTACTTTAATTTGAACCAAGTAAATGAGAGAAATTGAAAAAACGATGAGGTGGGCACTTTATTTTGCCTATCAGTATACATATCAACTCTAAGCAGCAGCACACAAACATCTATACAGCAGCAGAAGGAAAGCAGTTGGAAAGGCAGTTCTTAGTCACTGCTCTGGAAGAGCAACTAAACAGAGCGCGTTGTTGCAGGTGCCCTCGTCTACCATCATTTCACGTCATTACTGAAGTGCCTATGTTACTTGCAGCTGGCCGTCCGCAACAACGAGGAGCTGAATAAATTTCTCCGGTTTGACCGTTTCATAGGGTGTGCTACCAAACACCAAGGCCGCCCTGCAGCCCAAGAAGATCGACAAGAAATTTGCAATTGTGAACCGTGTGATTGAAAATTTTCTTCCGTAATTGAAATCTTATCTACCAGGCACTGGCTTAACATGGCGTTGCTTGAAATGCCGCGTCCTGGAGAAAATAGCCCAATTTTAACGTAGGACTACGTTTCTCTTTTCTATACCGGGTGTCATTTCGAAATTTTGAAAAATGAGAGCGTTGCGCAAAAGTGAAAGGTTTTTGAACGCTCATAACTTGTTTGACTGAACAGAATGACTTCATTTATACACCGTTTGATCAGGAAACTTACAAATGTTTTTGATTAAATTTTCAATTAAGTGCTATTAGTATAAGTGGTTCAACTTTTTACTTAAAAATTACCTACTTTTGCTCCCATACAAATCTGCATATGAACCGGTTGAAAATATGGTTTCCCCTTTCCGGATGCTCAAAAAACAGGTGACAAATGGTTCAAATTGTCTTCTTCTTTTTATTTCATCAGGTCTCATTCCATGTTTAATACAGCCATAGTCTCCCCTCTCAGTTGCAAATTTATTTTGCTTTGTTCTGCTGTCTGGTTTTATACCTGAAACCCGTCCTCTCTTATGAAATTTGCTTCGTACTGCATTCTCGTGCCTCTCTTCTTTGTAGGCAATGCTATCAACGCCAATATAAAGCACACGATTCGAACCAAAATGATTTCGTTGGGATTTTCAAGTTCGATTGAGCGGCACGTACGGTTGTGTTTTTCGCTCTCCTGTTACGAAGATTTTTTCTATCTCGTTCATTTTCTCGCGATTACGCGTCTGGCTCGTAAATTATCGCCTGCGCTTGCTCATTTACAAACCAAAAATAAGCGCTGCAAAGGTGGGCAAGTTTCCCCGCTCAACCTATTGCCGTGGCAAAGGGTCGTAAAAATCGATAATCCACGCGGGTGGCATCCGCTTCCGAAACCATACCGGAGCTGGGCACCTCCTAGCGGAAAACGATGTTTGTGACAACTAGATTACTAGAATCATCCCTAGTATCTTGCCGTCTGCCATTCACTGCGACGAGGAGTTTAATAAACTACCATGCTGTATTGAGTACAGCACATGATGGTATCCTGCTGGTCAAATAAGCTGAAAATATAAATTAGTTTCTAACGCGTAACCACCGTCCTTTTCAGGACGACCAATTAAATTTTACAATAAAAGAGCGTGTTTAAGTGAAATGTTTGTGATTTATCCTAAACAACCATTACATATGATCAAAAATAGTTCATTTTGGATTGTTTGAGGCATTAAGTCGTGAGTGGTAAATTTCAATTGTGAACCGTGTTCCCTCCGTACACAAATAAAATCCGTCCTTTTCAGGACGATCAAATCAAGTTGCCAACTAAAGAGTATGTTTGATAGAAATTTCTCTTGAGCTCATCGACATTTTCATTATTACGCACACCGGCTCAACATGGCGTTGCTTAAAAAACCGCCTCCCGGAGAAAATGGCCAAATCAATCGCCCACGTCATCTTCGTGGTCAAGTGGTTAGAGGCGTAACCCGTCGTTCAAGCGATTGCCATGAAGTGGGTTCGATTTCCGCTCCATCCTGTGGAGCTTTTCGCAAAATTAAAATGTCCAAACTGGTCCACTGGGTGTTAGGTTAAGTTGTTTGTTTTAATTCACTCTATGTTCAATGTTCAGTCTGTACAACCTCGAGTTGAAGACGGTATAAATGTAATTTTTATCGTAATATTACGTGCCAAACACCCAGGATGTCCTGCAGCCCAAGAAGACTGAGAAGACACGTTCCCTCCATAAACATAGGATCCATTTAACACTTACAAGCACGTTGGACATTCAACAAACAAAATGTTAAAAACAGTTAATTAGAGCCGAACTGCAGTTTCTATAAATTTTCGTGGAGAATCAATAGTAAAGCCTCACACACTAATAGCATAGGGTTTTGACTGAATAAAATATAGTAGAGATTTATTAATTCGATGGCATCAATTTCTTCACATCAAGCTGTCCTACGTCAACTTTGCAGTTATGTTACCGACATAACTCACTCTTTCGTTTTTTTCCAGTTGACACTGTTTAACCTAAGCTTAATAGTTTCGTAGTTGGTGGATTTGTATTCAAAGACTTCCTCGTATTCACAGTCGTTGGGTCTTTGATGTTTATGCATGAGCAGAGAATATTCGATTGCTGTTTGAAACGCTTAATTTTTCCACAAGGGAGTCAAAAATTTTTTGTCAAAAATGAACTGTAATGTTTCATTATCTCCAACGACTGGGAGTAGGATGCATTCATTTTCACAGTCTGGAATAAAATGGCGTTGCATGGAACGTTGATTGAAGTTTAACGCTCAGGAGGAAGTTCAGATAAAATTTGTTCAGCAATTTGAAAGAAGGCATTCATAAGTTGTTCAGCTTTTTTTATGAGCTTCTCCATAGTCTGTTGGAAAATACACTTTAATTCAACACCGATGTTTGTTGGGAAGGCTTCATAAACACTTTTATGAGCATGGTCTGGTGGAAAATACACTGAGGCAAATAGGTGTGTTTCACCTGCTATGTGTGATTTGCTAATAATTTCTGAGTTATAATTGGCCGAAATTGCAATGAGAACTCCCCCGTTTGACTTCTTCCGAGACGTGTGAAAATTCCTGTCGTCTCTGAATACATTGAATGAGCACTTCCAAAAATTTCTTCACTACGTACGCTTTCGTTCTAGCTGGTTTCAGTTGCCAGGATAACAGAAAAGGAAGAGCCTAATAAATTTTGGTAAATTTCCTTCATTTTGACTGGGCTTTTCATGCGATTAAAATTTTGACATTAAATTAAAATTCCAGTCGCATTCTGTCTATGTGAAGAAATTGTTGGTAGTGCGTTGTTTGATAATAAAAAATCATTGTTTACCTCTTTTGAGAGTACGTCGTTAATTTCTACTTCCAACGAAGGCGTCATTATTTGCGAAAGTGGGCACCAGAAGAAATTGAGAGAAATTTGTTGGTACTATCGCGCATTTGCTGAAACCGGTGTGTTCGTTCGCTGGACAGGAATCGCTGGTAAGATGGCAGATCGACTGCTGCTTCAACTGCATCCAGACCATATTCCTGATGAACTTCTGCGAAGATGCGTGTTAAATGGTCTGGAGCCGTTGGCAAGCCTTCAGATGCTAGCAGCATTTTGATGCTTGTTGGTGTCATCCTTTCTATGCAAACCGTTGCAGGAAGGTCCTTCATATAAGCTAGGTACAGACGGACGACTTTCATAATTTTTGGTTCGCGTATCCTGGCCTTCAAAAAACGCTTGGCACCATCAGCTGATTGTTGCGTTATGCATACGATGGGTGGGCGCATTGGGTCAAGCGACTAGCCAGGTGTTGAATTCGCTTCCGAAAGTGTTGACGGAGCGATATTTACCGTTCACGGCGCTTCAATTAGGAGTGAAGGAGTGAAGGAGTTAATCGTTACAGTGTTTTCAAAATATGGACACGTGGAACGCATCGTGCGGGACAAGTTTCCGGCGGAGCTGGGCATTCGCGTACATGGCCGTGAAGCAGGAAATCCCGTCATCGCTGCACTTCGCCAACCGGAAGGGAAACATGTACTACGAGGGCAACAAGGACAAATGCTTCATCTGCAAAGAAGTGCGTCAGCAAGAAAAGGAACAGAGCGGTAAATTGAAGAAAACGTACGGATCTGCATTAACCGGAGGCACAGCCAACGTAGGATCAGCAGCTGAAGGTAAGGGCGAATTCGAAACGCTAGAGGTGCTGGAAGATAAAATGGAGAAATCTGTCATGATGCCGGTGGATACCGAAGTCAGTAACGTTGAACCGAAGGAGTTGGAAACCTGCGATCGTGCGTTGTTACAGTTCACCGCATTCATGTCAACGGGGATCAGTAAACAAAAAGAGACGGCTAGAATAGCAAAATAACAAGAAGAAGGTGTCGTCAAATCACCCCCAGGCAAGAAGAAGAACCCTAGTTTGTTTAAGAAATAGTTTATTTTTGTGTGTAACCCACAAACATTGCCTATGGTTCGGTAAAGCTAACGCGATTGAGCCGTACAAATAAACGAACTGGTTAGAAAAAAATAGAGGTAACACTGATGAAAATTCCATCGACCAAGCTTTTAACGGTTCTTTTGCAAATTATTATTTACGATACGACAACAAGAGGCGCGCCAATCACTTTCCTTAGTGTTTGGCTTGTGACACTACCGCTTTTTGCTGGCCACGTTCTACGAAGCTGTATTTCGTGAAACGTTCCCACCATATAATGGTAGTGTAAGTAGGACTATGAAATTTAAAAATTAATACTCTGGGTGTTATGTCTGTTTGTCTGTATATAAAAATACTATCCAGATACAAATGAGTTTCATAATGTTTCTTATGAAAATCACAAATCAGTAGTTATTGATATCATATGATTATTATTTCAGAAATCAAATAATAATGGTTATTTATATTATATGAAAAGTATGTGGAAATTCATAACAAAATGTTTATAAAGTTCATTAGATTAGTTGTTGAATTTACTGTATACTAAGGGCTAAAATATGTATGACAATGTGAACTGAATGACTGTCAGCTGAATGAATTTAATTAATCCCACAATTTTAAATTAATAACAAATGAAATTCAATAAGTCGATTAGATTTCAGAAATAAGACAGTATGTACATAAGCTTTCCAGATTTGAATAAAAAGAAACCAGAAACATAATTTGCCACATTTGTTTTTAAAAGTATATAGAAGAAAATCTTCATACTGTTTTTCCAACAATTTTGACCTGGTTACTTGGAAAAATCATTTGTTTTTTTTTCTGAAATAACTTTCCGCAGTGTTCATATCAGCGTTACTTATTGTTTCACTACTTTTGACTGCTTGGTAAGGTAACACATAATTTTTGTATTCTTATTTTTGCTCGTTATATTAAGTGTATCTTTGTGTTTTAAAAATCTTTTAATTTCTAGAAGTTATATAAATATGTGCTCAGATTCTGTTGAAAATTGACCCATTTTTTATGTGATCATTTGAACTCAAGTTTGTAACTCACGGCATCGTTAGAGTACACCAAGTTTTAGTTAAAGTGAAGAATAAAATGCATTTACCAGCTAGCAAGCCAGATTTTAACAGCTGTATATGAAGGTGAACAAATGAAAAACTTGAATAAAATCAAATTCAAATAATTCTTGCTTGACCAAAAACGTGAGTACTGATTGCGGTGTCTTCATAAACTGTTTGCACATGTTTCAACTATGTTTTTCACAATGATGGCGCTTATGTCAATCATAAATTGATGCTACGAAAATCATTGCGTATGATCTGGTAACAGTGAGCAAGTGTTGAAATCCGCAAAATTGAGTAGTAGTTAATGAGATTCCTAAGTATATTTTCCCTAGTGTATAACACAATATGCTTTATGTACAAAACGGGAAAACCTGATTATCACCAATTCCATCTACCACAGCCAGCGAGTTATATAGTTTTCCAAAAGAAAGTGCAACAACTTCTATCAGCAAATTCGCACAACTAACGCGAGAAATTTTCGCGCAACGTAAAATAGGCCTGACAATGCGATCTACCTACTAAAAATCAGTCACAAATGCCATCTACCTACTAAAAATCAGTCATATAGAAACAAGGATAAGGAATTAAGGCCCAAACGCAATGTGGACGGAAACGGAACGAAAACGGAACGGAAACGGCAAGCTTGACAGTTGTCGTAAATGACGTCGATATGTCCAATTGGAATCAACTTGGATCTAATCAATTTTCTATCCGACAAGCAGGTTAAGTCAGATTGGGCTCTTCCGCTGCCGTTGCCGTTCCGCTGCCGTTATCACTGCGTTCGAGCCTTTACTCTCTAAATTTCCACCCGCAAACAACGGTACCTCTCTGTAATGCAAAATGAGTAAATTCATGGGAGAAACCGACGAAGGGGAGATTTTTGCTGCCTTTTGTTTGGCGCACACGAGGAATAAGAAACGCCGTAGTAAAAATAGTTTCTCAACTCAGCTAACATCCTTTTCGGCTCACTACGTTTAGAGCATGATGCTTTCAGCAAAGCTGGCGCAGCATTGACTGTTCCAATACAGCATTCTTTCCTGCATGCGTGCCCTGTTGCCATTACATTTCGGGTATGGTACCAAACGTACGGTAGCAAGCGTTAGTTCGGTTCACACAGAGACAGTCGATGCAGTTTAAACTGGCTGTAGCAAGAAGACTGTACTATTTGGAAGCCTGATCAGTACACCAAGCTGAAACGTGAAGCGGAAAAGGTGGGATTGAAGGTGAATGCGTCGTAGACTAAGTATCTGCAAGGCTGGAGGAACCGAGCTTGATAGAGCTCGCATAGGCAGAACTGTGACAACGACGGAGATGAGTTCGAGGTGGTGGATGAATTTGTGTACCTCGGATCATTGGTTGCGTCGGATTATTAGCTATGGCGAACACAGTATCCAGAAAGTCGCTAAAGCTGGAAGGGTACAATTGGCGGAACATGTTGTAAGAATGTCGGACAACATCCCCGCAAAAATGGTGTTTGCCCCGAATTCGATCGGTACAAGACGCAGAGGAGCGCAGCGAGCTAAGTCGTTAAACCAAGTGGAGCAAGACCTTGGAAGTGTGGGACATTCGAGGAACTTAAGACAGGTAGCCCTCAACCGATTTTTGTGGAGAAATATCGTGACGCAGGTGCGGTCCTTATAGGACATTGGACCAGCATAAGTAAGTATAAGTAAGTATAAGTAGTTATTCGTACAGTTCTAGTCATGTCGTCGATACAAGAAATTGTCTGTGGAAAAAATGTGTGCACTTACAATCAAAATCCAGAGTCCCACCGATGGATCGCTTAAAAGCTTGAAATTGCAAATACAACTGTGACTCGTGTGGTAATAACCTTCAATAAGCGTCTGAATGCCCAAAGGAAGGAAGTGAGTGGCCGTAAAAGTGGTCCAAAGGACAGTAAAGTGGCGGAACCGTCCAAACATGTCGGTTTTGTGCAGAAAAAAACCCAAACCGGAATGAAAAGCAAAACATCACTTCGAAATCCCGCGCACGGAAACATTACACGAAGTTGCTCATCAAATCGTGTTGCATCGTGATGGATTACGAAACTTACGCCATGGCGGACTTCCGTCAACTTCCTGGGCAAGAATATTTCGTTGCTAAGTCTAAGTTCGATGGAACCATTTCGAAAAAAATTACCGAAAATTGCAAAAAAGTGCCTGATCTGGCAGGCGATTTGCGGATGTAGTGAAATAAGCGCTCCTTTCATTACTTCTGGAACAATCAATGGTGCTATTTACACGGAAGAGTGGCTTAAGAAGCGTCTCTTGCCATCCATAAGAAAGCCCAAAGGGTCAACTCTGCATTGGCCTGATCTAGCATTCTGCTACTACGCTCGAAACGTGTTGAAGTGGTACCGAGCCAACGGAGTCAATTTTGTGCCATAAGATATGAACACATTAAGTTCGCCGGAACTTCGCCCACTTGAACAAATTCTGGGCAATTATGAAGACGAAACTTCGATAACATCCCAGCACCATTAAAACAGAGCTGGAGTTGAAAAAAATTTGGGTAAAAACAACAAAAACATTGGGTAAAATCCACTGTACAAAATTTGATGGGTGGAGTGAAAGGGAAGTTGCGGGCATTCGGGATGGGAGATGAAAATGAATAGAACAAATATTCTAAATCATAACTCATTAGAACTTTTTCATTACCTGAAAATTTCAAGAAAATCCGATAATTGGTTTAATTTAGATGAGTAAATATGAGTGTCCCATTTTTATCGATACACCCTTTAACTGCGCCTCTACCAAATGTGCTAAGGAGTGTCCTTTGATAAAACTTAAGCAATACAAATGACTGATTTATGGCTGTTTTGCTTATTACCGCATTTTAATTATCTCTTACTTTCTAATCTTTCTTCATATGTTGAGGCCAATATCAAGATCAAGTTCAACCGTTTAGCGCCATAACATCGAATTATGGATCCACATGTAAAATAGGAGCTCTATGACAAGAGTTTGTAGAGCCCCATGCAGCTCTCCCTTCGAGGCAATGCTATCTGATAGATCGATCTATTTGGAATATGGTGAAGTAAAACTGGTGTTTATCTGTTCCTAAGTTTGCGAAACAACTGAAGGACGATTTCGATATTCGCCTATCATCGCAACCAATTCTTAATCAGATTTTCAACCGGGTTTTAAGAGTAGAGTTACATTTAAGAAGCCATGGTTGCCCGTGAAGAATATTTAGAAGATTGAATTAACAAATAGAAAATATATCGTGTAGATTTTTTCTTGAACATAAATATTAGTTACCTAAACAGTGATAGAAATTGACTACCTTAAACTATGCTATCTCTATATCACCAAGTAGTAGGGACTGTTTGATTGTATGCATGTTGCTTCAATCCGATGATGACAAACCTCTTTGTGTATTCCTATAGGATTGAAAAAGTGCTGAAAGTGAAGCCTATTAGACATAATTTATGTCCGCCAATTGTTATAAACGAAAAATTCTAAAGTTAAACTTGGACCAATTTTAGCAAATTGTAATTCTTTCCTCTTGGCAATTTGCGACATTCCCATGAAATCGTTCGATTTCTGTTCTTGAATTTTCTTGACATCAGCTTTAATGGCAGCCAGACTGCGGAAAGCCCAAAGGGGTTTTCCCGTTTTAAACGATATCACCGCATGCATTCATGCCACCATACTTTATCCATTTCCAGAATTCCGCTCACGGATGTGAGAATGAGAGTGCATCGCAGATTACCACGGTTGACCGAAAATATGAATGTTAAATCAATAAACACGCTGATTGGATTTTACCGTGAAATGTGTCTGCCTGTCTGCGGTTTACCATCAGTTCGTGCATAAATATGTCACTGACAACATTTACCCAGAGTTTCCGCTAAAACCAAATTCAATTTATCCAAACCAGAACCAACGCAGAACATTGAACTGAAATAACCAGGCACGTTGATTAAATTGTTGCCTCCTTATTATTGTTGGTTATGAAAATGCTGTATTTTTTAAGACTGAAATAACAGTCATTCAATACTGGAAGATGTTTCGTTGCACGTTTTACAGAAAAGTTAGTTTTGTGTACGTCGAAAAATAACAGAACTGTCATTGAAAGTGTTGCTCTTAACAGTATTTTTTTCGACATGCTTCCAGCTCATTCGCTAGAAGAAACTTAAAACTTACTGCACGAACACTCACCAGATCCGTGAAAAGACCAAGCGAAACGAACTGCATCCAACTCGAGTAGAAATTTGCTCAACTTACATAACAACAATTCAAAAGAACGTTGCTAAGTGTAGGATACGGTGCAAAAGCATATACACATAAACACATGGACGTGTGGCTTATCTAAGAACCAACCTGGCACTCATCTAAAGACATGATCCAATTAATTTTGCACTGCTCTAACTTTACACTGTGCAGAGGAAAACTTTGCTGATTCAGTTAGCTGCACTAAAATGCTTCATGTTCAAACTGCTATAGAGGTTTTCATTCACGATCTCACTTGCGCCATAGATGGCACTTGTATAAGTTATGTCAGAACAGTTGACTGGATGCAGTTGGATAATTAGGATGCACTGTTATCTATTCTAGCATCGTATGGCGTTATGACAACGGAGCTCACAGTTATACTACTGCGATAACTCTTGGTGTGTCGTTCTGATAACCACCTGATAGCCACATGTTGTGAAAAGACGACACAAATGGCAACATCGACAAGGGCTGAGCATCAAGTAAAGAGGTAGAATGGTTGAATTATATCGATTCCGAAGATTACATTTGAACGTTTCTATGTCGTTCTCAAGCTACTTTGACCGTTGCATGTTCAAAGGATGTCCTCGTTTGAATTGCAACATACACAAATAGCTTACTTTTTTGCCTATAGGGTAAAATGTTTGAAACTTCGGGTAGTTTCAGTGCTGTTTGTATAGTTTTATCCTGTATGCTTAATTGAAAATTGTGTAAGGGTTTTTGAAATGGAGTCGGAAGAACAAAGGATTCGCGACTAAATTTTGCACGCGCATTTCAAAAATCACAATCCTTCGCATCGTGCAAAAAAGTTGAACTTTGACGTGTCATCAAACGTCACTGAGAAAGTCTGACCACCAATCGAAAAAAGAAGTGAACAACAAGTGACAGGAGGGTAGTTGAGGCTTTCAGGCGTAAACCAAAGCTTCTATCCGGGATTGTTCCGACACCCCTAGCCTAGTGTAGAACGGATCTTGTCACAACTTGTCAAAAGCATAAAAAACACCTCAACCTTCCTTGAATCGACTGACAGATGTGCGCCGGAAACGAATTCTCTGAATCCAATGAAATCTATAATCGTGAGCATAAACCTTAAACCTATAACCTACAATTATATAATGAATATGTATTTGCAGGAACTTTTAACTTGCTTAATAAAGTTACAATTTCGGAAACCGTCTCGTTTGTTGCCACTGCAACAGGGATTTATCCGAGTCAGGCAAAAACTATAAGGGACAGCCCAATGGGGTTGTACCTAAAGTTGACGTAGGACTACGCAGCAATCGAATACCCATACACGTCAGGGCCATCCGCTAATTGATTTAAGTCAGTCCTGAAAAGGGCCAAGAAAATTCTATTGTACACTCTTTAGAAATCATTTGGTGGCTCTTAATTATGATACGGCCCCGGTTGTATTTTCTACGATGGATGAGAGGGCCACTATCTCTAACGCGTAGAAGATAGTTATGGATCTGTTGGTTCATTGGTTGTTCAACGCGCTTTACTATTTATTCCGGGACGCGGCGTTTAAAGTAATGCCATGTTCAGCCGGGCTGAATCAAAATGTACTGCTAAGAGCTATGAGGTAAAGGGGTCGGATGCTAGTGCACGAAAGAAGGCGGTACCAACGAAGGCAATGTGATACAAATTGCACCAAAGGGGACGAAATTCAGTTATTGCACCACAATAATTAGTTTTAATTACTGCACGCTAGACGGATGATTTTCTTAACAGAAATATGCCTTAATTATTTGCTATCACCAGCAACTAATCCGCTATGCACAACTAGGAACTACAACGAACTCAACCACATGGTCGGTCTGAAGTGTCGCAGTTCGGTTCGAATTATCCGTTCTAGAATTTCGTTTTGCCGGCGTCGGTGGTGTAGTGGTAAGCGTGACTGCTACTTGGCACCCCAGTGGGTCTGGGTTCAATCCCAGTCGACGTCGGTGGTTTTTCTGAGGCGAAAAAATCTGGTCACGTCTTCCTTCGGAAGGGAAGTAAAGCCGTTGGTCCCGGTTGATATTCATGAGTCGTTAGGTAGGGTCCAGGTGGTGGAGTCGTCTTCCTGGCGTCGGTGATTGTCACCATGTGAGGAAATAGGCCGACGTAAAATAAAGATTTAAAAAAAAAAAAAGAATTTCGTTCGTTGGTTGTTCAACGTTCTTTGTCATTTACTCCGGGACGCGGCGTTTAATTAATGCTATTTGCAGCCGGGGCGCGGTGATTGACATTAATTTGAAACAGCACAAGAGAAAATTTTAACCAAATAAACTCTTTAATTGGAAAATTGATTTGGTCGTCCTGAAAAGGACGGATTTAGTTGATGGGGGAGAAACATGGTTCACGATTGAACTTGGGCTTTCTTCTTGGTATTCTTGGTTCAGCTACTCGTCGTTGCGGGTGGCCATCTTCAGGTGACGTGGGTTAGTTGATTCTTGTCTCGTTGTCACGGGCGGCTTTTTCCCGCCAAACCGTAGGCTTCAGCAGCCATGTTTCTCGCAGTGAGGTTGACGGGAGCATCGGCACCAACGCCTCTCTGGGCAACGACTGCTCGCCAGTCCTGCTGCCGGCTACGATCCTACTGCAGAACCTACTCTGCACAGCTCCACGACCACCGAAAAACTAATTCAAAATGCGAAGGTGTACCCGTTATATAACATTCATGGCTGCCTAGGAGACGTTCGTTACTTTAATATGAAATCTGTGCTAGAAAAGTACTGTGTATTTGGTAAATTTACTCTGAAATAATCGACATTATAAGACATTACCTTATATTTGCGTTAATTTCAATAGTTGAATGTTATAAATCAATAGATTTAAATATTGGAATCGAAGCGTAGAAAATGTCCCGATTGATTGGTGAAAACATTTTGTAAATCGATCGTGAAATGACTTAGTTATAAACGTTCAAAACCTATATATTTTTCGTAACGCTCCAAATTTTCGCAATTCGAACGTGTACCCCAGTATTGAAAACACAGACGTAGTCCTACGTCAAAACCATGTTCTGTAATTGATGATGAAACGTACATAAAGACGGACATTCAGCAGAATCCAGATCTTCCCTTCTACACTGCAACAGACATGCCCGATGCCCCAGAGCACCAACGGAATAAAAAAAAACTAAAGGGTGAGTTATGTCAGTGAAATAACTGCAAAATTGACGTACTTGTTGATGTGAAGAAATGGATGTTATCGAATTAATAAATTCCTAATATATTTTATTCAGTCTAAATAACCATGACCCCATGCTATTAGTGTGTATGGCTTTACTATTGATTCTCCACAATCCATAGAAAACTAAACTAAGCAAGGCTGACTAAGCATTCTCCACTGGCTGGGTAAACCGACTGCATTACCAATAGCTGCTATTTGCTTGCTACCACCAGCAACTAACCTAATTTACTATCTACAACTAATCCAATATGAACAACTAGGAACTAAAAAGAACCTAACCTACCCTTCACACTAGATATGTGTACTCATGGTTGCCGTGTTGCCGTTTGGTTCGAATGAACTGTTAATAATATTTCGTTAGTTGAATGTCCTAATATTTACTAAGCAACAACTTTGGCCATTTTCTCCGGGACGCGACTTTTAAAGCAACGCCATGTTGAGCCGGTGCGTGGTAATGGAAATTTCGATGAGCTCAAGAGAAATTTCAATCAAACAAACTCTTACGTTGGGCAAATTGATTTTGGTGGTCCTAAATGGACGGATTTTAGTTGCTGACGGAGGGAACATGGTTCGCGATAGAAATTTCCTTCTCGGCCTTTTTAAGCAGCAGGACGGCCTGAATGTTTGGCAGGACATCACCCTGTGAAATGGTCACACCGGAGAAAATTTTGTTCAGCTCCTTCAGCTCCAGTCATCGCGGATGGTCACGGGCGGCGTGCTCTGCTAGTGAATACTTCCGACTGGGATCCTGCAATCCGACGCGGTTTGAGCGGGAGTTAGCCTTTCCCTTTAACTGTCCTTTCCCGAATCCGAATTGAGAATGATTGTTGGTCGGACGTCACCACATCTTTTATAATCGCTGGCACGGTAACTGTGGCAGTGTGAACCAATCAGAGTGTGGCGCAAATATGATGTCTTTTCCGTGCGTTTAGACATTTTTAGATAGTTTAGACATCAGCGGTGGTTTCTCGGCTGTTGTGCAATTAATTGAGCTGAGTTTTTGTATGTACTTATGGTCTATAATAAACATGCTATCTTCTAAAAATTTGAATAATTGTCTACAAAAAAGCCCAGAAATTAGAGTGAGTGTATGGTACCAAATTCTTTCCACTTGGAACTGTAAACAGATGGGATCCAGCGAAAACGAACGTTGTGATTTGCATCTGTAGTACTCGCCTTTTATTTTTCGCCACATTCACATGCTTGTGGCACAACACAGAAGGTGAGCGAAAAGTTGACGTTTCGTTGAATCATGTCTGTCAGTGCTTGATTTCACCTACGGTGTTTACTGGTGGATTTCGTTTCGCATGAACTGTAAACTGCTGAAAGGAGAAATGGCTGGCCTACAATTAATACGCTGCGGATGCGTTTGCGTTAATTTGACAGTTTCCCATAGGTTTTCTGTAAAATTTACGTCAACGGAACGCAAACGTATCTATTCTGGGTGACCCTAAACGCAGAGGGGATCCCTTAAACGCAGTCATTTTCGCTTGCGAAATTTTGTGTGTTTTCACGAGGGTCGAATTCTCATCTACTTGGCTCAACTATGTACAGAGTGATTGTTTATCTATTTCAAGCTGTCGAAAATCGAATACATTGAAGTATCTGACCTAAAACAATATTTCGAAAATGCAATCATATGACGAAAGCTTTCAATTATCCAGCGTACACTCAACTAAACTTTAACCTTTAAATCATAGAAACCAAATCAATTTTTATTTTCATCAAGCTTCTTATGGCATTTGGTTGAACTGATATGAAATTCTTTCAAACAACTTACAGATTTCATACACTTCATATGGCAGTCTTTTCTGATCATATGACTCGTGGAGGCGTGAGGTAGGAACTTGTGAGAACAAGAGGTCGGTCGTACCCTCCTTCGAAGTTGTCAACTAACCATTTGAAGCCCATCGCCAACCTGTCGTGTGTTATACACAATCCCAGTGATTTTTGTAGTGTTGAATTATCAATTAGAACAGTGATATAATTGATTTGTTGATACTCTACACATTCATTAGAAATCCCTTTATTTCCTACATAGTCTAAGGCAGTCCGTTTTTCGTTCCCTAATGTATGCAATTTGGCACATATGCCGTGAACGTCAACATTGTTGGATTGCTGTTGAATAAACAAGATAAAAAAGTCAAATCCATTGGACCATGTCCAATCTCGATGGGGAATCATTCTTCTCGTGCCGTTGTTGCTTGTTCTCAGTTCGTTTCATTCAGATTATCCCATAGAATCCAAATGAAATTTTGATTACAATAGACCACAGAACAGACTTTCAGAGTAAAAACAAACAGACTCAGAGCAGAACAGAAAAAAAACAGAACGTAACGAACTAAAAGTCAATAAATTCCTGCACTTGCTCACAATGGTAAACTGTGTTTTTGCTATGAATACCTAGGTGAGTATAGAAGAATGAGACCGCTTCGTGAGGATTTTCACGAATCGGATTTGATTTGTGCACGGTAGCATAAATAATAACGTTTTCCCCTTGGTACTCTACTGATGATAGTTTGGTCCGTGGGTTGTACAACAATGCATCATAGAGACTATTTTTTGTGTGTCCATATTTCTCGGTTTGCTCATTGCCTGCCAGCGCCTGTCGACGCCATAATTTCTAAACCCATAATCCTCAGATTTCGGGTACGGGTAGCTCGTAGGTGCCGACGGAAGATAGCAAAATTGATCACTCTGCGGTACAAGCATCCGTAAAAACTCCCACCGTTGGGATAATATATTGGTTCCGGAAAGGATGTGGGAGGAGACTAGTGGTGTGCGGCTACGACAAACTGGGGCCATTGTGGTCTCTGATCCGGCGCGAGCCTGAAGTTTTCACATATTCCACGGCTAGGATGAGTTGGTTGGATGGTGGCAGGGTCAGCGAATCTGTTTGCCATATTTTTCTGTGTACGCTGGAATGGAGCCCCTGGTGACAGGTGATGCGGTATATTTGAAAGTCTGGGCAGAAAAAATAAGTTCAAGCAGGTGGTAGAGCCACAGATAGGATGGTATTGTTCTGTAATTTGGTTGCCGCACACTGGGGCAGAATAGCCAATCTCGATGGGGAATCATTCTTCTCAGGATAGCCCCAAGCACGGAAAAAAATAATAAATCTTTGAGAATAAGAGATAGAGACATGAAGTCTAGAGAAAAGATGATCCATTCAGAAACTGCAAAATATCAAAAATCACATTTGTTTTGCTAGATTTTGACGTTTTTTAAAACAATTTTTGAGCTTTGCATGGATCACCACGGATTCATTCACATTCGGAAAGCCCTGCAGGTAGTGCCCAAGTTTCATGAATCTAGTAGAGCTCATATTAACATTCTGCTCAGAGGTCACCACATTTTTGATTGGATATCATTTGGATTAAGTATAGCCTTTAGCCTTAGCTTCGATAATACCTACATGAAGTTAACTAGAAAAAATAAAAATGCCACATCCAAATGCCATTCCATTGTCAGATCCTGCATCACTATTTTGGCCGGTCTTCTTGCCACCTCGCATCTTGCTTCTCGTGTCGGGAACCTTCAGCTGCTGAGCACTACCGGAAACACACCCTTGACAGTAGCAGTCAGCTTTTGACACCTCCTGATCTACTCCAGCACATAAGAAATGAGCCCACTGCTCACACTTTGCACCCAATCCACATACCTCTACTACATAGAAATAAAAAAAGTAAATAAAAATAATTAACAATAAAACCACACCAACCAAAACAAAACAATTACTTAAAAAATCAAGAAGGTGAAAAATTTGAAAGAGTTAGGGAGTTAGGTTTTTTTTAGACTCTAAACCCAATTTCAATGAGCACTACAACACAATTAACCAATAGGACAATTAATATACTTTGATCCATAAAAAGATTCAGCTTCAATTTTGACGTCCCCTACACAATAAAAACACTGCATGCTGCTTATGTTAGGTCTATTCTAGTATATATATTATTCTATTGTTTGGTCTCCATTTCATAACAAACATATTGAGCAAATAGAATCAGTACAAGAGCAATTTCTATGATTATTACGATGGACAACATCCATACCTCTCACGCCAAAGTCACGAGTTCGAATCTCACCCCCGGACAAGTTACGAAAATACCCAAAAGAGGTATTTGAGTGACTACGACGGGAGATGAACCAGCCCGAGGCTGAAAATCTCGATAATCCAGAAAAAAAAAGTATATATACAACAGGTAGCGAAGGTTTTCGTCGAGTACTAGTAAAAAAACACTGACGAAATCTGCACAATGTAATCGAAATAAGCGTATCTGTCAGGATAAACCGTAAAGGTAGCTCGAATTAAATGGAAATTACTAATCTTTCTTCTCATTTTCTCGTTACAAGTATTCCACTAAAAAGCTCGCACTCACCAGGATTCATCATGGCAACCCTGCTGTCAGAGTCCAAAAATTTCATCGGATTGAAGAAAACAATCGCCGCACTTAGGAAGGACGTAGTATTTCTGAAAAAATCAGTGGGGTTGTGTATAACACACGACCGGTTGACGTAGACTTCGTTGAACCGTTTGATTAGTACTCAGATACTGTTCTAATGGGACGTTGGGTTAGCATAAGTAAGTGAGTAGGTATGTTAGAACGTTCGCTTGATTCGCTTCTTAGTAATTATTTGGCGGCCCTGGAAAGGGACGTTTGATTTGAATGTTGGTATGCTGACAAGGCAACGCGTTGCAACGGTGGTGCTGGCTGTAGTGATGGTGTTGATATGATCGACCAGCTGGAAACCATTAACCTTATTGCGTTACAGATATTCAGGGTCTGTGTGGGAGTCAATAATCAATTATATGTTTGATAGTTGACAGTCGCGAAAATCTCCAACTGATTGAAGCAAAAATCTCGAAAATCTATCGAGAAATGATAAAGCTATTAGCGTTCAAACTGTTTCAGTTATTATCAAATTTTCATTTGACCTCTAACCTTGCCGTAAGGCGTAGTCTGATCAAAAAGCGTGGGTGTGGCCCAAATAGATCGTTAGACCAGCATTAGATAGTAATTATGTTAGAAAATTCTTTTGTACACTCTTTAGCATTTGTGAAGAATCAAAACGTTGTCAGTGATAAGGAATTTCTTGATATTTACCCGAACACAATACATATATTCATCTTTTATTTGTAAAATTTTAAATATTTGAGTAAATAAAATGGCAACCGTTAAACCTCTAGGTTGGTGCAAAAATCTCAAAAATAAATCAATCAAGAAACGATCGAATTATTAGCGTCCAGTGTTTCAATTTTTTGTGACGGCAGCCATTTGTAAATTGTACACAATTTTCAAGGTATGCAACGAAGAGAAAACTAAAATTATTACAGCCACCGCTGTCTTCCAATTGGTTAGAACTTGGAAAATAATTTTAGATAAACTCAAATCATACAAACTCTCTCGAAATTGAATTCGTCGTCCTGAAAAGGACGGATTCGAAATGGTTCGCATTTGTATTCAAACCTTCTCGGTCTTTTGATGAATCAGGTTGTTTCAGCTGTTGCACGTTGCGCTGTACCAAATTAGGGCTAGCAGCAAGATTACACACACAAGCATCTTATTTCGCTCGTCGTGGTTGCACCCACCGTTTTCTTCTTCTTTAGCATTTCAAGCTTATTGCTTTCACAATTAGCTTATTGCTTACTCTCAACTTAGTGTTCTAAATGCATTTCCACAGTTATTAATTTAGAGCTTTCGATGCCAAGTACCATTTTAGGACCCTCAGACCTTTGCACCCACCGGCTGGTTACTGGAGGACTACGACAGGCAGATGGCTTTAAAGATTAGTAATGGACCTTACAGGCAGCTTCGAGTAGACCTCCTACCAAACATGATGAAACACGTGGATAAAACAATAAAGGAGTGTAAATCAGTACTAGGAGATGCAGCGGTCTGTCTTCGTGAAGCAAGCCCCATGTTTCCCAGAATTAAAAACCTCCCCAAAGTTCACAGTTCCGGAAACGGTATGAGGGAGATGGTTTCATCTGTAGGATCTCCTGCCCACCCAAACAACACACAAGTTTGATAACGGTTGAAAATACTGTTATATGACTAGATTTGGTATTAAAGAATCTTACTCAACATAAAAGCATAAAGATTTGTTACTCGGGAATAAGCTAGCAAAATGGCTAGTAAAAGATTTTGAAGGAGCAATTTCCAACAAGCTCAGTTCGAATTTGTACAACATCTACAGTCATCAGGTGATATAAATGATAATGAAGTAAATGTATCTTTCGGCGCCACGGCCTTTTTCCCTGGTGTACCGATCAAGGACGCGATCAACCTTCTAGACTGGCTGTGGAAACAAGGAGACGATGCGGCATGGAAGCAAAAGATGCGGATGTATCTTAAGCTGACTCGACTTTGCAAGGAAGAGAACTACTTCACTTTCAGAGGTTAATTCTATAAACACCTAAAGGGAGCCCCCATGGGAAACCCTCTATCCCCTTTCCTCTGTGAACTGTTTATGATGACTCTTGAAACCACCCTAAAAGCGAAAGAATTACTACCAACTCGTTGGTGGAGATACGTCGTCGACATCTTCGCCGTAGTGAAACAAAAGGATCTCCCCTTAATTCTTCATCAAATCAACAATCTCCACAAAGACATTAAGTTCACTTACGAAGTAGAAAAGGATGGGAAACTTGCATTCCTCGACCTTCTAGTAGTGAGAGAACCGTTGTCATCATCGTCTTTAGAATTTGAAATCTTCAGAAAACCCATAAATAACCAAAAAGTCATCCCTTATAATTTAAACCACTCTTGGCCACCTTCCACCACATTATCCACCGGATGTTGACCCTTCCTCTCATGTACTTACTTACTAACTTACTTACTTACTTATGCTGGTCCAACGTCCTATTAGGACCACACCTGCGTCACGGTATTTCTCCATAAAACTCGGTTGAGGGCTGCTTGTCTCCAGTTCCTCGAATGTCCCACACTTCCAAGGTCTTGCTCCACTTGGTTTAACCACCTTGCTCACTGCTCCTCTGTATCTTGTACCGGTTGGATTCGAGGCAAACACCATTTGTGCGGTTGTTGCCCGACATTCTTACATCATGTCCTATCTTTTCAAATACATAACGTGGGTTAGGCGAGCTAAAACCTGCAACGATGCATTGATACGAAGTTGAAAATAACATAACAAATATTGTGAAAGGATGTGATAATATAAAATGATAATAGAAATTATATTCGTAGAGTCTTCATGTCTGCAGATTGTAGGCCTGCTGTAATTGTAGACGGACTTGCATTATCATTGCCACGATGGCAAAACATAATTTAAAATTATACAATACTAATCATATACCGTTTAAAGAATACTTCAATTCCCCCCCCCCCCCCCCCCCCCCCCCCCCCCCCCCCCCCCCCCCCCCCCCCCCCCCCCCCCCCCCCCCCCCCCCCCGCCCCCCGCCCTCCCCCCCCCCCCCCCCCCACCCTTCCCCCTCCCCGACCAGAACCGACCCACAGTTTACGGGGACGCACGCTCCTTTCCAGTTGTCGACTCACCTTTATGCAGTCCGAAATACGCGTATCTGTCAGGATAGCATAGCATAGCATTTTCCGACCATACATAATCCTGGTTTGGCTGTTGAAGAGACGATGGAAGCGCCAGAAGAGCTGTCTTGGTGTGACAGGCTCTTCATCCATCGATCTCTTTGCACAACACCTGGCCAGGTCCTTATGATCAGCAAGGGATGGGAGGGAAGTGTTGATTAGATGTCTACTTAAGAAGATGCTGAGAACTCATGCGACCTTCATAGACATCTGGAGTTGGAAGTTGGATGGGATTGTGTGGGAGGCTTTCCATGGCGAGAAAGCATATGTATATTAATATGTATTTAGGTCGTTGGGAGTGAAGAAGCTAAGAAAGTTAATGCACTCCTTTGTTGTCAGCTTTTCTGGGCTGGAACACAGGCGTTTCCTACTTTTATCCCGGCTCTTTTTGTGTGAGAGCTTGCCTGTCGGATGGGACAAGAGCACTAACTCTTGTCCTAGCCTTTTACAGCTAATGGTTATAGCGCCATTACTCGCTTTCTGGAAAGAGAAGATGTGTGGGTAAGCAGACACCCACACCCAGGCAAACACACACACACACACACACACACACACACACACACACACACACACACACACACACACACACACACACACACACACACACACACACACACACACACACACACACACACACACACACAAAAAGGTTGTCTTTTGTGACAATGTGATTCCGTCTGGTAATAGACGTTCTATGTTTCATTTTCATCGTACTTTATATGTTCATACATATATCTGATCATATCTGAGATAACTCACACACCGAAACCCAGATGCAAATACACTCCTGCTTACCTGCAACGCATGTTCACCCGGACCCCTTATGACGCTGCATGGTTATCATTGACCATGTCTGCACGCAATCGTTCCCTGGGAAACAATGAATTGCTAATTCAATGCCTCTGTCATTTCATTTGATTGACCCTCGATACACCCGTTATTGGTTGTATAGTAGATTCCAAACCATGCACTATGCCTGAGCACGAAATGAAGCTTTTTGTGTGCGTGTGTGTGTCAGGGAGACCGAATGTATATCGCCTTTTACTCACACTGACCCTCTTCCACACAACCTACACAATCACTCAATCTATCTACTCATGCCATATCACAATTCTCATAGGATTATACCGTGAATTCTAGAGCGAGATGTGCCGTGAACGGTCTTAATCGACTGTTCAGACGCCCTGAATAGAGAAAGAAAAATAAGACAAGCTTACCGATATTCCAGAACTGATTTCTGCATTGTATCGCTACTCTTCGTCTCTTACCCTGTGTTATGCTGTTTTACCTCCGCTGGCTCAGCCTTACTGGAACGGGGACCGCTTCAATTCGCTCGGGGCACGAACAATAGTTGATCCCATACCAAGCCCACTGGCCAACCTTGGGTACTTGATTTGGCCATTAACGAATCCATTATTGACTTCTCATGTGTTCTCTTAGGATTGGTCCATGTAAGAAATTGTCACTTTCCCGGAGCTACTCGGAACATAACCAGATGATATTATCACAACTGCTCTTTCACGCTCACGGTGATAACATTCACTAGGCGACTTTTACCGCACTTCTGTACCGAAAGTCGGATCTAAAGAATTTAGTCGAATGAATAGTCTTCACACATAACGTTGACAACAAATATTGAGAATCAATATAAATCTATTTGAAATTCAAGGGAAAAAAACGCAGCTGAAAAATCAACACGTCAGATTTTCAGCGTGGTTTCCACGCCAATACCCCCCTTATTTTATTTAGATTTTCCCCCCCACCTTTAAATCTGATGCCTTTATTTTTTTTCTTCACCTCCTTTCCCCGTATGATTATTCTTCCCACGACAAAAAAATTACCACCAACCACCACCATCCAAACCCAAACTCCCCCTCCCTCTCCATTACTTTACACACCCAACCATTTCTTTTCTTTAAATTTCAAACCCATGTCGACATCGCCCCAAGATATCCATCATTTCTAAATCTCAGCTCAATATAGTTATTGCTGTCGTTTTTTCCGCAGACGAGGGTCAACTGTCAAAAATGGACCTTATCTGGAACATTGATTCGTGCTAACGAGATTATCTAACAAATCGAAATGTATAGTATGAAGGTCATCTTTACGTCAACAATCCATTAAATTCGAAATCAATTTCTTTCCATTTCGCCAACCAAGCAAGGGCGATTGTCTTTGACAGTAATCCAATTGTTCCACTTGGATTCACGACAATCAACAACTCTGGAGATGAAGGAAAATGGTATTCCTTGAATTCAATAGGTGGAAAATCAATCCCTCATCTCGGTTAGGGCCAAACGTTAGTATCGAACTGGCCTCTGGCGGTGGTTCGGAAAACGGCAGAGCAAAACCTCAATTTGTTTTGTTGAATAAAAATGTGAGCCTAAATGGGCGATGCACACGGCAAAACATAAAAAGTTATAGTAGAGATTGATGATGTTTCCACGGTGGCACATATTCCAACACTACATTTGCAACGGACACGACGAGGACGACGACAACGGACGGAACGACGGCATAAGCGTGGAGGGACATGGGACTGATTTAGTGGCGGGTGCCTTTTTTCCACTCTCTTTTTTCATGGCGGCTGCAGATTTATGTGTTCTGCATGAATGTTCGCCTATTGCACTACGTGCAGTTATTTTCTCTTTAACATACTGAGCTGAAGTGAATGGGGAGGATTGGTGAACACATTTTTCAGTTGAAAGCATTCTGAAACGAAATGAATTCCGTCACATAGTTAGTTCAGCTCGCGAAGTTTAAGGGCACCATTGACACTTGGATTTCCGAGAGCTTTTTGATTGAAGGGAATGAGAGATAGAGTGCTGGTAGAGTTTGTTTTCCTAAAATTAAAAAAAAAATTTAACTTCAAAAACTGAATTTGTATTGCCCTAATAAATCGTAGATCCGTTGCTTAGCATCGTGCTATGAGGTACCAGGTGGATACCCACCCGCTTGTTGATTATTTTATATTTTTGGAAAACATACGTCTCCATTATGAAATTTTCAAAATTATAATATTTACACTGAAAATTTATTTTCGTAAATTAGCTTTCACTCGCTTCGTAATCATGGATTTTGTACATAGAACAAATGTCTCGTATATTGTATGAAACATTCATATTGCTTTTTATCTTGTGAAATGCTATCATTACACCTTTTTGTATAATGCACGAAATAGATTTCGTGAAGACCAGCCAATCGCTGCTTCGCTGATGTTGCTGCTGGGATGGGCAGGAATAATTTATTTATCCCAAAATACAAATTGAAGCGGTGTCGAGTGTTATAACTTAATAATCATTATTCAATTATCACCTCACGAGTCGCTATGGCATTGTGAGATCAACCGAGGATGCAGTATCAGCTCTTTCCAAAATTACAGGATCGAATCCCATGTCAGAAACATTAAAAAACATGACGCTGGACAACTCCACGTGGTTGCGCTTTTTTGTCAATTACACTTCGAGTCGATAAAGTAGATCTCTCAGTCATTCAGGCAACCATCAGAGAGACGTTTCTTTTAAATTGGTTACAAAATATTCGTAGCTCTTTGTATTGTTTTCGTACAATGCACGAATGTTGTTTCTGTGTCAACAAATGCTTCGTGCTTTTGACAGTTGCGCGTGTGCCATTAATTACGAATGTATCTTTATAAAAAGAACAAATCAGTTTCGTTGCTGAAAACAACGAACAGATTTGTTAGTTCTACCTTCGATTTCATAATATAAACTAAAATTAACTTTCAGTGTAAAATACTATGTCGTTAATTATTGCAGCAGTTGGTGCGGAGTTTGCAAATTATGTCCCCCATTCCCATTGGTCCATTCCCCCCCGGTTAAAAAAAAAAGGAAAAAATTACACTAATTATGTTTTATTGGCGTGAAGTACGTAATGAATTATAATGTTTTGAAACGGAAATATTCTTCTTATCAAAATGAAACCCTAGAATGGACAGCAATCTCTGCTAGAACCAAAGATGTGAAGTAGAAAGTATTGATCGGTCCAATAAAGGGCGCCAGGCTGTGAAATTGAATAGAAGCAGTTAAAAATGAAAGGAGGGCATTTTGTAAAGCAGCATCGAGCACACAATCTTTTACCAAGCTAGCCCAGTGCGGGATAGACAAGGAATGTAAAGAGGTACCCCTTGACTGACTAAAGAGTGCTTTTTGATCGTGCTCATATACCACCAAATGGCACAAAACAGTTCTAGCGATGTGAATATTTCTGTTTACAACTCCTAAAGTGTACATGTGACACACATTATTTTCCAAATTAGAGGTTTTGAAAATACAACTTCTCAATTTCAACTGCTTCTATTCAATTTTACAGTCTCCCGTACTCTAACGGACCTATCAATACTTTCTCTTCACATCTTTGGTTCTAGCAGAGATTACTTTCCACTCTTAGGGTTTCATGTTGATAAGAAGGATAGTTCTTCTTCTTTTTTTTTCAATATTTAGGTGGCTTTCAGCTTTATGCTGTGGTTCGAACTTGGAGGGAGGCACCATCACTCTTACATATTGCACTCATCAACACATGAGCTGGGACTAATGGCTTCCGGAGGAAGACGTGACCAGGGATTTTTTCGCCTCTGAAAAATCTCACCAACCTCGGCTGGAATTAAACCCAGACCCACTGGGGTGGCAAGTAGCAGTCACGCTTACCACTACACCACCGACGTTGGCAAATGGATAAAGTTACAGAAGGCACGACATTTTTCTAGACAGTCTAATTTTCCAAATCATTGAATAGTAATTTTAGTTGAATTAGAATAGATTGACAACGCAGCAGAAGGTGCCATAGGCTTTGTGGATGTGAATCAACGGAACGATTGGTTCGACGAGGAGTGTCAGGTGGTTTTTAGTGTAGTAGAATGTAGCGCGGGTGATGAATGAATAAATAAGACTGTAGTGGGGTTAACTCCTATTTATTTTTTTTTTTACCGTTACCGCATATTTTTTTTACCGTTCGGTGCAATTTAAGGCTATTTTCAAAACATGAATTTGGTACATTAAAGGCATTCAAGATTATTGAAGACTTATTATATTTTCAATAGTTGTGTAACGTTTTCTTCTGTTCTAAAAGTAAACGGCTTATGCGCCACCTTCCAATGAAGGACTGTTGCTCTTATTGAATCGCCCGGAATAAGACTGTTTTCTCAGGGCAGGTTATGCAGTTTTTCAGAACCAAAAGTCCCAATTCAACCCCAAACGTCGTATGGCAATTAAACTGAATTCAACTAATATTATTCAATTGAAACAAAAATTCATAGAAAAAAACTCAATAATTCATCAAAGGGGAATTGTTTAGCTACTGATAAACTTAAACCAATCTAAATTGATCTCAAAATTTTATTGCGTTACGCGAAAAACTAGTGGAGAACTAACGACTAAACTAGAAGTAATTGATTTAATTGTCGCAAAATACGTTCGCGTAATTTAATTCAATTTAACCTTATTTATATAGCTGTATTTCGATTGTAAATGTAAGAATTCAAATCTAAATTCAAGCAAACCTAATTCAAGCCAAGGCCCTATTGTGACGTCACGCTGCTTTAGTTTTGAATTCACTATTTGCTTCTACTAGTGAGTGTTTGAGTCTCGTCTGGTCGATTTCGGGTTCGAAAGCCGTTCTAGTACCGTACCCTCGTGTCTTGCGCGCCGGCGGATCTGTCGGGGTTTATGTTCCTTAGACCAACCGCACCAATACGGTAATATCGGTAAATTGTTGCCCTGTTTGACAACTCGACACCGCACCGGTGGTTGGTAACCGGGTTGGAAAATGACAATTTTCTCGCTCGGTGAGCAGCCGGTTCGTAAATTTGACAACCCGACCCTACCGAGCCGTGCGTTGCTATTTGAAGAAAAATAAGCAAAAGAAGTTGAAACGTTAAGGGCTTATGCTGAAGCGATCTTGGCGGCAGTCATTACTTGCACATTTAGAATTGATACAAATCTGTACTAGATATTGAAAATTTAATCACATCAGTTTGTATGCTCACTTGATGTGATCAATCTGATAGAGTTCAATTCGATGTTCATTCACTAACAATCGAGATTTATCAATTTGAAAAAGCAAGGTAAGTTTGCAACAGCGAGATAAAAGATAGGAAAAATTACATGGAGCAGCGATTCACCTTAAAACAACATCTTCATCTGGAGGACTTTCAATTTGAGTGTTTCCGATTTGTTTTTAAAGTGTTATTTGCTAATTTCCCTAATATCACGTTTATTGTGATATGTTGTGAAACATGAGTGCATCAAAACCCCGTGGAAGGAATTGGATGCAACAAGACAACGAAGTTCTTTGCAGGGATGTTTCCCAAGATCCAATCTTTCTGTTTTCCAAACAAAACGTCGAAAACCTATGCGGAAGAGTATTTAAACTATACACTGCACGAAATATTTAGCGAAACAAAACCGGTGCGAGAATAAATTTGAGTCTTATTGTGTTACCTTTTTATGAACGACCGGTTCGAAAGTAGGTGGCTAAATCAAAATAGGAACGCTCTCTGTCATCAAAATATTACGCAGATACGAACCTACCGGTGGGGATGGTCTTAGAGACGTGGAGTGAGTAGCGCAAATTATATAGGCGAAGACACTAGTAGAACGAATTGGTGGGTAGGCAACGCTTTCGAGCTGTCGGTGGATGTCTCCACGCTTAGCTTCGGACTAGGTGGGTCTTGCCTAACCCTCACGGCGACGGACGAATTCTCCAGTCGAGATAAACCAAAACCAACCGAGACAAACCGATACAAACCGCCCACGTTGTTTGGGCAGTGGTCCTGTTCAACGCGGTTTTCAATTTTATTTCTTTGCTCACCAAATATTTATAACTAGGCTTACCTGAATTTACTCAATTACACTAATCACGAATTGATTTCTTTTTAATTCCTATCACTCGACAGATTTGGCTGCTAATGTGAAAAAATATACAAAATCAATGGAAAGAGATCAAACACCACTTAAAAACGCGCGAAGACTTACTTCGAGTTTAGTTCAAGCAAATTACGCAGTTGGACATCGTCCTGTAGATGGGCAGCATCGAGCCCGTAACCGGTGGACAATAAAAGGTAAATTTTATGTTCCTTTTTCGTTTGTAAGAATCATAAGTGTTGTGTCCAGTCTCGCGTCGTGTTTTCATTAGTGAACTGCAGTTCTTACGTTAGCACTAAATCAAAATTATGAGTCAAATTACGCAGTTAGAAATTACTTTAATACTTTACTTTAATCTAATCATCTCTCGAGACAATCAACTGTGCGCTACCAAGCACATAATTAAACAGATGGACGCGCGATAGATTGGTAAGAGCCTAATTTTTGCTGCGCAGATTCCTCCTATTGGTGGATTAGAGAGATAATTTATTTCTTATCAAGTCATTCTTATCACTACGCTATTTAGGCCGAATCTGTTTAATTCTCTACGAAGCAATAGTTTTTAATTCTGAAATCTTTCAGACTGCTTCCCTTCTCCCTACTAGGTGGCGTATTTGTGGGTTATGTCTCCACTACAACATAAAAAACTGACAATTTATTGCAAAAATCTGACAGCATATTTCAATTGAAGCTTTTTGCTGCCAATATAATGAACAATATAAGTAAACAAGAATTCATAAAGCGTTGACGAATAAGGTGAATTCACAATGCGGTTACAGTTGTTTTTAAAGAAGAAAGCACTTTTTTCGGATAGAATTTTCAGTAAGCGCATATCGAATTTTATTTAAAAACCCGATTCATATCAAGAAATAGCAGAAACTAGTATTTGGTTGGTTTATCATTTTTCAGAATCTCATAATTTCATAAATCCGTTTCCGATGGAATATCCCGCCACTTGAGCATGTATGTAGCTCACGAATTATTCCAAACTGCCGTCCACCACAGTAAAATCATCTCGCCAGGATTACCCAGAGATCTTCAATAGGATTCAGGTCCGGACTACGAGCTGGCCAGTTCATAACCTGGATGTTTCATTCGGAAAATCATCCCAAAGATTTCTTACTCACGTGAATAGCAGTGTTATCTTGTTGATAATGAAGTTGTTGTCCAATGGAATGAGAACACTTTCCAGTAGCTCCACATAGCTTTCTGAATTGTGACAATGGGTGTTTCACATCTTTGCGAATAAGCAGCCCACACCATAAGACTGCCTCCTCCAAAATGTCAGCTCAACTTTAACTTGGGGATTCTTCCGAAGAGCAGCAGTCCGGACCCTCGAGATTAAACATTTTCGTCGGAATAAATCACTTTTTCCCATTCTGCCTTTCAATCCATGTGATGCGTGGCAAAATCCAATCTAGCTTGTATGTTAGGTTTTTGACGTAGGACTACGTCTGTGTTTTCAATACTGGGGTACACGTTCGAATTGCGAAAATTTGGAGCGTCACGAAAAATATAAGGTTTTGAACGTTAATAACTAAGTCATTCCACGATTGATTTCCAAAATGTTTGCACCAATTTATCGGAAATTTTCTACGCTTCGATTTAAAATTTCAAACTATTGATTTTTAACATGCAACTAATAGAATTAACGCAAATATGAAGTGATGTCTTATAATATCAATTTTTCATAGTAAATTTACCAAAACACAGTACTTTCCGCGCACAGACTTCAAATTAAGAAGGAACGTCTCCTAGGCAGCCATGAAGTTATAAAGGGGTACACCTTCGCATTTTGATTAGTTCCGGCGGTCGTGAAGCTGTGCAGCGTAGGATCTGCAGTTGGATCGTAGTTGGCGGCAGCACTGGCGGGCAGTCGCTGCCCAGAGAGGCGTTGGTGCAGTTGGCTGTTGCCGATGCTCCCGTCAACTTCGCTGCGAGAAACATTGCTGCTGAAGCCTACTAGTTGGCGGAAAAAAGCCGCCCGTGACAACGAGACAAGAATCAATCATCCCACGTCACCTGCAGATGGCCACCCGCAATGAAGATGAATGAACCAAGAAAGAAAGTCCAAGTTCAACCGCGAACTGTGTCTCCCCCGTCAACTAAATCCGTCCTTTTCAGACGACCAAATTAGTTTGCCAACTAAGAGTTTATTTGGTTGAAATTTTCTCTTGTGATGTTTGAAATTAATTTCAAACCGCGCCCCGGCTGAACAAGCATTCATTAAACGTCGGGTCCCGTAGTAAATGACAAAGAAGGTTGAACAACCAACGAACGGAATTCGAGCCGAACTGCGTCACTTCACCGACCATGTGGTTATTCGTTGTAGTTCCTAGCTATGCAAGCGGATTAGTTGCTGGCGGTGGCAAGCAAATTAGGAAAGGTTCGGTTAAGAAAATCATCCGTCTTGCGTGTAATAATTGTGGCGCAGTAATTGAAGTTCGTCCCCTTTGATGCTATTTGTAACACATTGCCTTCGTTGGTACCGCCTTCTTTTGTGCACTAGCATCCGATACTTTTACCTAACAGCTTTTAGCAGAACATTTTGATTCAGTCTTACGACAGTCGTTAAGCTGTGCAGTGGCTGTTGGATCGCAGTAGGCGGCGGTGAGCAGTCGTTGCCCAGAGAGACGTTGGTGCGATTGGCTGTTGTTGTCGATGCTCCCGTCAACCTTGCTGCGAGAAACATGGCTGCTGAAGCCTACAAGTTGGCGGGAAAAAGCCGCCCGTGACAACAAGACAAGAATCAATCATCCCGTGAGATGAACCAATAGAGAAAGCCCAAGTTCAATCGCGAACTGTTTCTCCCCCGTCAACTAAATCCGTCCTTTTCAGGACGACCAAATTAGTTTGCCAACTGGAGAGTTCGTTTGGATGAATTTTTCTCTTGTGCTGTTTGAAATTTCCATTACCGCGCCCCGGCTGAACATGGCATTGCTTTAAACGCCGCGTCCCGGAATAAATAGCAAAGCGCGTTGAACAACCAATGAACCAACAGATCCATAACTATCTTCTACGCGTTAGAGATAGTGGCCCTCTCAACTATCGTAGAAAATACAACTGGGGCCGTATCATAATTAAGAGCCACCAAATGCTGTCTAAAGAGTGTACAATAGAATTTTCTTGGCCCTTTTCAGAACTGACTTAAATCAATTAGCGGATGGCCCTGACGTGTATGGGAATTAGATTGCTGCGTAGGCCTACGTCAACTTTGCGTACAACCCCATTGGGCTGCCCCTTATAGTTTTTGGCTTTTTCTTGTAAACCGGATATCCAGATAATCGCAAAATTTTTGCAGCAGGTTTCTTCGTTATGGGAAGGTTAAGTTCCTGCTTCATTTCTGAAGTATTGCTTTTCAGTCTCGATTAGAAATTTTGGAGTTGCCCTGGTTGGTGTTCTTCCAGACGCCATATTTTTCACCTTTCGTCAGGTAATTTCTTGTCACTGTTTCTCCTTTATTGATTCTCTTGGCTATTTCTCGGTTACTTAAACCGATATCCTTCAATTTATGCATCAATCTCCCCTCTGTTTCTTTTAAAAACTTTGCTTTCGGCATCTTGCCTAAAATATTGTTATGCAGGTTATAGTTTACACACAAGCTCTTACAGCCACATCATGAAACGCATGACAGATAGTAAAAGTGCGTATATAAAGGTTGACTAGGTGTTGATTATTCAACTGCGCTTATAGGAATTTCGCAACGAATTGTAGAAAATGTCATATAAAAAAATAAGAATGATAAAAAGAATTATTTTTCTTATTTTTATAAATCATTTATTTGTACAGGCTCAATCGAATCAAGTTTACAGAGCCAAGTTTTCATATTTATATACATCAGTTATCTTAAAACTAAAGTTAGGAGGATATAACCGATTACTCGCGGCCGTCTCGATGTTAATAGGAATAACAATGGATGCAAAGATGGGCGAAAATTTTAAGTATAGTTTACACAACACATTTATTCTAAATTCAAATTTGTCAAAAAACTTATAACTATACTAATTTTGGTTTTCTTTTGACTTGAAAATTTTTGACTCAAAAAAAAAATTTGAGAAAGAAAAAAAAACTCACATACACAGATAAAAAAAATTAATAGTCTTTAAGGCTAATGTTAGTCAAAAACACATAAATGAGTTTCATAAACTCCAGATCACGTACAGCCAAAATATCTCAAACTGGTACATTGAGTTGTTTACCTCGAGCCTGAAGGGAATCGTAAAGCTCAGATCTGACTCTACAATGCTCAGCACATGACCAAATAATGTGATCTGCGTCCTGGTAACCTTTTCCACATTCACAGGGATTGCTGTCGCTCTGCCCAATACGGTATAAATGAGCGTTCAAAGAATAATGATTGGACATGAGGCGAGACATCATACGAATGAAGTCTCGACCCACATCCATACCTCCAAACCAAGATTTCTTCGACACCTTTGAGATGATAGAATATTGCCATCGCCCCAAATTTCCTTTACTCCATTTATGCTGCCAGCTAACGAAAGACTGTTGACGAAAAATAGGAAAAAAATTCATTGAAGGCGATTTGTCGATCATAAATATCGCCTTCCATAGCATACACCTTTGGAAGCGAGTCCGCTTTCTCATTGCCCAGAATCGAACAATGAGAAGGGACCCATACAAAGGTGATGATAAAATTTCGCGAAGATAAAGCATTTAGAAGCTCCTGTATTTTCCTGAGAGTGCTTTACCGGCCTCAATGAGCGAATAGCCGCTATAGAACTGAGACTATCCGTGAAAATGAAATACTGATCCGGTGTAAGTGAGGCAAAATTTTCTAGCGTAAAAGGTATTGCCGCTAATTCAGCGACATATACGGAACAAGGACCTTGAAGTTTACGATTGGCGCTATGAATTTCATTAAATATACCGAAGCCTGCTGACCTCTATCAATGATCCGCCAATGAAGAACGATTTAGTGGAATCGACTTGACCAAACTTAGCAGCAAATATCATAGGAGCAATCATAGGATGATGATGCTCTGGGATTCCAGGAAGCGCCTGCTTCATGGATAAATCAAAATGAACCGAACTGCCGAAGTCTGAGAAGCAAACACTATTTGGAATATTCGGCAAAGGGCTGACATCCTGTGTTATGTACAAATGGTACAAAGTCATGAAGCGAGTTTGAGGATTCAACTCAAGGAGCTTCTCAAAGTTTCCGATTTCCTGATTGTTCACGACTTCACACCTGGTGAGGAGCCGAAGAGATAATTCTGTAAACCGATCCGAGAGTTTTTTTTTTTCTTTATTAGGGTGACTTTTAGCCTCCTGGGCTAGTTCGTCACCTCCGATCCGAGAGTGGCAACATGTCAGCCAGCACTTCAAGACTCATGGTATGAGTCGAGTGCATGCAACTTAACGCGATACGAAGACACCGATACTGAATACGTTCCAGTTTAATTATGTGCGACCGAGCCGCTGACTGAAAACAAAAACTACCGTATTCTTTAACCGACAAAATCATTGTCCGGTACAACGTTAGAAGATCTTGCGGATGTGCTCCCCACCAGGTCTCGGTAATTGTGCAGAGAAAAATGATCCTTTGCTGGCACATTCGCTTCAGATACTGGATGTGGGATCTCCAAGTGCACGTAGAATCGAACCAAACCCCAAGAAAGTTAAAATTCATGGAATGAGTTGTCAGTGTACCCCAAATTTGAAGCTTCGGCTGTGCTGGGTTATGCTTCTTAGAAAAGACTACCAACTCAGTTTTCTCCGTAGAGAATTCGATACCTATCCTGGTATCCTGTAAGGGTCCTTGCAGATCGAACCCATTGGGTCCCGTGACAGACACTACGCCATCATCTGCAAGTTGTCTCAACGTAGACAACCGTCAATGTCTTTGACATACAAATTATACAAAAGATGGCTTAAAAATGATCCCTGGGGAAGACCCATGTAGCTTAATCGAGAAGCTGTGGAGTTTCCATGAGAGAATCTCATATGTTTCTCTGACAGCAAATTGTACAAAAAATTATTCAATAATGGAGAAATGCCACGAGCGTAGAGTTTATCTGAAAGAACTTCTACAGAAACGGAATCAAAAGCCCCCTTGATATCCAAGAATACAGAAGCCATTTGCTCTTTTTTTAGCAAAAGCTAACTGAACATCCGTGGAAAGCAACGCGAAACAGTCGTTCGTTCCCTTACCCCTACGGAAAGCATATTGAGTATCTGAAAGTAGGTTGTTCGTCTCAACCCATTTGTCCAGCCGGAAAAGGATCATTTTCTCCAACAACTTTCGAATACAAGATAACATAGCGATGGGTCGATAGGAGTTGTGGTCGGACGCAGGTTTACCGGGTTTTCGAATGGCAATAACCCTCACCCGTCTCCAATCATCCGATATAATATTGAGTTCCAGAAACTGAAGCGCGCTATCCAAGATCAGGTTGGAAAGGAAGTTATATTCCTCCAGCGGTGAGAGCCCTTCTACCGTCGCTACGGCTTCATCTATAGCTGTCCTAAATTTTGTCCAATCGATGTGACGAGTAAGATCATACGCGACGTTGATGGATTCCGACGCATTGAACCCAGTTGCAACCGAGATTTTAGTAGGCAAATGATCATCATCCTGGATCACATTTCACGTGCAGTCCAACGATAATGAATTCGAGCAAAGTGTGAGGTCTAATGTACTGCTAACTGAGGATGGACCAGCCAAACGTGTTACTTCTCCATTGTTGAGAATTGTCATATTGAAGTTGTCACAGAGGTCATATATCAGGAAAGACCGGTTGTTATCGTAAAGTTCTCCTGTACCGTGAGAGTTAAAATCACCCATGATCAACCGTGGAGTAGGAAGGACCGAACAAATATCTGAAAGTTGTTTTCGGTTAATTGAGGCTCTTGGAGCCTCAAGAAGCAATGCGAAGGATTTTATTTTTAATAGCAGCCTGACATGCGACATCTTCAATACCTGAAATTGGAGGAAAATTCACTCTATAGAAGGAGTAGCACTTTTTGATCCCCAAAAGTACTCCTCCTCTACGTGAATCCTCACGATCAACACGAATAATATTGAAATCATGAAAGGGAAGATCGAGTTCGGTAGAGATCCATGTTTCACAAAGAGCAAATGCATCACAACCGGTATTGTGAGCTAAAAATTTGAAGGATTCCAATTTATAAAAAAGACTTCTACGAATTCCACTGTAGAACAGTGATCAAATCCCCGACCTCATTTGGAAAATTATCCATCGAAGGAAATGATAGCTGCAAGGAGTGGCCACTTAATTGTCAATTGATTCAAGAAAGTCTTCACTGTGGGAAGCATTGCCAATGCTTTTGATGAGAACAGCCCAGTCGAAGAAGGGGCTTCTGTTCTTAAAATCGGGGCATCAGGGGTTTTGGATTTCCCCGGAAGAGATGGAAAGTCCTGGGTGTAGTTAGTGCTACGAAAACCATGTGGAATTGTTTTTTCCTTTTTCCCACCTTTCCTTGAAATGGACAAGCTGTTTTGGGGCTCCTGTTCAGTAACTTTCCGTGGGCGGACGCGGCTTCGCTTCCGTGAAGCACCTTCTGAAAAACTGACTGATGTTCCCTCTTGAGCCAAATCAAAGTCAGACTCGTCATCTGACAGAGGAGAAAAGGGATTTGTATTGGCATTGGGTGATGGTGAGGCTTTTTTCACCATTTCCGCGAAAGATTGCCTGGATCGCCGTTTAAACGAGCGTTCTAATTTTTCCCCGCGTTGTTTGTACGCCGGGCACGACGAGAGAGCATGAGGAGGAGTTCTCTTGCAGAAAGCGCATTTTGGTGTGCTGTCTGCGCAGGCGCCATCCTCAGGTTCCTCCCCGCAATTTGAGCAGCGTGCCTTATTGCCGCAGTGGGAGGTCGTATGTCCCATCTGCTTGCATTTTTGGCAGATCATGACCCGAGGTACAAACAATCGCACAGGTTGTCGAAGTTTTCTCAACTCGACGCATTGAGGAAAGTTGGACAAATTTATGGGAAAAACTAAAACTTCCAAAATGATAGATTTTCAATAAATTATGGTTTTTTTTTATTTCGATCGAGTATCCTTGACATGGATCGTAGATGACGTTGATAGTCCACCTGACATTGCGCAATTTCACAGGTGTCCTTATTGTTCTGCTGTTGGTACAGTTGATGCTGCATTCCAATTACTTTTCACGCATTAATTATTAGAGTTTGAATAAAGTGCTTTATTCGTTCAATTGAAGCTCAGTATGACTTCGAAAATTTCGGAGATATTTGTACAATCCGTAAGTTACTGCATTCAATTTGGTAACCGTGATATGCTCTATCTCTAACTATCGAAAAATCCAAACAATCCGAATATGGACTTTGGTCTTTTGGTACTATTTTTCGACGTTTCTACGCACACGATAAATTCAGCGGATGAAATCAACGTTTGACTTAAACTTTCGTATTTGTGGTGATATGTAAAGAAGCTACAGTTGACGACAAATATGCGAGTTGCCTTGGCATTGGCGATTGGCAATGCAGAAGTACCAGTTGACGTTTCCTCCGGATTGATTTCATTCCCGTCGAATTTCTGTCATTTCACAACGGCGGAAGAGGAACTCATTACGAGTGGTTTCCCAAACATCGTCGAGAATTATTATTTTAGAATTAAAATTTCGTAATCTGATATCGATCGAGAATGAACGATAAAAAATAGAGGTGACAAACAAGCCAAGCCTGGCTTAAAGTTACTTAAAAAAATTAGATGAATGGTCAGAATTATTTGAATCATAAAGCGTAACAAAGTTCGCCGGGTCAGCTAGTTTATTATAGTTGTGTGGTGAAAAACAAGAAAAAAAATACCGTGCCTTATACCCAGGCCTATGGCAAGGAGCATCTTTTTCGCGTAGCCAACATCTCAGCAAGCTCAGCTGTCAGAATAATGTAAACACTGCGTGCTGTTTGTTGTTGATTGGTTGTGCTTGTATTGAATCAAATCGTTTTTAAGCTTTTGAAAAATGAAGTGTGCAATACCATCCTGCAAAAATGATTTCTATTGTGTCCCGAGAAATCAATATCTGTGTGCTAGAGCGCCAAAATATTCGTATTAATCGCATTAATTTTAATGTTTCGCTAGTTGCAGAGGATTCTGTATTTCGCGTATGACCAAAACAAAACAAACCGACCGGCTCGTTCAACAGCTATTTGATAGCTGACAGCGGGCCCAAATCAATTTGGGCCCGGGACATGCCGTCTACTGTCATTCACAAGTGTTTGATATAGGGATGTCAAAGGGCGGCTTATACCCCAAAGCCAGCTCAGAACATAAGAGATTAAAAACGATAGAAATTGGAGGAAAACACTATTGATGACTCTAACTTCGATTCCCGATCGACCGACAGGATTTGTGTAGCTAATTGTTTAATATATATTTTTTCAAAATCATTGGTAACAGTATCAGTAACATATTTTCTCAATCAGATCCACGAATTTATTAATTCAGAGAAATATAAATTGAATGCATCGAATGCTATTGAAAGCATTTTGAGCTTCGAAAAAGTTAGTAAAAGCATTACTTAGACAATTATTCCACATTATTCAGAAATTGAATGATATAATCCTAGTTTAAACATCAGCATCACCTTGTTTCTCAATACTGCTATTAACGATGAAAGGAAAATAACAGATGCACGCTTCTCCTAATAAAATCAGTCTAATGAACCACAAATAAAAATATGAACTGCTCCTTGCAAATAGAAAAACATTGCTGTAGTCGAAAAATGCCTAAATTTCTACACCATCTGTTTTCAATCAAATAAGCAGTAATCACGTTCCACGGTCAATAAAATAACATCAAATCTTCTTAACTTGCCCGTGTATGCGAAAGCCTGAATATCAAATAAGAAAACGAAACAAATGGAACGAAAACGGTTCATGCGAATGCTTGAAAACTCGAACCAAATGTTTGTGAAGGGAGTATCAGTTTTCGAGGTTCTTTCATGGTTCACCAAAAGGAGCATTACCGTCACGTACTGGGGCTAAAAAATGAAACATTTGCCGGAACGTGCCCTGCGAGGGAGGTTGTCTGTTTACTGTAGATAATCAATTTCCTATTGCCAGCAGGATATAAGCAAATGTTTCTTGCTCAATGGAGATACAGTGAACGAAAACTCCTTTGTGGGTGGTTGGAGTTGGAACACTGAGCACCTGAAATTGCGGCATCGTTTTTGTAGTGATAATTTGAAAGCTAATTATGAGCGGAAATCCATTTTCAAGGAGCAATAAATGTCCATTCATCACCATTCTAAATTTAGACATGTTGATAATGATGATTTATTGAAAATTATACTTATTAGGGTTCAGTCAATTGAGACTGGAGAATAATATAAAAATTTTGAAGGATTTGGCATTCATATGAGTACTGAGTAGTGTTTTTGAAAAAGCAGCTGACTAACGAAGATGGTTTAACCCTTAACCGCATAATATTACCATTTGGCTACATAGCTCAAGTAAACATTTCGGTTTGCGGTTTGATGACCGATTTATTTCAATGCAATTGAGACATTATCAATCAATTTATAGTTGTTCGCTTGGGCGTAATTTACGATTTCCTTTTGAGACATCATGACTGACTGGTTAAGCTGAACAGATTATCTACACGATCTTCGAATGATCTAAATTTGTCTAAATTAAACCGATAAACCAAGTAATACAGCCAAGATGTACAGAAAATAGTCACACGTTCTAAACTAATTGTTCACACCCAAAAAAAAAAAAAATTTTAAAAAAAAACCCCAAAACCCACTATGTTTTTAATATTTTATTCTATGTTCTCAACAATGGCCTGTTGGATAAAATGCGCAATAAAAATGTTGTTAAAGGTAAAATTTCAATAAAAAATGTGTTAGTTTCGGTTGAATGTTTTTCAAATGGCTCATATAAACACAAACGAAAGGAACAAAATCTGTGTAGGGTGAATTATAATGTTTTGATTATGGAATGGCCGATACATCATTTGTGAAAATCACTTAAGCAGTTTTATAATAGTTCGTTTTGAGAATTTTGTGGTTGGGTAGAGCGAATACAGCTGGCAACGGCTTAAATCAGAAAATCAGAAAACAAACCGTACGTAGTCAACATTCAATAACAAATCTATCGAATGGGATGAAGTTGCATCCATAAAGACCCAATTTGGTGCTTACAGACCGACATTACATCCATATTCCTCGAAAGTTCCGGACTTAATAAAATGACTTGTGTAACATTTCTTGATACATACTACCAAATGGCTTATTAAACATATCTAGACAAGTGTATAAATAGTTAGATATTGCTTCCAGGTGAAATGTTTTATGAGTTATAACAAATAATGTAATCGATTGTTGCATATTAGGGCTGAATCAAGGGACACATGCCTACATGCACATTTTAGACATGCCTTGCATACTAAATGCACATTTTAGGCACATGTAAGCTGAAGAGTGATATAAAATCGCAGCAAGCGTCGCCGCGAACGGATCAGTTTTGCGTGAGCTGTCACGTTTTCTTTCCTGTTTTTCTACTAGTTCGATGTTTGTTATAAATCGGTGTTTTTGTGAAACCAACTCGTCCGCCCCCGGACATTTATTATCTCGAAATGTACACCAATACAGTTAGTAGTGGGTTCAATTTACCAGTTTGAAATTCGGAATTTACTGGACGGACCTGGATGCCGGTTTTGCTAATCACATCTATTGGCATAAAAAAAATCCAGGAAGGCGCTTTACTTTTTAGTAAATTTAATTTCTCAAAGAACTTTAAATCTGTACTGGATTTCAATTATTTTAATTAATTCTACAAGAAGTCAGTAGAAAATGTCAAATGTTGAACAGTCAGTAACCCTGTCAAATGTGGAACAGGAGTGTTTCTACAATTGAGATCCTTCATCGTCCGCACAACAAACAGAGGTTAGTTTAGTTTATTTTACCAGGCGGTCTGGTCCAAGAAATCTAATTCTTTGGTCTAAGTCTACATTTGCCTCTTTTATTTGCAGGCAAGAGCTTGAAAATCTCAAAGCTTCAAGCTCGGCTCCTTTCTTCCTGAACCACATCAGGAGTACAAACAACCTTTTTTTTTTAGCATTTCTTTGCTTTATTTTACTCATGGTTTTTAGGAAGTGTGTATGGGATGACTTGTAGTTCAGCCGTTGTCATGTGGCGTGACGCTTGGACTTTCGGTTACGAGGTATGGCTTCTCAGCTCATCACTGCTGAGCTGTCAGCTCACTATAATAAGGGTGCTATGAAGAACATGCAAGGTGGTCTTACAGCTGAGAATTTTGCTACCGGGTTTCATATGTTTTTGCCTGACTCCGTTTTAAATATCAATTGACGATATTCAGCGATGGACGGGTAACAGCCAGTTTTTTTTTGCTATGACTTAGGCGTATACAATCCAGACGACTTGATTTTATGTACATGAATAGCTCATGTTCAATGCTAAGATCCAGTTGTACGAGTGAGGATAGATTAAGATGTTAAGGAAAAAAAAATAGAGCCTTTCAATTAAGAGAGCGCAGTACAGCGCATTGGGATCGATGCCAGTAAAGCCCCAATTATGGCACCTGGCTTCCGAGGTTTATATTTGGCTCCACGTTTTCGGGCTGGCATCTGTGCCGTCACTGGCAAAAATGGCGAAATAACAACGGCACAGGCTGTCCCCATCCCATTCAAAATCTTGGCTGACCTTAAGTACGTTCCAATCTTCCACCTACCGTCTGTGTCAGCCGGGCAAGAGTTGGCTCAGATGTCCATTCCTGACTTGAGCTGATCTGGCGCTGAACACGTCATCCCCATGAAGGACCGCGTCAACCCGCGCATGGCCTTCTTGCTTGCATAAACAACCTGGGGATCATGGTTCATCACTTCATGTGGGCTTTGGTTGAGGCTGAAGAGGGGCCCAACAAAATTGTGATTTACGAAAACTCCAATCAAATTACTTCAAGTAGAGTAGTAGCGAACCCGTTCGCCAGATGTGGTTTGATTAGATCTCCGCCAAGCAGGACGGCAGGGTCAGGAGGCGCTTCGGATACGGGTGGAAGCACAGCTGCAGAATTAAATGCACCCAAACAGGGAGAGACGATAGCTGGTCAGGACTTATCCGCACCAAGGAGAGCAAGCGTGTTATGCTCCCCAAAGTGGCTGTAGTTCCCGAGCAGATAACTGCTATAATGTATACGTCAAAGCGTAGCAACACCAGCATGGACTTGAAGCGAAGCTTGTTGAAGCTCCGAAGATCATTTAAGCTGCATGTAGAGAGTGAAAAATTAGAGGCTTAGCTACTAGCCGACCAAAAAAACAGAGAGCTGTCCAGGCTAGTGGCTGTGGAAAGGGCCAGGGAGACCCAGGCTTCGAAGCATACACACAGACGGACGCGTCTGTCCCCGAGGGAGGTTCCACCCCATCTACCTTGGGAGCAGGGACTTCTAAGCGTGTGGGGCAGTCACTCAGAGAAGTGGCACCCGGCGCTTCCAAGAAGCGGCAGGTGGCCAAGGACTCAAAGCCCTACGTGAACGTAGTAGTGGTCTCAGCGGGACCATCCTCCCGACCAAAAGCGGTTGGAAAGAGGAGGACCTCGGCACCAAGGACAAGTCGAGTACCACGGGTGGCCCAAGTGCCAAGCACAGGTAAAGACGCGTAGGGAGGATATAAATTGGTGAAGATGCGTAAAAAGAAAAAAAGATAGAGAACCTCTAAAGACAAGGCCCAGAAGAAAAATTGTGGCGAGGCCCTCATCCTCAAGACCGAAGAGTCAAAGTACGTGGAGACACAAAACTGCTTCTTATTTTTATATGTGCCCACCACTTCCCCCACACCTAAAAGCTCTTGTTACTAGCCGCTGGTAGTCGACTCATGTATGCAAAAAAAAAAAAAAAAACATTACATAAACAATAAAAACATAAAAGCACAAACATGAATGGTGTGAGTGATAAGGGATGACCATTGAAACAAAAATGAACTAAACAAGGGATCCCAGTGGAACCAGCCTTCCAGGTAATTAACGTGTGCCGGGAAACCGGACGACAAACACAAAGTGGGAGGTCTAAAGTGCCCGACCTATATAGGTAAATCAAGAAGCAAATCACTGTGCAGGTAATTCAACTATACCTGATCCACTGTGAGGCAGTTCAACAACTACTGTGTCAGACAGTTCGCGAGTCAGCACTGGATATCGCCATAATATCCGAACCATATCGCATCCCGGCCGGAAACGGCAACTGGGTTGCGGATAGGTCCAATATGGTGGCATTATGGACGACTGGCAATGACCCGGTTCAGAAGGTTGTCCCCCTCAAACGAGGGTTACTAGGTAGTTATGGTAAATGGAGTGTTCTTCTGCAACTTCTACGCGCCGCCTCAATGATCGTCTAACTAGTTTTCACAGATGGTCAACCGCATGTCAATGGAGTTTACTGACCGCAAGTCGTTGGTTATTACGGCTGATTCAGGGGGAGTCGAAGCCGTCGAAGCGAGGACAAGCGAAAAACACATGTTCCGCAGTTGTCTTAACTTCTGCGCGCTCCGTGCATGCGGAGGACAGTGCATGCCCGTTTTTGTGCAGATACTTTCTAAAGCAGACATGGCCTGACCGAATCTGCGTTAAGTGCAAGTTCACTTCACCGTTCGCCTACCGACCCACCTGAACAGTTCCGGGATTAGTCGGTGGGTCCACCGACCTTCGGTGCAGTTGTTCCATTCACGCTGCCACTTAACGATAGATGCGGCTCTAGTGGTCTTACGAATATTTCTTATTCCGCGTTGTTCGAAGCACTCCACGTCCTCTTTTATGACAATGCCTTTTGACATCATCCCCGCTAGGACTCAGACCGCGTCACGTGATACCGTTCGGTGTGCACTAACCACTCTTAGGCACATAAGGCTGAGCTTGCTCTCGAGCTTACTTAGGTAGCTCTTGGTACTCAAAGCAGTGACCCATGCCGGCCCGCCGTACATAAGTATGGACAGGGCGACACTGACCAGGAGCTTACGCTTACTCCCTTGCACCGCCGAGCTATTCTACATCATGCGAGATAATGCCCATATAGCCATAGAGGCTTTCTTGTAGGCGTAATCGACGTGGCTGATAAAGGACAGCTTGTCGTCGATCATAACCCCCAAGTACCTCAGGGACCTCTTATGCAGTTACTCGCACTAATCGTCACATGTTGCTCCGATTTGCGGTTGTTAACAACCGTGATCTCAGTCTTATGATGGGCAAGCTCCAGTGTCCTGGAACTCATGCATCTCTCCACAATGCCAATGAAATGTGAGGCCTTAGCTCCACCTCCTTGATGGATTCACCACACATCTCTTGGATGATGTCGTCTGCGAACCCGACGATCTTAACCCTGTTCGAGAACTTAAGCCGTAGTACCTCATCGTACATCGTGGTCCATAGCACTGGGCCCAGGGAACCTTATGGGACGCATTCGGTGATCTGAACACGTTTCTGAACTACCTCACTGTTCTATACCAGTACCCGATTCTGGAAATAGCTTCCCATAATCTTAAACAGGTACCCAGGAACCTGGAGGCGTTGGAGCGAGTTGGCGATAGCCACCCGACTGGTGCTTTTGAATTTATTTATTTATTTATTTATTCATTAATTTTATCATCTGACAATATTTGATAGTCTTAATGAATCTATATCCTAGTTCTAAACACGTCAGGATACAGATGGTTAAACACGTTCATCTTGACCAGGCTCGTTCAGATCATACTCGTAGTAGCGTCGAGGCCAGTAGATTCGGAGCGTCAAATTCACCAGCCAACATTTTGAAGAAGAACACAGCTTTAGCAGTTTTTCTACGGTGCTCCAATGAATTCAAGCCCAGCAGCTGGCATCTGGCTTCGTACGGTGGCAGATTCAGTGGGTCATTCCAAGGAAGGAAGCGTAAGGTGAATCTAATGAACTTCCGTTGAACAGCTTCAATTCGTTCGACTACAGTTATATGGTAACGGTCCCACACGACAGATGACGTTTCCAAGATGGGTTGAACCAATGAAAAATACAGCGATTTAAGCGTATACGGACCACGGAACTCGTTTGTAATTTTGAATACGAAACCTAGTTGATGACGCGCTTTCTTGATGATTTCCTCGTAGTGTTCCTTGAATGTAAGCTCCTTGTCCAAAATGACTCCGAGATCCCGTACAAACCCCCCCGTGTTTCTTCCCCCACAACAAAGATGGAAATGAAAGGGTGTTTTTTTTTTTTGGAAACAAATAACCGAAAAATTCGGGACACCGAGGGGCATACTATTTGCACGACACCAGGCACCAAGCCGATCAAAAAAATTTTGCAATTCGATACAGTCCGAAAATTTTTCAACAATCATGTATCTTTTCATATCATCGGCATATAGTATGCAGATGTTCTCACTTCGTTCAGCGAAAGAAGAAAGTCCGTTCGATCCAGCGCTCCGTTGTTTTGGAAGATTTTTCGAGTGCGATCCTTGGAAATAATTAGTTTTTTTTTCTCTAAATCTATTCACTTCAGTGAAAGGAGTGAAAGTGAGTTTTTTTTTCTAAGAAGGCAGTGTGGTTTTCCAGTGAAATAAGAAAATCAAGCAGTGCTTGCTGGCGAATTATCATCCCGCTCATTTTCGCTTCATCTCCGCGTGGTGACGCTAACCAGCGATACACCACTACATCGCCAACGGTCATCCGACATCGTCGAGCGAGTGCACCCGAGGGCGATCGGACACCCGTGCACCCACGCAGCGCACCGCTCCCCGCTGCCCGCATAGAAGTGCGACGTTCAGGCATACGGTGCGTCAGCAGCAGTAGCAGCAGCAGCAGCAGCAGCAACAGATCAGTAATATTAGTTAAGTTTTTGACGTAGGACTACGTCTGTGTTTTCAATACACGGTACACGTTCGAATTGCGAAAATTTGGAGCGTCACGAAAAATATATAGGTTTTGAACGTTAATAACTAAGTCATTCCACGATTGATTTCCAAAATGTTTGCACCAATCTATCGGAACATTTTCTACGCTTCGATTTAAATATTTCTAACTATTGATTTTTAACATGCAACTAATAAAATTAACGCAAATATGAAGTGATGTCTTATAATATCGATTTTTCATAGTAAATTTACCAAATACACAGTACTTTCCGCCCACAGACTTCATATTTAAGTAAGAAACGTCTCCTAGGCAGCCATGAATGTTATATAAGGGGTAAACCTTCGCATTTTGAATTAGTTTTCCGGCGGTCGTGGAGCTGTGCAGAGTAGTATCTGCAGTTGGACGAGCAGTCGCTGCCCAGAGAGCCGTTGGTGCAGTTGGCTGTTGTTGCCGATGCTCCCGCCAACTTCGCTGCGAGAAAGATGGCAGCTGAAGCCTACTACACAGATAAAACGAAACATTGAATTTTCTGCGTTATCTAATGCACATAAAGGGAATGCTAGATTTGGCAGAAAATAATAAGATATTTCGTGTAATTTTAAGCCAGATAACGCCTGAATCTAGCTTGTTGTATGAAAGATTGCAAACATTGTTATATGGCGTACGAAAGATTGCAAACAATTTTGTTCTTTACGCCTCCCTTGGCTTTGAATTAAACTAGGTGAAATTTTACGCGCTAGTTAAAATTAATTATTTTTTTCTGTGTAGTTGGGGGGAAAAAAGCCGCCCGTGACAACGAGACAAGAATCAATCATCCCACGTCACCTGCAGATGGCCACCCGCAATGAAGATGAGATGAACCAAGAAAGAAAGTCCAAGTTCAATCGCGAACTGTTTCTCCCCCGTCAACTAAATCCGTCCTTTTCAGGACGACGAAATTAGTTTGCCAACTAAAGAGTAGAAAATAAGAAGAATGATTAGTAATTTCCATTTAATTCCAACTACCTTTATTGCTTATCTTGACAGATACGCGTATTTCGTCTACAATGTGCAGACTTCTTCAGTGTCGTGTACTAATACTCGACTAATACTCTTCAGTGTCGTGTACTTAGTACACGACACTGAAGAAGTGTGCACATTGTAGACGAAATACGCGTATCTGTCAAGATAAGCAATAAAGGTAGTTGGAATTAAATGGAAATTACTAATCATTCTTCTTATTTTCTAGTTACAGGTATTCCACTAAACAGCTCACACTCTCCATAATTCAACTAAAGAGTTTATTTGGTTGAAATTTTCTCTTGTGATGTTTAAAATTAATTTCAATTACCGCGCCCCGGCTGAACATAGTTTCATTAAACGTCGGGTCCCGTAGTAAATGACAAAGAAGGTTGAACAACCAACGAACGGAATTCGAGCCGAACTGCGTCACTTCAGACCGACCATGTGGTTGAGTTCGTTGTAGTTCCTAGCTATGCATAGCGGATTAGTTGCTGGCGGTGGCAAGCAAATTAGGAAAGGTTCGGTTAAGAAAATCATCCATCTTGCGTGTAATAATTAAAACTAATTATTGTGGCGCAGTAATTGAAGTTCGTCCCCTTTGATACTATTTGTAACACATTGCCTTCGTTGGTACAGCCTTCTTTTGTGCACTAGCATCCGATACTTTTACCTAACAGCTTTTAGCAGAACATTTTGATTCAGTCTTACGACAGTCGTTAAGCTGTGCAGTGGCTGTAGGATCGCAGTAGGCGGCGGCGAGCAGTCGTTGTCCATAGAGACGTTGTTGCAGTTGGCTGTTGTTGCCGATGCTCCCGTCAACCTTGCTGTGAGAAACATGGCTGCTGAAGCCTACAATTTGGCGGGAAAAAGCCACCCGTGAATCAATCATCCCACGAGATGAACCAAGAAAGAAAGCCCAAGTTCAATCGCGAACTGTTTCTCCCCCGTCAACTAAATCCGTCCTTTTCAACCAAATCATTTTTCCAATTAAAGAGTTTATTTGGTTAACATTTTCTCTTGGGCTGTTTGAAATTTCCATTACCGCGCCCGGCTGAACATGGCATTGCTTTAAACGCCGCGTCCCGGAATAAATAGCAAAGCGCGTTGAACAACCAATGAACCAACAGATCCATAACTATCTTCTACGCGTTAGAGATAGTGGCCCTCTCAACCATCGTAGAAAATACAACCGGGGCCGTATCATAATTAAGAGCCACCAAATGCTTTCTAAAGAGTGTACAATAGAATTGTCTTGGCCCTTTTCAGGACTGACTTAAATCAATTAGCGGATGGCCCTGACGTGTATGGGAATTCGATTGCTGCGTAGTCCTACGTCAACTTTGCGTACAACCCCATTGGGCTGTCCCTTATAGTTTTTTCCCTCTGTCATCTCACTCCCACTAGAGTTTAGCGTTCATTTGTGTGTGTTCCTATTTTGTGTTTGTGTGTGATTTAAAGAGTAAGGCAAATCGTGCATGTTGAAGAGGTTTCTTCGACATGGACGGTTTAGCTGAAAAAGTGCCTTTGCCACCTGATGATGGGGAGGCACAGATAAATTTCCGACCGCGATCTTATCCAATGGACTCGGTCGGTCCATGGGTTGTCTACTTTCAGCCCAAAATTAAACCTCTGAACGTATACCAAATAACTACTGATTTGACGAAGCGATTCTCAGCCGTGACAGAGATCACGAAAGTTAAATTTAATAAACTCCGTGTTATCGTCTCTAACCTGAAGCAGGCTAATGAGATTGCTTCCTCCCAGCATTTTACACTGGAATATAGAGTTTATATTCCAGCTCGTGATGTAAAGATTGTAGGAGTAGTCACAGAGGCGAGTCTGTGCCCTGAAATTTTGGAGAAGCGGGCGGTTGGCCGATTCAAGAACCCTCTGCTCCCCCCAGTACAGATACTGGAAGTAACAAAATTAGTGAAAATATCGCACAGCGAGGGTAAGAAAAAAGTTACCCCCACAGACTCGTTTCGGGTGACCTTTTCTGGCTCTGCCCTTCCTCACTACTTAGAACTGGACAAACTTCGGCTACCTGTGCGGTTATTTGTACCCCGGGTAATGATCTGCCAAAACTGCCAGCAGATGGGGCATACGGCCTCTCACTGCGGCAATAAGGCACGCTGCTCAACTTGCGGGGAGAAACATGAGGCTGGTCCCTGTGCAGATAACACACTAAAATGCGTTTTTTGCAAGGGTACTCCTCCCCATGCTCTCTCGTCATGCCCGGCGTACAAACAACGCGGGGAAAAATTGGAACGTTCTCTGAAACAACGTTCAAGGCAATCTTTTGCAGAAATGCTTAAGAAAGCCTCGCCACCCGATATCAATACAAATCCTTTTGCTGCTCTGTCAGATGACGAGTCTGATTCGGACTTGGTTGAGGAGGGGACCTCTTTCAGTTTTCCGGAAGGTGCTTCACGGAAGCGAAGACGCATCCGAGCAGGGAAAGTAGCTGAAAAGAAGCCCCAAATCAACATGCCCAATTCAAAGAGCAGTGGAAATAAGGATAATCCAAATCCACCTGGTTTTCGAAGTGCCAACTACACACAGGATTTCCCATCTCTCCCGGGGACATCCAAAACCCCTGATGCCCCGATTTTAAGAACAGAAGCCCCCTCTTCATCTGGGCTGTTCTCATTTGATGATATTGTGGAAGGTATTTTCAAGTACCTCGAAATATCTGACCCTCTTAAAAGCATTGTTATGGCAATGCTTCCCACTGTGAAAACTTTTTTTGAAGAAATTAACATTAAAGTGGCCCCTCCTTGCAGCTATCATTTCCTTCGATGGATAATTTGCCAAAAGAGGTCGGGGATTTGATCACTGTTCTGCAGTGGAATTGTCGAAGTCTTATTCCTAAATTGGAATCATTTAAATTTTTAGCTCACAATATCAGTTGTGATGCATTTGCTCTTTGTGAAACATGGCTTTCACCCGAAATCGATCTTCCGATTCACGATTTCAACATTATTCGGCTTGATCGTGAGGATTCACGTGGAGGAGGAGTACTTTTGGGGATCAAAAAGTGCTACTCCTTCTATAGAGTGAATTTTCCTCCAATTCCAGGTATTGAAGTTGTCGCATGTCAGGCTGTTATTAAAAATAAAAGTCTTTGCATTGCTTCCGTTTATATTCCTCCTAGAGCCCCAATAAACCAGAAACAACTTTCAGATATTTGTTCGGTTCTTCCTGCTCCGCGGTTGGTCATGGGAGATTTTAACTCTCACGGTACAGGCTGGGGAGAACTGTACGATGACAACCGGTCTTCTTTGATATATGACCTCTGTGACAACTTCAATATGACCGTTCTCAACAATGGAGAAATTACACGCTTGGCTGGTCCATCCTCACTTGGCAGTAGGTTAGACCTTACACTTTGCTCGAATTCATTATCGTTGGACTGCACGTGGAATGTGATCCAGGATCCCCACGGTAGTGATCATTTGCCTATTAAAATTTCGGTTGCCACCGGGCTCACTCCGCCGGAATCGATAAACGTCACCTATGATCTAACTCGTAATATCGATTGGACAAGGTTCAAGACAGCAATAGATGAAGCCGTAACAACGGTAGAAGGGCTTCCACCGCTGGAGGAATATAACTTCCTCTCCAACCTGATTTTGGAAAGCGCGCTTCAAGCTCAAACTCGACCAGTTCCAGGAACGTCATTTCGCAGGAAACCTCCTTCCCCATGGTGGGATCAGCAATGCACCGAGGTTTACCGCAAAAAGTCCGACGCGTTCAAAGTTTTTCGTAGACGTGGAACACCTGAGCACTTCGAAAGGTACACGGCTCTCGAACGAGAATTTAAGAGCCTCATCAAGGCCAAGAAACGCGGTTACTGGCGACAATTCGTGGACGGGCTATCGCGTGAAACGTCGATGAATACCCTTTGGAATACGGCGCGAAGATTGCGTAACAGAATTACGAACAACGAGAACGAGGAGTATTCGGACCAATGGATCCTCAAGTTCGCGCGAAAAGTTTGTCCAGATTCTGTGCCAGCACAAATGTTTCCTCGCGAAACCACGAATTCGATAGATGAGATCAGCCAACCTTTTTCAATGGTAGAGTTCTCTCTCGCACTCCTTTCGTGTGGCAATACGGCTCCGGGGGCTGATAGAATCAAGTTCAACTTGCTTAAGAACCTTCCAGACGTCGCTAAGAGGCGCATGTTGCACTTGTTTAATCAGTTTCTGGCTCTCAACATTGTACCGGATGACTGGAGACGGGTGAGAGTTATTGCCATTCAAAAACCTGGTAAACCCGCGTCCGACCACAACTCCTATCGACCCATCGCGATGTTATCTTGTATTCGAAAGTTGTTGGAGAAAATGATCCTTTTCCGCCTGGACAAATGGGTTGAGACGAATAACCTGCTTTCAGATACTCAATATGGTTTTCGTAGGGGTAAGGGAACGAACGACTGCCTCGCGTTGCTTTCCACAGAGATTCAGTTAGCTTTTGCTAAAAAAGAGCAAATGGCTTCTGTTTTCTTGGATATCAAGGGGGCTTTTGATTCAGTATCTGTTGAAGTTCTCTCAGATAAACTCCACGCTTGTGGTTTCTCACCATTAATGAACAATTTTTTGTACAATTTGCTGTCAGAGAAACATATGAGCTTTTCTCATGGAACCTCTACAGCTTCTCGATTTAGCTACATGGGTCTCCCCCAGGGATCATGTTTAAGCCCCCTTTTGTATAATTTTTATGTCAAAGACATTGACGGTTGTTTGAGTGAGAATTGTACGTTGAGACAACTTGCAGATGACGGTGTAGTGTCTGTCACGGGACCCAATGGGGTCGATCTGCAAGGACCCTTACAGGATACCTTAGACAATTTGTCTACATGGGCTCTCGAGCTAGGTATCGAATTCTCTACGGAGAAAACTGAGTTGGTAGTTTTTTCTAAGAAGCATAACCCTGCACAACCGAAGCTTCAAATTTTGGGTACACCGATAACTCATTCTATGTCATTTAAATATCTTGGGGTCTGGTTCGATTCAAAGTGCACCTGGAGATCCCACATTGAGTATCTGAAGCGAAAGTGCCAACAAAGGATAAACTTTCTCTGCACAATTACCGGGACCTGGTGGGGAGCGCATCCGCAAGATCTTCTAACGTTGTACCGGACAACGATTTTGTCGGTTATAGAATACGGTAGTTTTTGTTTTCAGTCAGCGGCTCGGTCGCACATCATCAAACTGGAACGTATTCAATATCGGTGCCTTCGTATCGCGTTGGGTTGTATGCACTCGACTCATACCATGAGTCTTGAAGTGCTGGCTGGCATGTTGCCACTCTCGGATCGGTTTTCAGAATTATCTCTCCGGCTCCTCACCAGGTGTGAAGTTATGAACCCCCAGGTGATTGAAAATTTTGAGAAGCTCCTTGAGTTGAACCCTCAAACCCGCTTCATGACTTTGTACCATTTATACATAACACAGGATGTCAGCCCTTCGCTGAATATTCCCAATCGTGTTTGCTTCTCCAACTTCGGAAATTCGGTTCATTTTGATTTATCCATGAAACAGGAGCTTCGTGGAATCCCAGAGCATCATCGTCCTATGATTGCTCCGGTGATATTTGCTGCAAAGTTTGGCCTAGTTGATTCCACCAAAACGTTTTTCACTGACGGGTCTTTGATAGAGGACTCCGCTGGCTTTGGTGTATACAATGAAAATTATAGCGTCGCTCGTAAACTTCAAGCACCTTGTTCTGTTTTTGTCGCGGAATTGGCAGCAATTCACTTTTCTTTAGAAACTGTTGCCTCTCTTACACCGGATCAATACTTCATTTTCACGGATAGTCTTAGTTCTATAGAGGCTATTCGCTCCTTGAGGCCGGTAAAGCACACCTCTTATTTTCTTATGAAAATACGAGGTCTTCTAAGTGCTTTATCTTCACGTTCTTTTATTATCACCTTTGTTTGGGTCCCATCTCATTGTTCGATTCCTGACAATGAGAAAGCGGACTCGCTTGCAAGGGTGGGCGCTATCGAAGGCGATATTTATGACCGACAAATCGCCTTCAACGAATTTTTCTATATTTATCGTCAGATATCACTCGATAGCTGGCAGTATAAATGGAGTAAAGGAGACTTGGGGCGATGGCTACACTCTATCACTCCTAAGGTGTCTAAGAAATGTTGGTTCAGGGGATTGGATGTGGGTCGAGACTTCATTCGTGTGATGTCTCGCCTCATGTCCAATCATTATTCTTTAAACGCTCATTTGTTCCGTGTTGGGCTGAGCGACAGCAATCGCTGTGAATGTGGACAAGGTTACCAGGACGCAGATCACGTTATTTGGTTTTGTGCTGAGCATCGTGGAGTCAGATCTGAGCTTTATGATTCCCTTCGGGCTCGAGGTAGACAACCCAATGTACCGATTCGAGACATTTTGGCCGCACGCGATCTGGAGTTTATGAAACTCATTTATGTGTTTTTGACTAACATTAGCCTTAGATTGTAGTTTGATTAACTTACTTGTTTAGGTTAAATTTTTGAGGATTGTGTGCATCGGTGTGTGATTGTGGTTGTGTGTGTGAGTGTTGTGTGTGTGTGTGTGTGTGTGTGTGTGTGTGTGTGTGTGTGTGTGTGTGTGTGTGTGTGTGTGTGTGTGTGTGTGTGTGTGTGTGTGAGAGAGAGAGAGTGAGTGAATTTTTTTTTTTTTTTAAATTGAAAACGTTCAATTAAAAAATTGTAATTTGAAATTCTAGATATAAGAAAACCATTGTTCCTCATGCTTTGTTTTAAATTCCCACCGCAATTTTCCCATCCATAAAATTGTAATTCCTATTAACCTCGAGACGGCCGCGAGTAATCGGTTCCACCCCCTTAACCTTAGTTCTAAGATAACTGATGTATATAAACATGAAAACTTGGCTCTGTAAAGTTGATTCGATTGAGCCTGAACAAATAAATGAATTCATAAAAAAAAAAAAAAAAAAAATAATACTTTTAAAAATATAAAAAAAAAAAAAAATATACAAAAAAAAATAAAAAAAATATATATAACTATGAATAAAGTCCCTCCACCTCTTTGCCTCCCCCCCGGGGGGGGGGCCCCCCTTAAAATGGAAAAACAGATTTAATATAAAGTCGCTAGGTCATGTCATTGTATGACTTTCTCCCCTAAAAACCGCCCCGGGGAGGGCCGGCCTCTTCTTTATATCCCCCCCGCGCCCCATTATACCGGCACCAAAATAAATGTGATCGGCCGGTTGGGCCCCCAACAATTAAAAATTTAATCATAGATAGATTTATTCAATTTTGAAAACATTTAATATTCAATTTGAGGTGGAAGTTTGAACTGTGTCATAGAATTTCCTAAGCAGTGGACTTTTAGACCGTGGCCATAAGTAAATATTGTGGTTTTGTGGGATGCGGGGGCCCGTTTAGGAACTCAGAGTATCGTATCACTAGGGTTTGCCATAGGTGTTCAGAATGAAAGAGGTGTGCTACCGGCGGGCTTTGCCGCAATTTACGCTTAGACGAGGCTAGACACAGTTTGTAGCCGCCTGACATCAAGTAGTTAAGGGACACGACAAGAGGTGCAATTTTCATTGGCGTGGCATTCTTTCATTGTTGTTTATTCATTGATTGTCATTGCAAATTGCAATTCTAATATAAATTATAATTTAAATATGTGGGGTATACGACAGCCGACTTTCTAATTATAGCAAATCATAGAGAGATGTTACTTTGATATAGCAACTTGCAGCGTAAAAACAACATGAAATTTACAGTGGCATCTCAAATAGCCTGGTCACATTGATACGAACTACAGGGAATGGGTCTCTCTATCTTTTTGGGATTTGCCGTATCATTGTAATGCGGAATTGTAAATTAACGATTTTATGATCACTTTCACTTATTTAAAAAAAAAAACACTATTTAAACAAAACTTTTTGAGCGTATTAGTAGAACGATTGTGATTAGGAAACAAGGATAATTTCAAATTAACACTTCATTTGATCACTTTTTAAAATAAAAAAATAAAACATTGAAACACTTTTTTCAAATTATCACTAGTAAACGCGAGAAAATTCCTTTAAATTTCAGTAGAGAAAGCTTATCTTTTGACAGACAGGCCTATTTCGTCTGCGACTTACAGACTTCTTCAGTGTCGAGTGCTCGACTTATGATTTTCTTTTTGCAGTATTTTTAACCGGTCCATAACGCCCTACCTTAGCCACCTACCCTAACCTATCCTTGTTCCTTCCCATGGAGTTCATGTGGTCTGAATAGACTAGTTCGCCATTACCCCTCCTTCACCATCGGCTTTGGACTGACTTGCGCTTTTATTGCCCCACCAAATGCTGCAAAATGAAAATGAAAATGAAATGTAAATGTTACTTCGAATAAAGTGTCAGATTGCCACGTGCGCGTAAGCTGTACACACAAATGTTGAAGAAATCACACTGCTGCATCATGGACGATGAAACACACGTAAAAGCGGACTTTAAACAAATTCCCGGCAACAAGTATGTGACTGCGAAAGACAAGTTCGATGTTTCAGAGTCTCTCAGGAAACAGCAAGTGGCAAAGTTCCCCAAGAAATGCATGATTTGGCAGGGGATTTGTTCGTGTGGTAAACGGAGCAAGCCTTTTGTGACAACTTCAACTGTAAATGGTCAAGTATACATGAATGTATGCCTGGAATGGTGTCAATTTCGTGCCGAAGGATCTTAATAACCTACACTACAGAACAGCCGAAAAATATTGGCTTAATGAAGTCGATAAGCATCCCAAAGTTGTACAAGAACGGAAAATTGAAGTCATGTCGAAAGCTTCAGTTCAAGCGTTGTACAAAATTATACGTGGTATTAAGAAGAAAGTTCGGGCTTTTGGATTTGGTAAAGAAATACAGTGAAATAAAAATACCTAAACCAATGTAGAAGGAGATGTTTCGCTCATCTTCATGAGGCACCAAGAGTAGACAGTCATGTTTGCTAGAATGAAAGATATGAAGAGAAAGTGTTGAAAGTTCCGTCAGTGTACGGTAGGTTGGAAATAGAATAGAAGTATTGAAAATTGAGCAAAAGGGCATGGGTAAAGTAGTAGTCGAACCAAGGACGTTATCATCACCAAACTAAAATTGACAGACTATCAAATCTCGAGGCGGGCAAGTGGCGCCATCAACAAACGATTCACCAAAACGAACAGAAACGAGCTGAAATTTTAAAATAGCAGCTACAGAAATTTACACACGGAGGGCACTCTCTTCTCCGTGCTAATAGTGGATCCCGCAAAATTCAAAACCCCCATGGGTAGAATTGTTGCGAAGCCTATTCAACGATTCCCTGGTGTATTATGTCAAGTATGAGTTCTTGAACTCAGACTGGTGACTTGGCACCATGCCCCCTTATACATCAATAAAATAAAATAAAGTTTTAGTATCGGTTTGTTTGATTACATTCTACAGCCGTAGAATGTGGTTATCAGGGGTCATTACGATTTTCTTGATTCTACTTGAAACATTCAAACAGCACACTAATCCACAATACCAACTTTTCCATCCCACCAGGCGCCCGCACAGTTTGCACGTGGTATGGACTCGCCGCTCCCGCCGCGTCGTTTCCAATCCGATGGCCTGGGAACCGGACCTAGTCAATCCCGTCTGCAGCACAATGGCCTGGCCCATGCCGGATAATCACACAATCGCAGTGACCCTTTTCAAAGACATCCGAACGCACGAGCTGGAGGACAAAGACTGGACCTTCGTGCTGGAGGATGTTTCCCAGATGGGCAAAAAGCGGTTGCTTGCCTCCGCGACGATCAACATGCGCAAATACGCCAGTATCGAATCTACGCAACAGACCTTCGTACTGGAGATGAGGCCCGTTTCCAAGAAGATCATGTCCGCACAGTTGGAAGTGACCCTCAGTTGCGTCTTCCTGCGGGAAGGCAAAGCAACCGACGAGGACATGCAGAGCATCATTTCGCTCATGTCGGTGAACAATGTGATGGACATTGCCCCACTGGACGATCTGGAAGATATTCCCGATTTGGAGAATTCGATAGAGATTTCCGAACACGTATTGGACTTTACCCAGCAACTGGAACAGTTGACTACTAGTTTGAACAGCTCCGAACTGGCGACGCCTATGAGTGGTAAGTACTGGTATTATGTGGCAATGCAACAGCATAAATAATCTCACTTTTCACCTATCAACAGTTCCATCCCTTTCGGACGACCAAACGCCGGTGGTCAGCGGCTCAAGGAATATGTTCAAAGAATATCTCAACGATCGTGGGTACATTTCATTAACCAGCGAAGGGGGAAGTATTAGTAAAGAACCGGATGAAAATGATTACAACAAACAGAAACCACCCGATGCGCCCATAACGGATCAACCGTCAACAGAATTAGTGAGACGAAAAGCACCCGAACCCATTCCGGAATCGATACAATCAGTGGAACAACGACAAAAGCTGGAAGAAGAACAGCTTGATCCACTGGAAGCTCTGGAAGAGGAAAAGAGTCCCCCGCCAGCGCCACCTTCAGCGGTTACACCCCTTCCACCCCTACCCCCTAGCATAGATAGTGAAGTTACCAAAAAATCTCCCGAGGAACTACAGAGCAGTCGAGCGGAGTTGAAACCGCTGAATCTTATCAAGAGCTACGATCATAAACCGGAGCAGAAGAAAGCGGCTGAACCTAAGGCTCCTGTTGTTTTTGCATCGCCTGCGCCAGTTGTTGCACCTCCGACGGTGAATGTCCCCGTTCCGGAACCGGTGGCTGAACTGAAGAAACCGATCCTCAGAGACAGCACCCCGGGTCAGGACCTGCTGGAGTGGTGCAAAGAAATCACCAAGAGCTACAACGGAGTAAAGGTTACCAATCTCACCACAAGTTGGCGCAACGGGATGGCGTTCTGCGCGATCATCCATCACTTTTATCCTAGTTTAATGTGAGTTTTATTGGCGAAAAGGTTGGTCGAATAATCATGGTAATTATCTATTCTCGTTTCACAGCGATATGAGTAAGTTGTCCCCCGGGAATGTGATAGAAAACTGCCGGACCGCGTTCGACGCGGCGGAGAAGCTGGGCATTCCTCGAGTCATCGAACCACGTGATATGAACATGCTAGCGGTGCCGGACAAGCTGGCCGTGATGACCTATCTGTATCAGTTGCGGGCGCACTTTACCGGCCATCAGCTGGAGGTGCACACGATAGGTGAGTGTTTGCCGTGTGTTATCGCATTCAATTTCACTGACAGGTGATGGGTCATTGCGAAGGTCAGACCAGAACGGTGGTGGTATAATTATTTTATGTTTCGTTTTATGTTTTCATCTGTTAGATTCGGGCATTCCATGCCAGGCTTGCTACCTGGCGGCCGAACAAGCCATGTGCATTTATTCACAAAAACAAAAGCTACTACGCGGTAGGTTTCGGTGGTGAAATTTGCGAAAGTCATATTGAGTTACTAACTGTGAATGCGCTTGTGAGATAGGATTTGATTTTTTTTGGCAGGTGGACAGTCTGTTGGTGAGAACGAACTAACTGCCAATTGTTGTGTAAATAAGTAATTTCGAGCATTGCTGGATTGAGCCATTTTAACATTATCGCATGCGTTTCATTTGCCATATCTGCTGCACTCAAACTATGTCGGCTGCAAGCTTATTCATCTTTTCATCGTTTTATTTTTAGTTTTGGAATAATTCTGGCAGGATTTTTTCCACCTTTTTTTTTGTGAAGACAAGTTAGGTATTTGAGTTGGATGGTCTAGAATGGGCACATACTTCAGTGCGGCAATTACCGCGATACAATTTGAAAAATCAGTGCATTCAATTGATCATGAATTTCATCTTAGAAGGTATACTATACAACGGGAATATAGATAGCAACCGAACCTGTCGTCACTCTTTAACAAAAGTTGGAACTGAAACCGGATCTGGTTATGGGGGCCTTTTGTGTGACTCACCAGAAAATAAAAACATTTGACTTGTATCATCAAGGCCTCGGTACTTCTCTTCAATTGGATTCCGGGGGCAGTAATGTCCAAGCCTAGACAACCAAGCACGTATACTGAAAGCTGTTTTTTTTTTATATATCTAAAAACATATGTTTAAGCAAACAAATCATATAAAAGGTGTTCCGATCAAAATTTGGTGAAACAATAATGTGTGAGTCGATCAAAGTTTTTATTAATAAGTCAAATTCTTTTTCTTTTTCAAGTTCAGTTAATACAGAATACAGGAGAAATATTCAGCTAAGCTTCCTTTTTACCGAATGCGAGTTGCCGGGTCTTTCGTTTAACACCTGCCATAAGACTTTGTACAGTCTCCTTGTCCGCTTTATTCGCCGCAGAACGCCAGTTTGCCTTGAACTGTTTCTCGCTCACAACAGCTTTTTGAGACTTTTTAAGGTTCCGCTTGACGATGGCCCAATATTGTTCGATTGGGCGGAGCTCTGGCGTGTTGGAAGGGTTCTTGTCCTTGGGCACCACTTGAACGTTGTCGGCAGCATACCACTCCATGGCCTTTTTTCCGTAATGGCAAGATGCCAAATCCGGCCAAAATAGAACGGAACAATTGTGTCGGTTCAGGAAAGGCAGTAGACGTTTTTGTAGGCACTCGCTCAGATAAATTTCCTGATTGACGATTTCGGTCGCAATGTAAACGTTGCTTTTCAGCCCACAGGTACAGATGGCCTGCCGCACCAGATATTTGTTCGCGAACTTTGACAGTTTAATGTGCTTGAAAATATCGGCCACCTTTCCCCGTCCGGTTGCCGTAAAAAAAATCCTGTCCAGGAAGCTGTTTAAAGTCTGCCTTGACGTAAGTTTTATCGTCCTGTACCACGCAATCAAACTTCGTCAGCATCGTCGTGTACAACTTTCGCGATCGTGCTTTGGCCGACGTGTTTTGTTTATCGTCGAGATTTGGAGTCACCACTTTCTTGTAAGTCGACAGTTCAGCTCGTTTTATAGCTCTATCCACGGTTGAAGGCGCCACCCCCAGCTTCTTTGCGACATCTCGGACGGAGAGGTTGGGTTTCCGCTCGAAACAGCGGGCAACTCTTTTTGTCGTCGCTGTGGCCTCCGGCTTTCGACTTCCCCCCCATCCAGCTTTCCTGGCTGTCTGCAAACGTTCACCGAACACTTTTAATACGTTGGTAACAGTTGATTTAGCCACATTCAACAATTTCGCCAACTTGGCGTGAGAGTAGTTTGGATTTTCGCCATGCACGTGCACAATTGTGATGCGTTGCTTCTCTTCCCTCGACGACATTTTGATAACTGAAGTGCTAATCTCAAAATCAAAATAAAGGCATGATGCTACACGCACACATCTTCAAAATGAGGGTTGTTCAAAAAATTTTGATGCCCGATGAAAGGAAATGCTCAAGTCTACCACAACTTGATTTAAATACCCACAACAATAAAAAAACAAAATAAGAGCACAAGAGAGAAGAGAGAATTATATATCTAAAGAGAATGTGTTTTTTTTTTTTTACACAAGCGCTGCACCCACACACACTATTTTTTTTTTTTTATATTTGAAAAAATGTGCGCGAAAAAAGAAAAAAAAATTGCGGTCCCCCCCCCACCAACCCAAAAGAAATGGCAAGGGAGGTGGGGGGCGTTTGGGTACCATTTAACCCCACAAAAAAACCCTCCCGGGTGGGCCCAACCAGCGGAACCCAGGAAGTGGACGTCCGCGCTTTGCATGCGGTCGTATTTGCTACTATGGTTGAGAGGGTCCTGATCTTTATGGCATGAAAGATACACACTACCAAAATGTCATGTAAATTTCTGTCCCCTGAGACCGACACATGCAAGCGTCCTTTAGCACATAAGAATGAGTTGAAAGAGAAGAGAAAATAAATTCAATCAAACGCATCTTTTGTCGAATTGTGTAATTGTCAGTTTCAGAACACATAATTTTACACGAAATCTTTTTTTACGTTCCCCGACTTTTTACAATCATGAATTACGTCTCGTATAAAATTCATAATTTCTAAGTGTGGGGGGAGATTTTTTAAAAATAAATTTTAAATACAAAATAATACAAAGGTTTTCTTAAAAAAAAATATAATATATAAAAAAATAAAAATTGTTATGTTGATAAATTATAAAATAAAATTTTTTCTGCAAGTAAAAAAAACCCAAAAACTTATCCAAATCTTTGAAAGTTGACCTTGAACCTATGCATTTATTTAAAAAAAATAAATGAATTATTTGCTCCCACTAACCCCTCGATGATTTGCAGCCATACTCCCCCACCTTTCAACTTTTCCTTTCAACAACTTCCCCAACAAAAATAGATTCCTTTTGCAATGAAGGTAGGCTATCCACCGCACCACAAAAACCAACAACATCATCTACCACCACTGATTTGATGAAGAAAACAACACCAACAAACAACAACTAATTATAATAAAAAAATTACTAGCTAAAGAAAGCATTAGTACATAACATAACATCATTATCATCAACAAATATAACAATATCATCACCATCATCATCTACATCTTTATCTTTATCATCTACATCTATTTTAAAAATAGCAATATCCATATATATATTTATAAAAATACAAGTACATCATATTGACATAATGCTACCGCCACGACCATACCATATTTCCACCCAACCTTGATTAAATAGCTTTCCCACGAGCTTGGCACACCACACCACTGAATAAAAAATGCCACCCCCCCCCCACCCCAGCCCTCCTATCTTTCTCTCGCGTGTTTCTCGCGCGCGCCCCCCCCCGGGGGTTTTTCCCCCCCCCCCCCCCAGAGCACAACTGGCCCATTACCGCTCTGCACAGCTCCTTGGCTGCCGAGCGAATGAAGAAAATTTTAAGGTGTCCCCCTTTTATATCGTGCACTGCTGCATGTGAGACGTTCCTTACTTAAATTTGAAGTCTGTGATAGATAAGTACTGTGCATTTAGTATGTTTACTGTGAAAAATCGGCATTATAAGACATCACCTTATATTTGCGTTAATTTCATTAGTTGAATGTTGAAAATCAATAGTTTTAAATATTGAAATCGAAGCGTAGAAAATGTCCCGATCGATTGGTGCAAACATTTTGGAAATCAATCGTGGAATGACTTAGTTATTAACGTTCAAAACCTATATATTTTTCGTGACGCTCCAAATTTTCGCAATTCGAATGTGTACCCCAGTATTGAAAACACAGACGTAGTCCTACGTCAAAAACACCCCGGAAGCAAAAAAACCCAAAAAACCACACAAAACCGCCCGCGTCCCTAACCCCGGGCCCCCACACTCCACGATTCCTTATTGTGTAGAAATTCTGGGTGTATAATAATGGACGATGAAACGTATGTGAAACTAGATTACAAAACGCTTCCCGGACCACAATTCTATACTGTAAGCGAAGACAAAGACATCCCCGAAACGGAGAAGGCAATTTTCACCGAAAAATTCGGTAGGAAGGTTATGGTTTGGCAGGCAATATGCGAGTGTGGTAAAACATCTAGTCCGTACATCACAACGGAGACGATGAACACTCAGAAATACGTTAAGGAATGTCTCCAGAAGCGATTATTGCCGGTGATCAGGCAGCACGAAGGTCAAGTAGTGTTTTGGCCTGATTTGGCGTCATGTCATTACGCAAAGGACACTTTAGAATGGTACAAAAGTCAAAACTGCCGACTGGGGTCAACTGGGCCGAACTGCCCGGAGGCACGGCCAATCGAGACTTTTTGGGCTTTAACCAAAGCAAAGCTTCGAAAATTCATAAAACCAGCGGACGATATCCAAAAATTTAAAAAAGATTGGCCAATAGTGGTCAAAATGTTGGGAAGTACCACTGTGCAGAAGCTAATGGGTCATGTTCGAGGAAAAGTTAGGAGTCTTGGCTATGATTCAATATTTTGATTAAACGAGAGTAAAATATCATATAAAACACAAATACAAATATGATTTGCCAAATAAAATTAATAAAACTAAAAAAAAACATGACTTTTTTGTTAGTTTGAAAGTGTGCTTATACTTTCTGGAACAGTCTATTCCTAACCGATCGTAGTATGTCCGTCAGAATCGGTGATCATGTTTCGTCACCATTTCCAGCTTTGTCCGGCGTGCCTCAAGGCAGCCACCTTGGGCCGTTTTTGTTCCTGCTTTACATGAACGATGTCAATCTCATCCTCAAATGCCTAAAACTCTCATACGCCGATGATTTGAAGCTGTTCTACGCGATAAAGCATCCACTAGACGCCGTTTTTCTGCAACAACAGCTGGGGACGTTCGCTGAATGGTGTCGCATCAATCGGATGACATTGAATGTGTCCAAGTGCTCGGTGATTTCATTTGGCCGTAAACGTGAACTCTACCAATTCGGTTATGCTTTGGCAGGAGTTGAGGCAACGCGATCACTAGCAGCTGTTGATTTTCATCGATTCTAATGTGACCTTCAAAGACCACGTCGTGTCTAAGGCATCATCGTAGTTAGGCTTCCTGTTTTGTTTTGCCAATAAATTTAAGGATGTTTACTGCTTGAAATCGCTTTACTGCGCAATCGTCCGCCCAATTCTGGAATAATGTTCTGTTGTCTGGTCTCCCTATTACCAGAATGAAATCCAGCGTGTTGAGGCCATCCAGCGGAAATTCATTCGATTTGCCCTACGTCATCTCAGGTGGAGAGATCCGTCCAATCTACCCAGCTATAACAGTCGGTGTCAGCTCATCAACCTTCATCCACTTGATCGAAGGCGTAACGTGGCAAAAGCTTGTTTTATTGGCGATCTCCTGCAAGGGAACATTGATTGTTCTTCACTGGTCAGCATGTTGGACATCAACATACGCCGCCGTAATCTACGCGCACATTCGTTCCTGAGCCTTCCCGCGGCAAGAACCAATTATGGTCTCCATGAGCCAATGCGTCTTTTTAATAGTTGTTACTTTGTATTGGATTTTAATGTACATAGAGAAACAAATAAGCGTAGTTTTAGACGTGTTTTTGTCAGTTTGTTTAATTTTGTAGTTTTGTGATTTTAGTTTTAAGATGCCGGTCATTGGGGCAAATATTTTACCTGTTGACTGTAATAAACAATAAACATAAACATAAACTCCTGAAGACAATCAGCCAAGGCGATATACTCGCCTAAATGTCAACACGCCGCCTCCCCACCCCCCGCCAAAAACCGAGCCGCACCTCCCGTTTCGCTAAAACACCTCAGCCACCACCCCTCCAACAAGGAAGAACCTTCGCTTCCCCCCCCCCCCTTGCTGATCTATACCCACGACCCCCCAAACACAATACCGAACCGATATCGGGTCGGCTGTTTGCGGTGATATTCAACAACGCATCAATTAGGCTTTGGTGCTGTTCCTTCTCGGCAAGCTCAGCACTCTTCTCCTGCTTTTGTTGTTGATGGCCACTCGTTATACCCGCGAGCGTTCTCCGCTACGAAACGTACAAGAGTTTTCTGGATGAACGACTTTTGGTTGAGTACGTAGCCACCAACTTCCTTACGTACCTTAACCCCAACGAAACAGGCAAGGTCTCCTAGCTCTGTGATGATTCAGCAGCGTTTGGTCATCTACGTAAAAACGTAGTGACCGTTGCTATGCTTCGAATAGAAACAGGGGTCTGCCCTCGATTGCTGAAATCCAGCTTGAACCCGTATAGTATCCGTTTGAGATGGCATACAGCTATCGTATCCAGCAGGTTGTCTCTTAAATATCTTCTCCTGTAACTCGCCGTCAAGGTATGCCGTCCTAATGTCGAAATATCTTGTCAGCATCTTGCTACTTACTTGCCGACATTAGAACAGTTCGGAAAGTGATCTGTCGCACCACCGCCGGTGCGAAGATCTGATCATACTCGCTCCCGTATGAAGAGTCGAGATGTCCCGTTCATCAACGAAGCAGAAGAGACATCGTCGTCTTTCCACAGCATGCAGTTTGCAGCACCGGATCGAAAAGTTATACGGCTAGATCTGGTTGATCATTTTCCGGTACCAGAGGTGTCCGAACTGGTAGCGACAGAGGGAATCGACAACAAATACGATTTTCAAGAACCTGTGGAAGAACATGCATCAAGCTCAAAAGATAAAGATTTCGTAGACCCTATTAGTGACGTTAAAAAACAATACGCTGCCCACGCAATCATCTTCAAAACCGCCCGAGTCACAGCCGTTGAGGCACAGCGGAAGGGAGCGCAATCTACCAGGCAAGTTGGAAGATTTTTTCTTCCCAAATAGTGGACTGTCCGATCGATGATTGATGCAATACATCAGGCGCTGCGGCAATATTTCAACGTAGCAGAATTAGGTGAAGTCCGGCATTTCTTAGGAATCGAGATCAAGAGGAATGGAACGGATTCTCGCTGAACCAAGCACGATACATCACGGAACTCGCGGAACGATTCGGGGTGGAAAACGCCAAGCCGGCGAAGGTACCTTTGGATCCTGGCTACCTTCAGCAGAACGAGGACGTCTGACGAACAACATTCAATACCTGAGTCTCATCGGTGGTCTGCTGTACATATGTTGGTTTCAAACCAGGCCTGGCGCGAACTCCAGTTCAAAGGACAGAGTTGTCTCAAGTGCCGAGGGGGGCCATAGTGGCAGGGCCCCAATAAGCAAGGACGCAAACGCGAGTGCTAGAAGAGGGTCGAGAGACGACCCCAGAGGAAATGGAAGAGTCAATGGACGAAAACGGACAGAAAAGAAAATGATAAGCGGCGACAGGTAAGCGGAACCGTTAAGGCCGAGGTGTAAAAATACTCCGAGGTCTTAAAAACAATGCACGGGGACGCTCAACTGGCGGATGTAGGAGGTCCGGTGCTAGGGAACACGAGGTACGACGAGGTTTTGGGACTCAAGTTGAAAGTATGTGAAGATCGTCGGGTTCGCAGACGACATCACCCTAGAGGTATATGGTGAATCCATCCAAGAGGTGGAGCTAACGACGTCGCACTCCATTGGCATTGTGGAGAGACGTATGAGTTCCATGAAACTGGAGCTTGCCCATCATAAGACTGATGTCACGGTTGTTAACAACCGCAAATCGGAGGAACAGGTGACGATTAGTGCAGGCAATTACACAATAACTTCAAAGAGGTCCCTGAGGTGTTTGGGGGTTCGATTATGCCTGCAAGAAAGCCTGTATGTCTATATCGGCATTATCCCGCATGATGTCGAATAGTTCGGCGGTGCGAGCGTAAGCTCCTGGCCAGTGTCGCCCTGTCCATACTTAGCTACGCTGGGCCGGCATGGATTGTTGCTTTTAGTACTAAGAGCTACCTATGTAAGCTCGAAAGTACAGACAGACTAATGTGCCTAAGAGTGGTGAGTGCATACCTTAAAGGTATCACGGGTCACGATCTGCATCCTAGCATGATGCCAATAGGCATCGTCATAAAAGAGGATGAAGAGTGCTTCGAAAAACGTGGCACAAGAGGTATTTGAAAGACCACTAAAGCCGCATCTATGTTTAAGTGGCAGCGAGAATGGAAGAACTCTACCAGAGACCCACCGACTAATCCCGGAACTATCCGGTTGGGTCGGTAGGCGACACGATGAAGTGAACTTCCACTTAATATAATTACTGACACAGCCGCTTCAAAATCTACGGTGGGTAACTGATAAGAGATAAGATAGAAGTATTACAAGATATTGACGACGTGGAGCGTAATAGTTCTGTAGTTGGCTCTGAACTAATATGTACCTAGAAACTAGAAATAAAATTTTCATCACCACTGTTCCAACTGTCAACTGAAGTGGTTTGGTCTCTGGCATTCTCCATATTTTACCGGAAGAATCGTCTGTGCGCTTATAGGAATTTTCGCGCACTTTATTTATTAGTAGTCGATGCCATTTATCTGGGAGAAGCTCTTGATAAACACGTGGGCTTCGCTTTGCAGATCAATCTGTAGGGTAAAAGTTTCCTCCCGTCTGGCTGCTCAGTCAAATCCCACGTTTAGGATTCAGGATTTCGTACTGCGCCTGCATCGCTTTTTTCCTAGTTCCGGTTTTGTATTCAAATCTGAATGTAGTAACTCGGGTTGGAAAATGGCTATCATAAAAGAGTATGACTGTTTATAATACTTGCCTTGGAAAAAGCACGGGGGCGTGGACATCCCGTGTCGTTTTCGACTACTTGCTCCTGAGAACAGAAGACAGTAATCTACCATTGTACAATTTGTTTCTCACTCCTAACAACTAATATTCATCTAGAGCGGAGCGCTACTTCGGCAGCGGACTTTCGTCAATTTTCGCTATGACTCAGCCGTACTCAATCCAAACAACTTGATTTCTTGTACATGATTAGCTCATGTTCAAAATATCAATACGTTTGAATACAGCCCGACTCAGTATAGCTCAAGTTGTGTTCCACTCTACTCGCATCGCGCTTTGACATAACCTAAATCAGCGCAATCTACCAACAAACCGCCCTTTCTACTTACCCCACTTACCCATATTAGAAGCTCTCGGTAATCTAACCAAATTTCCCCTCTCCGCCACTGGGTGAAACCTCGGACGATTCCAGCTACGTGATCGGCAGCTTCCCCAATCGGACAAGCTGACCAAAGACTTGCTGAATCTGAACGACAT
>JAHHFK020004113.1:0-215043 GCA_024533555.2 Aedes koreicus | reverse complement strand
GGGGGGGGGGTCTTCCATACAAATGAAACACAAATTTCTGCATAACTCGAAAATTAATCAAGCAAATGGAACCAAATTTGGCATGTGGAGGTTTTTGAAAGCATTAAATGTTTTTAAAGTAACTCGGGACCCCTCCTTTTTCAGATTGGTGGGGCTCCCATCCCAACACACATTTCTGCATAACTCAAGAACTAATTAAGCAAAAGGAACCCAATTTGGCATGTAGAGTTTTTTGAAGGAGAAAAATGTTTCTTTGTTGGATTGAGACGCCGCCGCCCTCTGGAAGGGGGTAGTTGGTAGTTTGAGACCCCTCCCCTCTTTGAAAAGAGGGGAGGTTCCCTTTTGAATGAAACACAAATTTTCGGCATAACTCTAGAACTGATCAAGCAAATAGAACCAAATTTGGCAGGTGGTGGTTTTTGAAGACAAGAAATGTTTCTTTGTTGGATTGAGACGCCTACAGAACCGATCAGCATGAAAATGAAAATGTGCAAGGTTTTTTGAGGCTGGGAAAGGTTCTTATGATTGTTTGAGTCCCCTCCCTTCTCTGGAAGGGGGGCTCTCATACAAATGAAACATATTTTTTTCCATAACTCGAGAACTAATCAAGCAAATGGAACCAATGGCAACTCTGGAAGGGGGGGGGGGGGGGGGCTATCATATAAATGAAACAAAAATTTCAAAATATCACAAAAATGAGAATTATGCAGCTAGCTAAAACACAAAATGTGTTTTTCTCGGGTAAGAAGCATGTTCTGATAGCAGTTTGAACCCCTTCTTAGTCTAGAAAAAAATCATTCCGAAAACTAACCATAAAAGTGCCAGTCTATTAAATTTTCATTTATTTAATTGCAAGCGTGGCTGCGCACGCACCGGGTTCCGCTAGTAATTGATAAATTTCGGCGAAATGAAATGTCGCAGCAAGAGATTGAATACAGGTTTGTTCTTTGCTTAAAAAAACAGAATATACACCTTAAAAAAAAAAAAATAAAAAAAAGAAATAAAAAAAAAATACATGTTATAACATTATCAATAACAAGGCAAAATCGACCTTTCGGTTATGTTGTGTCCATTTTGTCCAAGTTTAGTTTTTTAGTCTATTTTGTTTCATGGTGACATGTTTAAACATGTATAGTTTTCTAACAATCTGAGGATAAAACAAATATTTTTGAGATTTTTGATGTATTGCTTGAATGTTCAAACAAAAAATGAGCGTGAAATTATGAATGCTTTCCATTAAAACCTTTTTTGATCATGGTTTAGCTTGACTCTTAAAACTGATATGCATTTTATCAGGTTCTTATTGATAACTATTGCTGCTTTAACAGAGAAATAACAAATTCAGTCACATTTTATACATTTGAAGCTAATGTGAGGTTGTGGCCAACTTTTTTTTCTTAGCTAAATCGCTGTGCGCTGCTCTATGAACGTAAAAATATTGTTGCGTTCTATATAACAGCTTATCTCTTGGAAATACACGAAAGCACACTTAAACCTTCAGAAGAGAGGATTTCGTAAAACAAAAATATAAATGCCAATATGGCAAATGATTATATGATTATTATTTTTTATTAAACCCCATTGCTCGTTATTCGCACATTTCCATACATCAATCCTTACATATCCTTCTCTTGCATTTCACAGAGTCCAGCTGCATTCATGATGCTTTCCACCGGTCTGGACAAGCATGGGCTCAAATCGAACCGTCCGATCAAGTACTCCCATCTCGATATCGCTGGCAGTGCCGGTGACATTCCGGACCCACCGACCGGGGCACCAATCTTGGCTCTGGCCCGAGCTCACTTGCATTGAGCAACTTATCCACATAGATTCATCACGTAAGTAGCGGACCACACCGGCCCACACGATGTGCGTGTCACTTTTTCTTCAATTTTGTCGCTAACCATGCGACGCAGAAATCCAGTTATCTTGTACTTATTGAGCAAAGCGAAGCAAATGTAAAGCCAAAAAAATAATCATCACAGTTAAATGAAATAAAAGAGAGCATTTTTGTTTACCTAAGCCGAACGAACCAGGAACTTACCTTCGCAATCCGAACTGTCCGTCCGATGTGCGCAGATCGTGCGAGGGTTGAACGAACTCTCGGGGCGGAACTCCCCGCCACTATGGCTGACGAAACAGTAGCGGGTTACAACTACCTACGTTATACCTAGGTTCAGGGAAAAAGTGCATTGAACTTCAAACGTTCACCGCTGTTGCTGTTGTTGGCTCTTGTGGCTCTGACTGGCAGAGCAGAGTGCCGTTCAGTGTATACTAATGCAAAGAGAAAGAGCCACTTTCACCAGCATCAATCTGCTTTATTTCCGCTACACACAATCTTTTATTTTGCCTGCTTTTTCGAGCAGTTATAGTCTGCACGAACGGGCTATCTACCTACCTAAGCTCTACAGACTGAACTCGTATGCTCCGGTGTATTGGAGGCTCTTCCCGGCATCGTGCGATTTCGATTTCGTGGATAACACTCCCCCCAATATACCCCCACGACTTGTGGGACAATTCCGGGGTGGCGGAGGAAATCAAAAGTTGTTTTCGTGCGCTAACGGAACTGTTGTTCATTTTTAAATGTTTTCCGTCTTCCTTCTTTGATGCACTTTTCGACGAGTAAGAACCGAAGGGAAGAAAATTGACCCTTCAATAAATGCCGGGACCGTACAGTATGCGCTCGGATGGCATGAGAACGGAGAACCGCGAATGGGAAAAACTAGAAAGATCACGCTCTTCTAGCTTCTCATCTCCGTTAGTTCTTAGATTCGAGGTACCTTTCGCTAGGTCTAGGGTCTCCAGGCGGGCGAGGCGGCAACAGCGGTTCTTTGTGTGATTGCTCCGGGAACCGTTAGTGTGCGATTTGCGATTAATCTCTAGCCATCAGCTGGCTGCCTTATTCTGCGTTCTGGTGGGTCATGGCTATGAAAGGGTGGTGGTGGAAGGAGGGGTATTAAGAACTGGTACAATCGGTGAGAACTAATCAATAATTTAAAAAAAATCGTTTTAAAAAAAGTCGACATGAAAGCTGGGTAATAATTACTACTGACGCCGTCTTTTTGTGGTGGGTTAATTAGAGAGTGGGTTAATTTTTTAGGCATTATTGGTTAGTTTTCACCGGACGTGTGCATCCAATGCGGAAGTGTTCTGCCTGCTGTCTGGTTCCTTGACTAGATTAAACTGCAACTGCAAACACGAAATAAGCGAGAGCAAAGTTCTCAGGCGGGAAACGGAACGGAGAAGGGATGTAACAACCACCAGATTAATGCAATTATTGTCCGTAATGATGGAGCGGGAAGCATAATGGAGGAAATTTGCATTCAGAACGTTGAACTCGAAAGTTTTCCCTCTGGTTGGCAAAGTGGACAGTCACGTGGGAACTTTTGTTTTGTTTTGTAATAAATGGTCAAACAGCGGTTGGCGGCGGCGACGGCATGTTCCCGTTTTCAAAGGTGGAACGAGGATTAGTATGAAACTGATAGTTGCACATAGTTCCAATTTTGACATTGTAACTGTCTTTGTATTTGTGTCATTAGGCGTGCCCCTGGATGAGAGTATTATTCCGCTAGCCTTTTGCAAACATCAATACAATTTCAGATAGTTCTTTAATTTTTTTCTTCATTTGCGTTCGTGCGCTATAAGGTATAAGAGAATCAAACTATTGTAGGCAGTTACGCATTATACAGCGCACTACTTCCGACACTACATCCAACGCATGTAACCAGAGTGAAATAGATAGTAGCTTGCGCCCTGATTTGCATTTCTTCTGTTTCGAAAGTGCTTTTATGGCTCTTTGAATTCTGTACCTGGTTTCTGAAACTATTCGAAGTACTAGAGATTTACAAATTTACAAAGATCTTAAAAATGGCTTTCGCAACATTTCCTGGACACTTAAGAACAATAGCTTAAAGAACTAACAATCTAACTAAGCTTCGGAAAAATATTCCAAAGAGGCACAATCAAGAGGTACACAGTTTGAAACAGTAAATCTGCGTTACCTAATGCACATCTATGGCATAGGATCATAAATTCATATAATTATGTTTTCAGTTCAAGTCAAAAACAGTATACTTCCGGTGAGCATCTTTTAAGTTTTTACAGATCTACGCTGCTCACCCCTCGCTGTTGACTTTCGCTTTGATCGTCAACTGATAGAAATCAGTATTTGTTTCTGATTTTTATCTGTACTGTGCACAAACCATACCAATATGTACAGCACGTAGAGAGTGTAAAATAAGAAAACATTGACCAAATATCTTGAATTTTAAAATATCATTTAGACATATTATCTTTGATTTGGTCCCCAACCATTTTGTACAATTCCGAAAATGGATATCTACTGCGCTTTCACAAACACATCCACCTCAATATCTTCCTCAGCCATCTTAAAAATGTCGACAGCTAAGCGTCGCATAATGGCTGCAACTGAAAATTATTAAAAATAATGATTTAATATCAAGTGTAGTATTCGAAATACGTTTTTCGCATATCGATAAGTGGGTTTTGGAAGTCAACCAAACCGGTCGCGTTTTCTAATCGGTGAAAAAATAGTCGCGATCGTTGAATTTTGTGATTTGAATTGTACGAATAATCTTCTTGGATGGTGAAAAATGTAGTAGTGCTTGCGTTGATTGAATGGTCAAAGAAAAATATTAATAAAAAATACGCAGAGAACAAAAAGTTGTCGCAGCTGCTGGGCGACATGGTGAGCGTGTTCCATCAGTGAAAGCTAATGAACCGCTTCCAGCTGAGCCTGTTCGAGCTGATCGGACTGACGGCCAAGATATTCCCGGAATACGTGAGCGATGCGCACCACCGTCGGGTTCTGGACACCGTGATGAGTGTTGCCGAGGATCAACTGCTAGAGGAGAGCTACCCTTCCTTGATCTCGCTGGTGGTCAACTTGACTCTCTGTATGTATATATGAATGAATGTGAGAATGAGCGTGATTTTCCAATTCCGGCCCGATATTGGTAAGTAATACTCCCAGCAATTCAATTTTAATATAACATTAACTACATTGAAGATATATAACCACTCCACAAATAAAATATTGAAACTCGCCACATTTTTATCTCTTGAACGTCTATGAAGGTTGTCCCCTCCCTCCCCCCCCCCTCTCCCCCCCCCCTCTCCCATCCCCTTTTTTGAGGTCTTTAACACTGCTTAACCCCCATCCCTTCTCCCAAAACTACCCATATTTCTAACGACTGTTCCAGAAAGTATAAGCACACCTTATTTTAACGGTCACTTTGAATATAATGAAATATTTCAACATGTTTTGGCTGCGTCATTTTGTTTGCACATTTCTGAATGACATAGCATCAAAAAAGTGCTCAGTTTTGTGTTACCTATCAAAATGCGCGGTCTTACTCCGGAACAACGAAAAAGTATCGTGCACAAATGGTGCACTGTGAGCGGACTCTCCTTGAGAAAATTGGCCAAGGAAGAGGGTGTAAGCGTCGGAGCGGTACGATCTGCGATTCGAAAATATAGAGAACAGTGTACGTTTGAAGATGCGCCGAAGAGTGGTCGGAAATCCGGTCCTGTTAGTCCGGATATCGATAAAAAGATCAGGGATGCCTACAAGCGAAAACCAGTGACTTCCGTTCGGGATGTTGCGAAAAAACTAAGGATCTCGTCGAGTAACGTTATGCGTGCCAAAGAAAGACTTGGGCTAAAAACATACCGGAAGCAGAAAAAAACCCAAAAGGAACCCAAAACAGGCCGCGTCCGTGAAACCACGGGCCCGCAAACTCTACGATTCGTTATTGTGTAGAAATTCTGGGTGTATAATAATGGACGATGAAACGTATGTGAAACTAGATTACAAAACGCTTCCCGGACCACAATTCTATACTGTAAGCAAAGACAAAGACATCCCCAAAACGAAGAAAGCAATTTTTACCGAAAAATTCGGTACGAAGGTTATGGTTTGGCAGGCAATATGCGAGTGTGGTAAAACATCTAGTCCGTACATCACAACGGAGACGATGAACACTCACAAATACGTTAAGGAATGTCTCCAGAAGCGATTATTGCCGATGATCAGGCAGCACGAAGGTCAAGTAGTGTTTTGGCCTGATTTGGCGTCATGTCATTACGCAAAGGACACTTTAGAATGGTTCAAAAGTTAATATGTATGTTTCGTACCGAAAGACATGAATCCGCCGAACTGCCCGGAGGCACGGCCAATCGAGACTTTTTGGGCTTTAAACAAAGCAAAGCTTCGAAAATTCATAAAACCAGCGGACGACATCCAAAAATTTAAAAAAGATTGGCCAAAAGTGGTCAAAATGGTGGGAAGTACCACTGTGTAGAAGCTAAATGGTCATGTTCGAGGAAAAGTTAGGAGTTTTGGCTATGATTAAATATTTTGATTAAACGAGAGTAAAATATCATATAAAACACAAATACAGATATGATTTGCCAAATAAAATTATTAAAACAAAAAAAAACATGACTTTTTTGTTATTTTGAAAGTGTGCTTATACTTTCTGGAACAGTCTATATGTGAGCGGGTGCATTGTCTTGATGAAACATGATTTTTACTTCTGCAAACCGGGTAATTTTTCACAAAATGTTTCATCCAACTGGTTCAAAAGGTCACAATGATAATTAGAGTTGACTGTTTACCAATTTGGAGATAACCTATCGACAAACAACTGTCGCTAACACCTTCATGGCCGATTTCTGGACACGAACTAGCTTCGGAGCCGAACTGCCTGGTTCACACCACTCCTTAGCATTTTGTTTTGATTCAGAAGCATGGTAGTAGACCCAAGTCTCATCCATAGTGATGAATCGACGCAGAAAATCCTGTTTATCCTTTCGAAATTGCTCTTAATGTCACTCAGAAAGTCGCATTCGAACGTGTTTTTGTTGCATTGTTAGCAAATGTGCACCCATTGTGCACACAGTTTTTTGAAACCCAGAACTTCAGCCAAAATATGCCATGTTGTTGTTCCATGTGAGATGCCTATGGTGTCAGCTATCACCTCCAGAGTCGATCGATGATCTTCCAAAGCCGTATCCTGTATTTTCGCTATGATTTCTGGTGTTGATGCACTTTTTGGACGTCCTGAGCGTGGGTCGTCTTCAACGCTTGGACGGCAACGCTTTAACTCCAAAATCCATCGGTGAACGGTTGGAACTGAACGAGAAGAATCTCCTTTAACACTTTCACCATCTTTGCATACCGACATAAGCTTTCCATAACAAAGAATTTTATCACTAAACGATATTCGGATTTTTCCATTGTTAAAAAATACACTGACACGTGGCTTGTAAACAAGGAATGAATTGACAGATCAAAGTTAAATTTTGAGTACGTTCCTATGAAAGATGAGATATCAAATACTGCACAACAAAGACCCACATTTACTACCTAAACTTCTCATTTTGGGGGGGACCCCTTTTGGTGTACTAATTACCCCCGGCCGGGTCCCCCTTTTTACTATTATTTTTCCTCAATACCGTGATAGACAAATGTTTTAATCGTAATTAAAGTTACATACTGTTCAAAAAGTTTTTACGTAAATTGGCACATTTGAGATTTGAAGTGAAAGGTCTTTTGAAAATATTATAATTTACTTAATTACTCCTTTATTTCAATGGACCGAGAGTTGCAACGATCAGTATAAAGGTGCAACCAAACGAGCGATTTGAGTTGCTGTTAATATGTTATTGGTTAGAAATTTGTTGACCTGCTACATTTTTCCTAATTCATTCTCAAGTAACTCAAGTGGATTGAGTTGACCAATACCAACCGAACATCTGCTAAAGGTCACTGCACGGTCCATCAGTCGCTATCACTGATCTTTTCCCTCGAAGATTTACCCCCTAAGCTTGGTTGGTTGCAAAAGTCGATTCAAAACATTGCTATAATACACCAGATGGTAATGGTTAAATCTCGTGTGGTAATTCATGACTGTGGCAGAGCATGGGGAGCCAACAAGAACTGCCTGGCAAGCACCCAAAAATAGCGTTATTTATCAATCGGAATGGCATATCTTTCCCTGACGGGTGCAAGATATATGACTATCTTTCGTTTTCGTGGCGGGCCTTCCCGTCCAATTGTAGCCCGTTGGGATGCTTCTTGAAAGAAACATATTTTCACGAGTCGGCACATGCATCGGCAACAAACGAGCTGCTGTGGGGGGCGGAGGAAATGAGGAAATAACACTTCCTAAAAGTGTTGCATGTTGCTATTTGCCGAGCAAGTGGGCTAGATTGCACAACAAGCACAGTGCAAGACTACTGAGTAACACTCTCGGTTTCCGCCTTTCTGTTTGTGAACGCAGCATAAACATTGCATGCGGCCGAAGTTCGACATAATGAACCAAACGAAGGATAATTCAACCTAGCAGCTGTATCTTATCACATCGGAATCAAAATGTAGGTATAAGGTACCCTGTGCTTGCTGTGAATTCCCGCAATAACACACCCTCTCCTCCATTATCTTCAAGTGCAAAAGCTTTGCGTTGTGGCAGAAACAGGAACAACGGATGTATTGTTGTTGAGTTCCGGTCTACAAAACCGGTGCTTTTACCACCAGTCCCGCCTTCTGTCATGTGCAAAGGAAAGTAATTGTCATGGAGAAACCTTCGCTCGAAAGTTGGCATTCGTTATATTGCTTCTGCCAGTCATTGTGATGCCAAACGGATATAAATGCATACGAGAGGAGATTTCGCACCCAAGACAGACACGTATCAACGACAAGCATCGACTTCCAAAGGATTTCATAAGTGATTCATCAAGTGTTTGACTTGCCTATCTGAACGTTTGCATACGCAATTTCACTGTCTGTCAGTCAACTGTTGGAGACTGTCAGTCTGAGGAAGTACTGCAGCAACACCTAGTAAAATGTTTCCTAAACATATTGTGTTTTGTAACGCAATCAAATTAATTATCGATTCATAGAGATGACGTGACGCATTGACATTTCAGTATTTGATCTTATAACAGTAGGAAACGGCCGTTCAATGGTTCTACATTTTCGACTTTTTGTTAATCCATCGTTGTGCAGTTGTTATTGTTTTTATTGAAAGGTAATTTTACAAGGATGGACCCCCATCGGCATTTCGTCACAAATTCGAAGGATTACGACTTTGTACTGGGCCAAAGTAGACACCTTGTGCTCGTTTATTTTTGACAACACGTATACTTTGCCTGAGCTTGGCTTCTCGACATTCTGCAAAACTTTCGTTTTATAATAAAGAGCGTTGATCTTACCACTTTCCACGATGAAAACAAGCGGTAGCTTGCCGCGCTTGCAAATACCCCACCAAAACTATCACGTAGGTGGCGCTTTGGAACCGTGGAATGTTTCTGTCACTATCTGGGGTGTCCGCTGACCTGCAGGCAAATAACCTGCTGTTCTGAACATTGTGAGACTGATGCAGGACTAATAACTTTTCGTCGGAAAACAAGTTCCGTCCCTCTTTCTAGCGTGCCTTTCTAGATTCCGAAACTCCGTGAACTTTACGTTCCTTGAAAGCTTAGCATCCCAGGTCCTCTCCAAATACATTGTGTATGGTCGATTTCAAGAAATTAGGATAAGCGGCCAATTTACGTACAGAACGTTGTGATTTTCGTTGAGTTCGTTCCCTGATGGTTTGAATCACTCGTCCAGTCCTAGCTTAACGTTTTCAGACGGATCTTTTCCGGCCATCAAACGAGGAAGTCGCACGGTAGATTCTGATGGTTCAATACAGAAAATCACGCTTTACTTGCTGGTTTTTCAAACTCCAGGGCCGCTCTTTTTTCAAAAACTTATCACCACAGCAGAGAATTTTTTCATCGTTGATAAGAAATGGACACTTAATGAAAATAATTTAACAAAACTTTCAATGGTTTTTGTAAACACAGTACCAGATAACACCAATACATAGATTGTGTATGGACTGTAGCTTCATAACTTAGACGACATGAAAAAGAGTATGAGTATATATTGGACACGGTGTATTTTTACTAAGATCAGAAAGAAAACCAAGAATAGCAATTATCCCAAAGTGCTGTCAAACAACGTGTCATTAATGATAATTTCGAACGCTTAAGAGCAAGCGTAGTGCAATGGATCCATCTTATGAAAATCGGGAAAATTGATTTTTTGGGGTCTTTATTGAGAATCTTTCCTGCAGGAGTAAAATGTATAAGAGTTTTTTAAAAGGGGTGATGAATTCAGCTAATATCATATGCGTTTTGCTGCCATATCTAGAGTGCAGCAAAACACACATGTTCTTTGCTAAATCCAACAGGGTGGACACGACAATCCCATACGATTTAGGCTGCACATTATTATTGATTATTCATTCTTTACGTGAAATATGTCCATCACATAATAGTAATTCAGTAAAATTTGTAAATTTCGGGAATGTAACGAAAAAATTAATAACTTAGCCACTCCTCCAAATTATATCTTTACATACAATTTTGACAGTAGATTAGCAAAACAAGACAACATTGAAAGGTAATTAATCACATTTGCTAAGCAACCACTCTTGCCAGATCTTACGGCACCTGATCCACCCACGTTACCTGCTACACTCCATATTTTCTTGCATGGGCCGCATTAGAAACAAACATCATATGGCAGGCTTGTTGTCCAGCATTCTTGCAACATGCCCTGCCCAAAATATCCTCCAGCTTTCGCCTTTTTTTCTGGATACTGGGTTCACCGAAGAAATAGGCAAGCTCGTGGTTCATCCTTCGCCACCACACACCGTTCTCTTGCACACCGCCAAAGATGGTCCTAAGCACGTGACGTTCGAACATACCAAGTGCATGCTGGTCCTTCTCGAACTCTTCAGAGAACTATTAACTCTTGTACATGGTAGTGCGAGAGTGAATCTTTATTGACCGCAAGTTCTTCTGGAGCCCGTAGTAGGCATGACTTCCACTGATAACGCGTTTTAGGATTTTACGACTGTTGTCGTTGTCTGCCGTAAGCAAGAATCCTAGGTAGACAAAATCCTTCACTTTCTCAAAGGAGTCCCTGTCTGTCGGAACGCTGTTTCCTAGACGAGCCCAGTCGCGCTATGTCCCTCCTACTAGTATGTACTTTGTTTTTGACACATTCACCACCAGTTCACCTTTTGTTGCTCCACGTTTCAGGCGGGTGTACAGTTTTGCCAGAGTTCCGAGTTCTGCCTACAACATTCATATCATCTGCGAAACAAACAATTTGGCTGGAGCGTGTAAAAATTGTACCTCGGCTGTTGAGCCCAGCTCTTCACATGACACCTTCCAATGCAATGTTGAACAACAGACATGAAAATCCTTCACCTTTTCGTAGTCCGCGACGTGTTTCAAACGAGCTAGAATGTTCTCCCGAAATCTTCACGTTGTTTACACAGAGTCCCTCGTAGCTGTTTAAGTATTGTGAGCTATCCAGGAAAGCCGTTCTCATCCATAATTCTCCATTGCTCTGTGTGGTTGATACTGTCGTGCTATTAAACTGACCTGATAACATTAAGCGAACTCATTTAATTTCTAGAGATAGACGACGGAAAATGATCTGGGATAGCACTTCGTCCTTCTTATAGATGAGGTACATATCCCCTTGCTTCCACGTCTCCGGTAGCTGTTCGCTTTCCCTGATTGCGCGTATCAGCCGATGCACAGATACCATTCTTGCCAGCCGCCTTGTTATACTTGAGCTGTTGGATAGCATCCTTAACTTCTTCCAGCGTGGGAGCTGGTACGTTCCCATCGTCCGCCGTGTAGTCATTTCTTCTACTATCTTGGTCTTCTGCGCTTGTGTCCTCAGCACCATTCAGGTGTGCGTCGTAGTGCTGCTGCCACCTATCAATCTCCTCACGTCCATTCATCAGAATGCTCTATCCATATTCCTACACATTTCGGCTCGTTGTACAAAGCCTTTGCGAGATGTGTTGGGCTGCTGATAGAACCTCCGCGTTTTTGAGTTTTTTGAGTGAACTGCAGCAGCTGCAATTTTTCACGCTACGCTTCATCCTCACGGAATAAGCGGGATTGCTGTTGCTGCTTCCATCTATAACGGTCCACGTTTTGGCGGGTCTTCGGTGCGTCTTTCTCCTCGAACACCTTAGCTACGTCGTTGATGGCTGCTTTGATATCATTCCAGCAGTCCTCAAGAGTGGCTTCAGTGGTTGCTGCAGTCGTTCGAGATTGTACCGTGGTGGGTGACGGAACTGAACGTTGTCAACGACGAACAGTTTTGGTCGTAGTTTTACCAATACCAGGTGGTATGTGTCGATGTTAGCGCCAAGATTGGTTCTGACGTCGATTATGTCGGAGAAGTGACGGTCATCAAACAAAACGTGGTCGGTTTGCAATTCTGTCAGCTGCGGTGATCTCCAGGAGCACTTAAACTGAGGACTGTGCTGAGAAAAGATGCAAAAAATGACCATATTTTTGGGGGAAATGAATTCAATACTAAACCATAGCCGTTTATCCGCTGGTGAGCTTTGAAATTTGGATAAATCGGAACAAACTCCTCCTCCTGGATTAAAGATTGTACTCGATAAAAAATGAAACAGACAAAAATTATCACCAAACAATTCATTTTGAGTCGAATAACTCTCAGGGAATAAATAAACACATATAAGCTATGTTTTTGCAAAGTTGATTTATTCAACCTCCCCTTCTAGGCTTAATACCCGCCCCTCGGACTTAACGCTACCCATCGAATCCTGTGCAGCACTTGCGCCATCTTTCGTACACACTTTCATCTGCTCTTTCTTCAAGTACTTGTAGTTTTTGAAGACCTTCTCTGTTTTCCGGAGCTTCATAATCGCCGGCCAGAATGTTTCTATTGGACGAACTTCTGGCGAATTTGGTGGAATTGCCTCCTTCGGCACAAACAACAAAGCTTTGGCTTCGTACCACTTCATCACCGATTTCGCGTAATGGAAAGATGCCAGATCTGGCAAAACTGAGTGTGACCTACGAGGCATCTGGAGGCATTATTTGTTTATATATTTGGCCGTTCATGGTGCCGGTCGTTATGCACGGCTTGCTGAATTTTCCGCACCCACAGATCGCCTGCCACACCAAGTACTTCTTGGTAAATTTGTCAACCTTCTTCTTCCGGAACTTCTCTGAAAAATCAAGGCGGGAATTGCCGACGAAAAACTCCAGGCCGCTGATCTCCTTGGCGTCCGTTTTAATGTACGTCTCGACATCCATTACTATGCATTTTGGCTGCACCAACTACCCGCGGTACAGTTTTCAGTCGCGGGATTTGGCCACCGTATTCTGTGTATCGGTGCAGTTAGCCGTATTCCTTACCTTGAAGACATGAAATCCGGCCTGCTTCATTGTCTGCTGGACGAACCAGACGGAAGAATGGACCTTTTTGGCCACGTCCTTAATCGAATGGTTCGGATTACGCTTGAAGTAATCCCTCACCTTCCTTACGTTCACGGGGTCCGTCGTCTTCGCTTTTATACCGCTGCCAGCTAGCCCCTGGGTCGTCTGGGTCTCCTTGAACGATTTTAATATACGGGACACGGTTGAATTGTCGATTTCCAACTTTTTGGCGATCCACCTGAAAGACTGGCCTGGATTGTTCACGACCGAGCTTATAATTTTTTGGTCGATGCACTTCTTACTTGAAATCCATCTCGATAATCACTAGACAGATTGTGACGAAAATTTGCACATGTTAACAGTACACTCTAAGCTAGTGTTACCTTAAATTCCATAAATTTTTACCTGTGCAATAAAAAGTTATACACAAAAAGTGCTGTTTTTTTTTCGAGGACAATCTTTAGTCCTATTTTGCCAATTGTTCTGTTGTCGTTTCTGCGCTTGCTTGTTCTCCAGCTTGCTTGCAAGAACTGACACCTATCCCCTTGCTTTCCGGAGGGCCATAGTGCACACCCGCTGGAACATGGGCGGTGATTACGCCACCACTGACATGGAGAACAGGCGCTCAGGTGCTGTATTGCCATTTTCTCCAAATACAGTACTAAATAGCTTGGTTTAGGCGCCACTGCTCAAATGGTCACTCCTATTCCCGTTCATGAAATGCTTTGAGGAAAATAAAGCAATCGATACGCCACCGGTAAAACTAGCGCAATGAGACTTGGGAGTCAAAGTTGAGGAAAGTGAAGGAAGATACCTACAGGTGGACGGAACGTGGGAGCCGGCCGACCAACGTGTTCCTACACTTTTGAGGATCGGCCATACGCGGCTTACACACACGTTCCTTTTGAAGAAGGAGCCGCCGCCCAATTGTGAATGTTGCAGTACGGTGATGGATGTCCAGCATGTAATTCTTAAATGCCGGAAATTTGTAACTGTCAGGCAGAAATATGACATTGGGACTAGCCTACTGGCAAATATAGAGGAGCAAAAAACACGAATGCCACATTCCCTGAGGGAAACAAAACTGTTCAGACAACTGTAGCAACATCCGGTAATGGAAGAGGCTGATAAAGAAAACCAGGAAAGTTTAAACGTATCCGATGCTGATATGGACGGACGAACAGAAGCGGATGAAGAAAGCTGAAGAACAGAAGCGAAAGAAGAAACGGCGATGGAAAAAACTATGGAAGAAGATAAACTGAAGAAGTACAGTTGGAAAAGTAGCCAAAGAAGAAAAGCGTAACGAAATCATCATCATCAGAAGAAGAAAACCGAAGCGGATGATAAGAATTGGATGAAATCAAGATAGAAGTCGAAGACGAAAAATTGGAAGAAATTAAACAGAGGAATGAAGAAGTAAATAGAAAAAGATAACATGAAGGAGAGATATGAATAAATAATCGAAGAAGAGAAACAGAAGAACAGAAGCACAAGAATTTGAAGCACTAGTGGAAGAAAAGAAACAAACAAAAAATATGGAAGAAAACAAGCAGAAGGAAAATGGAAGCAGAAAAGGCAGAGAAGAATAGAGACAAAAATTAGAGGAAATGTTGAAGAATCTTGGGAAGCAGGAAAAGTTGAACCAAGCCCACGAAGGAATAAAGGAGAAGTACAGAAGCGGAAGAAGAGTGAAGTTGTTGAAAAGAAGTGGAAGAAAAAGGGCTGAACAAGGAGGAAATAAAGAGGAGTGGAAGAAATACTGAAGGGATTGTATATGAAGATGACTAGAAAATGAGAAGAAACATTTGTAATTTCCATTTTATTCCAACTTCCCTGTATTGCTTATCTTGACAGAAAAGCGTATTTTGTCTACAATGTGCAGCCTTCTTCAGTGTCGTGTACTTAGTACACGTATTAGTACACGACACTGAAGACATCTTCACATTGTAGACGAAAAACGCTTATCTGTCAAGGTAAGCTTTAAAGGTAGTTGGAATTAAATGGAAATTACTAATCTTTCTTCTCATTTTCTAGTTACAGGTACACCACTTTATAGCTAACATTCACCAGGATTTATGAAGTTGAGATAATTTTGTTATACACGAATCCATCATCCTGTTCCAAAGTGTTACCAACAAACAGAAAAAAAAGATCAAAAATGACAAATCAGATATGATTAAAAATTAGTACTCTTTACAAAAAAAAAAATTTGCACTCATTATCCAACCAATTCCGCAAGGATAAAGCTTTTCCTTTTTTAGTGTATTGCTATATTCAATGTTTGGACTAATCTTTTGCGATCTATCGAGTGATTTCACAATAAATTGACTTTGGCCTCTTAAACTAGAAAGCGAGTGAATCGTGGAAAAAAGAAGGTTAAAATGTTAATAAATGGTTTCATTTAATTAAAGAAAACTTGAAAAGGGTTTTGATTTGATTTGTATTGATAAGTTTTCTGGACAAAATATATAAATACGTTTAATGTCGTTTAAAAATCAATTGCATAAGGACTGTTCATTAAAGAAAATGGACACCTGTTTCTCGAAGAAAAATATTTATTTTTGAACAAATTCATAAGTTTGCTCTATATTCATGAAAATCAACATACATTTGCCGAGTTCACGTGAGTTTGAATAATTATTTCTAATTTTTGAAGAACGCTCGGGCTTTTCTCTTGATACTGCATTATATTCTGCTAAACTTTCTCCGTAACTACCGTAACGTTGTGCTGCAGACCAAATTTTCTTGAAGCAGTCAACAGAGCTTGCTTCTCTTTCATCTTTCTTAAGATTCCGCCTTATTATTGCCCAGTATCTTTCAATACGACGCAGTTAAAGGGCAGTTTGAGGAATTACGGCATTTTTTCTACAAAATCGACTTTTTCCTTCTTGAGCATCTTCAACGTAGCAGAAGCAGAGTGAGCAGATGCTAGATCCGGCCAAAGCAATGGAGGATCCGCATGCTGTTGGTAGAAGTGTAGAAGCCGTGTTTGATGCATTCTTCTCTGCTATTTTCACCATTGATTGTGCTCGGTGTGAAATATGAAGAACTCTTCAAACGTCAGGAGAAAATGGCTTGCCACACCAAAACCTTTTTCCCAAATTTATCGGTTCGGAAGTATCACACATCATCAGGCACATCTGTCTACTGCTCAAGGTTGAAAAATTGTGGCCCAGAAGTGTACTGTGATCCAATTTGACGTACGTCTTGTCGTCTATCAGAATGCACCGGTTCGGCTTTTGGAGGAGAACTTCATACAAGTTCCATGACCGTATTTTCGAAGAAACTTTCTCTGAATTCGTCCTTTTGGGTGCTTTCTACTTCTGATATTGTTACGTTTTTTTGATATCCTGCAGCGTTCCACACTAATGTCCACTTTTTTGGCAATTTCACGAACGGAACATGGTTTATGCGATTTTAAAAGGGTACCGCTGCCAGCTCCTTCATCTGATTCGATGTCCCCTTTTTGCGTCCAGATTTCGTGAAATCTTCAAGATAACATCATGACATTGTAGACAATCTTGAACACGGCAGATTAAGTGCACATCACGATTTTTGCCAATTCTCGAAACGACAACTTTTCGGAAAACCATTTGTGTAGAATTAATATTTTAGTTGATTAGCTTACCAATTTTTTAGGTGTGCTGCCAAAGTTAACAATGTGTTTACACACTGAGTGAAAATTTACAATAACAAACAAAATATCATTAACAGTCAATTCTAGTCGAACTGCAGTTTCTATAAATTTTCGTGGAGAACCAATAGCGGAAGAAGAACCGGAGCCTCACACACCAATAGCATAGGGTTTCATGGTTCTTTAGACTGAATAAAATATAGTATTAGGTGCGCAACTAAGTTCTCGCTGTTTTTTGGTGAAAAAGGAACTTTATTTTGAAAACAAAGGTTACAAACGAATTATTCAAAGTATTGCCCATCACTAGCTACGACTTTTTCCCATCTTTCTGGTAGAACGTGAATACCATTTCGATAGAACTGTTCGTCTTTTGATGCTATCCAAGAATCAAGCCATTTTGAGATGTCATCATATGAGTGGAATTGCTGACCAGTGAGACCATGTGCCATCGAACGGGACAAGTAATAATCGGACGGTGCAATATCAGGAGAATATGGCGGGTGGGGTAGGACTTCCCATTTCTCAGCGTTTCCAAGTAGGTTTTCACGGGTTTCGCAACGTGAGGTCGAGCGTTGTCATGCTGAAGAATCACTTTTTCGTGTCTGTGCTCGTATTGTGGCCGTTTTTCGTGCAGTGCTCGGCTCAATCGCATCAATTGAGTTCGATACCATTCCCCGGTAATGGTTTCGTTTGGTTTCAACAGCTCATAATAAATAACACCAACTTGGTCTCACGAAATACACAGCATAACCTTCACAGCGTGAATATTCGGCCTAGGCGACGATGTTGAAGCATGCCCGGGCAGTCCCCATGAATGTTTCCGTTTTGGGTTACTGTAATGAATCCATTTTTCGTCACCTGTCACAATGCGATGTAGAAAATTCTTCCTTTTTTGCCGCTGGAGCAGTTGATCACAGACGAAAAAACATCTCTTGGCTTCAAATCGTAAGGAACCCAAGTTCCTTGCTTTTGAATCATTCCCAACGCATGCAATCGCTTAGAAACAGCTTGGCGGGAAACTCCTAATCCTGAACCAAGCTCTTCTTGCGTTTGACACGGATCCTCATCGAGCAATGCCTCCAATTCAGAGTCTTCGAAGTTTTTTGGCCTTCCTTCACGCGGACGATCATCAACACTGAAATCACCGTTTTTGAAGTGACGAAACCAATCACGACACGTTGTTTCACTCAGAGCAGCATCACCGTAAACTTTTTGGAGCTCTCGATGTGCTTCAGCCGCCGGTTTCTTCGAATGAAAGAAGAAAATCAACACTTCCCGCAAATGACGATTATTTGGCACGAAATCAGACATCTTCAAACAACCAAAATATATAACACTAAACCAAAATCACTGATTTGGCAAAGCGGTTTGTTTACCATATGTCTGAGCTTGGTTTATGACGCTTGAGATGTACAACATTCGACCAGCACTTACTACTGGCGCCATCTATTGCTAAACAGCGGGAACTTAGTTGCGCACCTAATAGATCGTGGCGGCCGCCTTTTTTTTTCCCCCCCCACCACGCCGCCCGCCAACTTCCCGCTTTTCCCCCCCCACACCCCCCCCTTTTTTTTTTCCTTTTCCCCGGGGGGTGCCCCAGCGGCCACAGTTGTTCCCCCCCCGGTTTGCCATTTTTTCTTTAAGTTTTAACCCTACTCGCTAAGTTTAGTTTACCCAAATATAAGTGAAGAATACCCATAATCGCGAAAAGTGCACGTACCCATTTACGGCTACATTACTACTTAACCATATTTGAGTATTTTTTCCAGTAAAAATTTACTAAAATATGGGTAGAGTCAACTTTACCGATAAATCAGCATGTGCATCTTTTTGCAATTATCGGTAAACTGTGCTTAGAGTGTAACCATTGATGAACAGTTGTCCACTTTCTTTAATGAACAGTCCTTACTATTGGTGTTTTTTGATGTAACATTGCATTCATCGTAGTTTTTTATACTTTATAGTTATTTTGCAACTAGTTCGCAAAGCTTTTGTAAAAATGGTTCCTACGGCAAATCAATCGTAGAATGTCATATAAATATACCCTTCTAAACCCATTCCTAAGTGGGCCTACTCGAACGATCATGATCCTTATGAGGTTCTGGTGGATGTAATCCCTACTTTTTATACATTTTCTAATTAGAATTATTTAAAAAGTTGTGCATAATTTTCTTCTGCTCCAACCGCTGTGAAAACAATGGGAATAAAATAGCTCACTGGCTTCAAGTATTCTATGGGAGCGCAGAAAAGTACACATGAAGAAGAAGGCCAACGGAAAGCAGCTTGTCCCGAGAACATACAGGGTTGGCCCAAATAAGTTGTGAATTTATCGGATTCATTATTCAATTATTTTTTCATTTAAAAAAAGAAACTTTCATTGCTCAGTAAAAAAAATGATCCAGCAAATAAAATATGACTTATAAATATCATCGTGTGGAATTTAACGAATATTTGCTTAACCTTAACACAATCCATTGAATTCGTGCCACGTGATTGATATGGTTAAAAGCAAATGTCGGAATAGGATAAAATGACTTTTTAGAACGTTGCTATAAATACAGAAGAAACATTTCGAAACACAATCCTGGAAATAATCTTTGAATCGAGAATCAGTTGACTGTTCAAAAGAGTACTTAAACGATTAAATGATTGTAATTTATTACTGACGTAATGCAATGAAGGAAAGGTCTTATGAATATTACGTATTTTCAAAAAGCAACAATTAAAATGGTCTCTTGGCAATTCTCAGTATTGTCCACGAAATTACCATGCTTTTTAAGTTAACTTAAGTTTGCTTCAATATTTTGAAAATAATCAACCCAACATATGCTTCCAATTCGAAGATATCCGGCGCAACCGTACCGTTAACATCTCAACTCTAAGCGATATAATCGCACCATCGTTTGAACATGTGTGATGTCAGTTTATTGGGGACGCCATTTTTATTTTTGCTTTACATTTCCAAGGCCAACCCTATCGACCGAAATGGAAAGCTTTCGAAGAATGTTGAACATAAATAAAACTAACGGAATAGCTTGCAGCAGAGTGCGGACCAAGATTCGTTCTTCCAGGTTATTTTGTCCTCATTTTCAATGTGTTTCAATACTTGAACAAATTTGTAGAACTTTAATGTCTTGAAAATAGCAAACTTTTCTATTGTTTTCAAATGAAGTATTTCGCTCAACCTGCTTGCACGAATCTTGGTACTGACTTCGAAGATTGTCGCTATCACGGGTAAAAGAGGGTGAAAGATAGAAGTTTACGCTGTTGGTAACTGGAAATAAAAATCTTCGTAAAAATTCTTATTTGATGGTTGGTTATGTATATTTACTTTAACTTAAAACATTCTTCGGTGGCGGTTGTCATCGTAAAGAAAAGTGCCTTCCCAGCTTATTCTACTCTGCAGTGGCTGTATAGAACTAAATTTGACGGCAAAGCAGAATGCGGCACGTTTTTTGTGCACACAGACAGTAGATATATTTGATTTGCTGCAACCACAAACTTGGATGGTTGCAGGTGAATCTTCAGAAAAAAGTATAATACGCAGATACAATGTGACATGCTTCGAATAGCAGCTGATTTAAATGTTGTGTTTACATTCTAATCAGTACACGATTCAAAATTTATTTCATTGCTAAATAAGCTCATATCATTCGTCGATTCAATCTATCCATCTCAGTGGTCTCTGATAGACAATCACAGATATCGACCAGAAAATATCCTTTTAGCATAAAATAGCAATTTTCCGATTCCGTAATTGTCGATATCCATTCGTTGGACCTACACAAATGCGAAAACAAGGCCACTCAGAATGGTGTTTATTCGTTCTGTCCCATTTGCCACTGATAATACACCGGGCTAACACGATTAACTCTTAACATTTTGTATCACTAGCAAGCTTTTACTCTTTGTGCGAATCAACTCGAGCATTAGAGCTATTCTCTGGGAACAATACAAAATTATTGGTCAATAAATAATTTATTTATCTCTATCTCCAATCGGTTACCATTCACCGGGTCCGATTTGCAAAATCGTGCGTACGATTAGGGCGATAGTGATCCTTTATTCAAATTTTCCTGCTACACAGCATTGATTGCCGACTGAGTCTCCGAACGGCAGCCAAGCTACATTCGAGGTACGTACTTACACTTGTTCGGAAGGATGTTCTGCTGCAAAGGTCAATTGTAAAGAACAGTGCTGCTCACTCTCGTATGTACTGCATTTTGCAGCAAACGATTTCAAACAAAGCTTCCGCCGGGGTTTCCTCCACCCACTGGCTGCTGTAACCTGTCAAAGACCTATACGGTAGGGGACTTCTTCTGTGTTCAAATAATGAAAGGATTACCATCACATTGCTGCCTCTCATGCATGTTGAAAGAGGCCAATGCAGCCCTTGCGGTTGCAGTGTGTGCCATCAGTGGTATAAATTAATTAATCTGAACTCTATTGTCCGACTGCTGGCATACATGATTAGCAGATAGAGTATGTCTGGAGTAACATGTACAAACACCCTACTGATCAACTAGCTACACACGATTCAGATGAGCAGAACAGAATTTCGAATTTGACAAATACGTCCTTTTTAAAGATTGATGAAGAGGTGTGCGATTCTGACGATTTAGTGGCTAACGTTGGTGGCCCTAAGAGCCATGTACAATCATTAGCTCTCATAGCTTACATCAAACGTTTTGGGAATTATCGTGTGTCAGCATTTGCTGTTTTGCATGATTCAAGGAAGTTGACTCAATCGAATGGCCAGGAGCCATCCTTGTATTAATCAGCTATCTATAAATTTGATCAAAGTTGCAGAGCTGTTGGTTTATTTGAAACTAATCGAAGAACTCGGGAAAAACGAACTTGATTTAATGCTCCTATCCTATTCTGACGTTTGACGTTTCAATTCAGGGGCTTTTTCATGGTAGTTTTGAGGATCCAATTTTGAATTGTTTATGTGTTATCAAATGTATGTAGTTTCAAAAATCAGTGGTCTTGTGTACAAGACACGACTGCATGCCCCAGTAACACATCTTCACGGTTTTATGTTGAGAAGGCTTCTTTATAACCAAATCTAGTCATATAAAAGTATTTTCAACCGTTATAAAACTTGTGTGTTTCTTGGGTGGTTAGTTTAGACTATGTTAGGCCACTTGTTGCACAAAAATGTTAAATTTCGGAATTATTTGGTGTTCCAGGGTTTGGTTTGGTGCTGTTCTGTGCCAACACCGATGATTGTGTTGGCATTAGTTTGGTCATGAGATGATAAAGTTCTGTTTTGGGATGGTGTTGGTTGACAGCAAATCGACCTTTGACGTACTAATAATTCTAATAATTATGGAAATATAGATTTAACGATCCAAAGGAAAGTGGTTTAGTTGCCATGATCAAAGTGGAGTGTCCTAATATTTTACAACGTGTAGCCGGTATGGAATACCAACTGTACATTTCAACCACCATCTTGAATGTTTCATTACATACCTGGTCCAAAACCTCTAGATGTACCTTATCTAGGCTTACTGTGAAGATCGAAATTTGTTTTCTAACCATCTTCTTCATTTGCTCTCCATTGCATTCGCAACAAACGCTCCACTTGGCAGCCATCTATTGGGACAGATTTCATCGATTTGTCGATGCACCTGCCTAACCTCTTCCAAAACCTGACTCGCATCTTGCTCGCTGTCAAACTTTTGTAAATAATCATTTACAGGGACAACATTAGTTTGTCTTGGATTCTGTTCTGCAAATTCTTTTCAAATTGTGTCGAACATGGTGAGCTAGTCGAGTCGAAAGTTGCCACGTCAATTACGAATCTGCATTGGTAGTCCCTTCTCACTAAATCAGACAAATAGTTGGCAGTAAAGATCGTCTTTGCGAATTTTTAGTTGATGAAACATTTCCATTATATCTCCAACCTCTGCGAATTTGCGCTAACGCAATTCAGAAAGAATGTCTGGACGAGGTTGGGGTCAGTCTGGTTCTTTTAACGTTTGCATTTAAAAAAAAAAAATTCCCAGCGAATCGCGACGTGGCGATGGTGATGGCCGACGAGACCTATCTCATCCTGGATGGCAACGACTGGCAGGGCACTTCGTATTTCACTTCCTCCACGAAGGAAGTTCATTTCACACACCAAGTTCCCTAAGAAGGTGCTGCTGTGGCTGACAATCAGCAAGAAGGGGATGTCAAAGCCGCTCTTCTTTTGCTTCGGACTGGCCGTGAACGGGGAAATTTGTAGTACGAAATGCCTGCCGGAAGTTGCGTCGTTCATCAAAAACTACCATAAGGGCGAAGACGCGGTTTTCTGGCCGGATCTGGCGTCGGCCCACTTCTCGAAGCGATCGTTGGAGGAGATGGATCGGCTGAATATCGATGCGGTACCCAAGTCGGCGAACCCACCCAACGTCCCCCAGGCCGCTCGCAGGGGCGTTGAATTTTTTTGCAAGTAAGCTTAAATAATTACCTTCCATTGGAAATTATCAAAAACAATTATCTGTCTTAGCTTTTTTTATCACCATCCAAAAAAAGTCCATTTTTTTATGCAAACGTTAGCTTAATGCTGTTCAGCGAGATACCGACGATTGTAACCGACGCATCCCACACGATTCGAAAGGGGATTTATCAATGACATTAGGAAGATACAACAACCTGCGTGCCTTCCTTTTCTGCAGCTTCTTGGATGTATCCTCTCTGCTGGAATTGAGTTATTTGCTGCTGAACGTTTATGTATAATTTGGGATCTTTGTTTAGACGACGTTGTAAACTCTATAGTCGACGAACCATCATAGACCAGCAGCCGTCCTGACCTTACTTGTGGGCGTGAATTCTAGGAAGTACGTATCCACTAATTGCTTGTCCAGACCTGGTTCGCCCTCCGTTTTCAGTATTTTTTCCATAGATTCCAGACTCATCTCAACAATCACAACTTGTGAGCCGTGGACTGCGGACCAAGATCAACGAGTTCTAGTGCAACACCCTGAATTGCAATATTGACGTCTTTATTTTTTATCAAGACGGGGCTCAACGATGTTATCAATTCGTCGCAGCTTTTTGGGAGGAACTTAAATGTGCAACGCCTTTTTTATGTACACGGTGTTCAATAAGTTCGGATACACTTTCAAAATTTGTTAAAAAAATGAAAACATTTTTTTTATTTTTGGATTTATGTTATTGAAAGCTATGTTTACAAGGAACGTTTACAACATTTCTCTTGGAATGACCCCCCCTTTGTACTCCTTAACGAGCTTCAAACATTTCTCGAACGCGTCGCAGGCGGCACGCACGGACTGCATGGGCATTTCGTCCCAGATTTTGAGAATTACCGTCTTGAAATGATCCAAAGTGCTGACCTTGTATTCGTTCAGCTTCGCCATCATATAGGACCAAACAAAAAAGTCGAGAGGATTCAAGTCCGGGGAGCTGGGAGGCCACAAAGTTTTGTCCAGAAAGTCGGTTAAATTGTCCCGACACCAGGCTTGAACCACATTTGCCGTATGGGCTGGTGCACCGTCCTGCTGGAACACGTAGTGCTCATCGCCGTAGAGGCTTCGGAGACTGGGGGCAACAACCTTTTCCAAAACCTCAGTTTTGTAGTACGCCGCGTTGATTTTGACGTTTTTTTTCAATAAACACCAAGGGTAGCTTACCACGTTTGCATACTGCCCCCCAAACCATCACCGACGCGGCACTTTGGAACCGAGGGATGTTTATATTGGATTCAGGAATGCTGTCCCTCGATGGCGCCCACACCCGGTCATTTTGCACATTGTGCGGCTGCTGCAGCACGAACAGTTTCTCGTCCGAAAAAACAAACTCCTGACCAGCGTGCCGAGAGAGGATCCTCTTAGCTCGATCCAACCGCTTTTTGCTGGTAGCCTCCGAAACGTCATGGACATTACGTTTTTTGTAAGGCCTGAAACCAAGGTCCTTGGTGAGTATGGTGTGAGCGGTTCCAATGGAAACGTTGAGATCTGCAGCCGTTTTCCGGATTGAGCGGTTCTTTTTGCGCCGAATTCGCTCCCTCACGATCTTGATGACCCGTGGCGTCCTCGCTGAACGCGGCCGACCGGATCTCGCACGGTCATTGGTCGAGGACGTCTCCCGGTATCGCCTGATGGTCGTGTAGACAAAGTTCCGCTTGACCCCATGCGATTTCAGCAGCCGGAATATCCGGGCCGCCCCCCCCCCCAAAAACCCTATAATACAACCCGCCTCTTCCCCCCCGCAACCAACCAACCACAACCAACAAAAAGCCACCCCCCCCCACCCCGGGCGTAAAAAAACCCAAAGCGGCCCCCAATACCAATGCAGAATATGTACATGGCGCATACCTACGCAATGATGAAAACTTGTATTCGAACTTATTGAACACCGTGTACGAGAAAGAAAATTTGCAATCCGACTTCCGAAGAACTCAGAGAGTGGGGTTGATGGTGTAAAACCTCGACCCAGTTAAAACCTTTCCGTGACTCTATCCTTGGTCCCCACGGGACATCCTTTCGGTATAACTTCGAAGAGCGGCTATTGTGCTTTTAGCACTAGCAGTGTCTAACTACTTAGGACTTTAGTAGTTAGCTTATCTTTTCTGACCGGCCACTATTCCACTGGTCTTTGCGTCATCTGCCTTGAAGCTCTAGGACAATCTGGGAGTCCACTGCACTTACGGTGTTCGAAATGTCTCGGTCTTGACACATCCTTTGGAAAAGATTATACGGAGTAGTGTCCTAGCCACTCAAGGCCATCATGCCATTTCTAACGCCGTCGAAGCGAGGACATACGAAGCACATTTGTTTGGCGGATTCCTCTGCATCCGGGCACTTGGGATACGTGGAGGACTCGGCGTGCCTGTAATTCCACAGTTTCTGCCTAAAGCAATCATGGCCTGACAGGATCTGCGTCAAATGGAAGTTTACTTCACCGTGTCACCGACCGACCCATCCAAATAGCTCCGGAATCAGTATATGGGTCCACCGACTCCTTGTGGAGTTGTTACATTTGCGTTGTTATTTGACCATAGATGCAACTCTAGTAGTCTTCCGTATACCTCTTGTTCCACGTTGATCGAAGCACTCTACATCCTCTTTTATTACGATGTCAACGGGCATTATCCCCGATATGACGTAGACTGTGCTGTACGCGCTAGCCGATCGCAAGCACATTTACCTGCGCGTACTATCCAGCTTACCTAGGTAGTTCTTAGTAATCAACGCGGTGATCCACGCCGACCCACCATACCTGAGTATGGACAAAGCAACACTGGCTAGGAGCTTCAGCTTGCTCTCTTGCACCGCCAAGCTATTCGACATCATGCGGGGTAATGCCAACAGAGCCGTGGAGGCTTCTTGCTGGCATAATCGACGTGGCTGATAAAAGACAGCGTCGATTATGACCCCTTATTACCTCAGGGACCGCTTTGAGGTGATAGTCCAGTTTTTCAGTGCAGGTTCGTTGCCTGTTGCTGCACACTAAATAATCCACAATCCTTTTTTGACCACAATATACTGAATCCTGGAGAGTGTGAGCTGTTAAGAGGAATACCTTTAACTAGAAAATGAGAAGAAAGATTAGTAATTTCCATTTAAATCCAACTACCTTTACTGCTTATCTTGACTGGGTGGAGTCCAGTATTAGTACACGACACTGAAAAAGTCGGCACATTGTAGACGAAAACGCGTATCTGTCAAGTTAAGCAATAAAGTTAGTTGGAGTTAAATGGAAATGACTAATCTTTCTTCTCATTTTCTAGTCACAATAAACTCTGTTTTGTGATGGACTAGCTCCAGTTTCCTGGAGTGCATACATCCCTTTACTAGGTCAATAGAGTGAATGGCCGTTAACTCCACCTCTTAAATGGATTCTCCCTACACCTTAAGGATGATGTCATCCACAAATCCGGCAATCTTTACCTCGTTAGGGAACTTGTTAACATTTTGTCACACATTGTATTACAAAAAGCCCCGGGCTCTAGGTAGAACCTTGCGAAACCGTTTTGGTGATTTGGAGACATATCTGACCCACTTCTGTTTTGTTAAGCAGTACACGATTCTGGAAGTAGCTTCCCAGCATCCTGAACAGGTACCCAGGAACCCGTAGGCGTTGGAGCGAGTCTCGGCTATCTTGCTGACAGAGAGGATGGCATTGACCGTTGAGCCAAACTGGTTATTTGAAAGGCAGCCTGTACCGTCCGTGTACTTTCACGACCTGTTTAGGATTATCATCTCAAGCAGCTTACTCGTCGTATCCAACACGCATCTTGACATAAACGCCAATGGATCACCTGGTGGCTTCCCTGTCTTTGGCAATAATACGAGATTCTGTCGCTTCCAGGTATCTGGGAAGTCACCCTCATCCAGACATTTTTGCATTACTACCCTGAAGATTTCAGAAGGCAGCAAAATAGCCGTCTGGATACGATCTGTTCCGGGTGCCTTGGCCATCTTGAGCGACTTTGCTATCACAATGAGTTCATTATTCGTAACCGTCACCTCGCCCCCATCCTCCGCGGTGTCATTGTCATCACCCATGTGATTGTGGATGTTCAGCGTGTTTGCCAACCATTCTTCCACCGGCATGACATCGTTGTGGTCTGGGATGCTGGAACGATGGTCATGGGACAAATCTTCAGCAGTGGGAAACCAGGACCTCCGGTCAAGATGCTGAAGGAGGCCTTCAGTGACCATCTTCATTAACTCAGGTGATTGCTCAGTTGAAGCCACTACACCCTTGGTTTTGGCCATTTCCACCTTGTAGACGTCACACCATGGGTTCTTGTTGGCTATCAAACACAAACCATCTAAGCAAGCACGTTTGCTAGCTTTATCTCCTTGTTTAGCGTGGCTTTTGTGGCAACCAGCGCCACTCGACGCTCCGATCATTCGGCGTCCGACCACGCTCTCTGCAACCTCCATCTTGCATTGAGGCATGTTCTGCGGATGTCAGCGATCAACTCTGTCCTCAGCGATATTTTATTTCTAGGTTTGACCTTCGTAGGCATGGTTGCGTCGTACACATATGATAGTAGCGCTTGAACACGGCACAGGTCCAGGGGTTCGCTCATGTTTCGTTGCCACTAAAGCGCCTGAGGTCCTCCATCAGTGGATGCACGATACTATAACGAACCGTCAAGAGATCGCAATGAGTGTAGCCTTCCTCCACCCTTCAGTTGCCCTTCAGCCCAGGGCTGCGTCACGTCGATGATCGCACCAAATACCGACGTTGGCCAGGTCTACATTGAGCCTACTTAGGGCCTCTTATAGGATCTGGCCCCTGGAGTTGGTAAGGCGACTCCCCACTCCAGCACCTAGGCGTTGAAATCGCCCGCAACTCCGCTGTCGTGCGATCGGCCATCAATCATCGGCGTGTAACAGCTGCAGAAGGACACGCTGTTCACCTTAGCTAACACGAAACCCTCATATAAGCGAGACACAACCTCCAAACAAAAGCAAGGATCGCAGTGTATAGAATGGGCATATTGAATCGATCCGTGAGCTTGGTAGCAAAGGCTCTGACAACGATGGTCTGCTGGTATGCAGTGGTTATTATCAACCTGGAGTGACTTGGAATTACTCCGATTCAACCTTAAACTCTATTCCTTCATCAAGAGCAATATCGTTATTGATTGATGGTATGGATTTTCTCAACAAGCATCAAAGACATCTGAGACACAACCACTTAGAAAGCATTCGTTATTTGTTTTTTAGACCTACGAATCTTCCTGTTGAAATCTCGAGTTTTTTTCACCAATCTTGCCAATTGACCTTCATCATCCGTCGCTGGTTGTCTGAGTACCATCTCTAGTTGATTACGGTGTTGCATGGTTTGAATGAGAATGTTGAGCTGGTGTTGGACTACAACAAAATTGAATTTGATGCTATTTTGGATTTTCTTTCCGCCATTGACTGGGACGTTCTATTGATGGACTTAGTGCTGGTGAAATGACTGAAACCTTGTGGGTTGTACTGAATAATTGAAGCACTGCTTTTCAATGAAAACTAAAACGAACACGAAATGCTTCGAAGCGTTTGTAATGAGTACCGTAATTTAATCTTTTCACCTACAAAACGTACGTACGGGTGCGGGTGCAAATTTATCTAAGGCGAAACTTCGGATCTAGGTTAATACTAAGAGGAATAATGCTACGTTACCGGCTGGCGTGTTTTTCAATAATGTTGAATCGTCTTCAAGTAGGGAAACAAGTGAGCTTTATGCCACTCATTTTTCGTTAGTGAGCTATGTGCCTCTTGATTTAGCCAGCATGCAACGATCGATAATATTTTTTATTATAACTGATTCAGTATTTTAGCTGTAAGCAATATTCAACTATGTCAACAGATAAGTTTAATAAGACGTTTGGTAGTATGTTTCACATAAAGTTGTGAAAGTGATTTTATAAGGTCAGAAACTTTCTAGTGATGTGGATGTTATGTTGGTCTAAAAGCACCAAATTTGGTCTAATCATGGTTGCAATCTCGTCTCATTCGCAAGATTTATTATTAAATGCAGTTTTCGTACGTTTTTTGTCTGATTTTTTGATTTAAGGCTTTGCCAGCTACCCCACACAAAATTTCACAAAACAAATCAAAATATTCCGCTTTAAAGCACCAAAATAAAGTACACTTATGGTTTATTGGCCATTCGATAATGAATACATTAAAATCCACTCCACACAGATTTTGTTCCTTTGGTTTGTTTTAAGAAGAGCCATTTGAAAAATATACAACTGCAAACTCATACATTTTGATTCAAATGTTACCAATAACAACACTTTCAATACGTTGATAATACAACATGCCAAAGTTGGGAACATAGGAAAAAATATGTCCCTAAGATTGGGTCCACAGTTTTCTTATTAAATCACTGTTATTTAATCTTCGTAAACAGTTAGATAATAACGTGTGACTTTTATCTGTACATCTAGGTTGCATTACTCGGTTAATTGGTTCAATTTAGTCGAATTTAGATCATTAGAAGGTCGTGTCTACAAAGTTAAGGAAATCGAAAATAAGGTGAAAGTGAAAAACTATAAATTGACAAATAATGTCTCAACTGCTTCGGAATTAATCGGCCATCCTGATAGCAACAATATTTTGTTAATTTTGACTGAATTAATGACATATTTGGTGCATAGGCCAAATGAAGGGGCTAGGCAAACATTACATCCCGTTACCCTATTAGTCGCAGAAACTTTTATCTGGAATGAACTTGATTCCGTTGATTTGCATTTTCCAAAGATCATCGTGGGCAAGGGATATTTTTGAAATATCGCCCGGATGGTAAATAATACCGTCAAGAAAATTGAAGATACATTCTCGCCTGGTCCAAATGATATTCCGTCTTCAGTGTACTGTCGCACCAATGGAGCTCTTAACGAGCCACTTTACAAGATTTCAAATCTTTTGTCGAAATAAGGCCTGAACTCGAAAAAATGCACCATTTTTATCCGTGTGTAACTTTTTTGTCCGTGGGTAAAAATTAAAAAAAATCTGGATATAACTAGTTTGGAGTGAATTGTTTGTTGTTTGCGATTTAATAATCGGTTCAGTGGTTATTGAGATGTCATCGAAACAAGAAGAAAATCGCCGGAGAATTTTGCGCACCGTCATGGAAAATCCGACTGCGACCATGAGATGGATCGGAAGACAACTGGAGATCACCCATACAACTGTGTCTCGGGTGGTAAAATCGTTTAAGGAGTCCCAGACGTCCGAGCGGCGGGCTGGAAGTGGAAGAAAATCGAAGACAGCTGACCGTGTGAAGGCCCGGAAGGTGTTGGATTATTTCAATTGTGATCCGAACCTTTCGATTCAGCAAAGCATGAAACGAGCTGGGCTTCGTGTATTAATGGTCCGCAAGGCACCAAACCGGCGTGATCAACAAAACACGGCGGCCAAATCCCGCGCAAGGAAGCTATGTCGAGAGTGGTTAACGAAACCGATGAGTGTGGTTATGGATGACGAAACCTACATCAAGGCAGACGCAAAGCAGATACCGGGGCTGGAGCTCTACGTTGCCAAATCACAGTTTCATGTTCCGGAAGACATAAGGAAGAAGAAAGTGGACAAGTTCGCCAAAAAATACTTGCTCTGGCAGGCCATATGCCAATGCCGTAAACTGAGTAAACCGTACATCACAAAAGGGTACCATAAACAGCGAAATTTACCGCACCGAGTGCCTCCAGAAGCGTCTGTTGCCCTTTCTGATGTCCCACAGAGGTGAGACATTATTTTGGCCGAACCTGGCATCATGTCATTACGCGCGATCGACGTTCGATTGGTACAGTGAGAATAACGTTGTTTTTGTACAACAAACCGCCAACTCCCCAATACACCAGAGATTAGTCCGGTGGAAAGATTTTGGGCTATAATGAAGGCCAAAGTTCGAAAATCGTCCAAGGTGTTTAAGAACGAGCTGGAGTTGAAGAAAGAATGGATGAAAGTGACCAAAAAGGTCGGCTCCACCATTGCACAAAATGTAATGAGGGGTCTTAAGGGAAAGGTGCGGGCTTTCAGCGATGGAAAGGAAATTTAATAAAGTAATTTTGCCGAAACATAATCCATATGTATTTATTCATTCCCTGAAAGTTTCAAGAAAATGCGACGTGAAATAAATGTTTGGCGAACACTTTTGTCTGGTGCATTTTTTTCGAGTACATGCCTTATTTTCCGCAGTCTAGAAGGAGTCATTCATGGTGCCGGTACATAAGAAAGGAGACAAACGTGACGTTCAAAACTACCGGGGAATCACTAACTTCTCAGCTGTCTCTAATATGTTTGAGATAATAGTAAGTCGTTTCATTCTTGAGCGTACCAAATGCTACATCTCTGGCGACCAACGTGGTTTCAAGTCTGGACGTTCTTCTAGATTTTACCACGGCCTCCCAAACAAACAGAAATCGAGATAACAAAATTCAAATCATACCGTATATTCCTACATTTTAAGTCAAAATGGCATGTAGTTGTGGCCATTTTCGTATTATGCGTAGGTTAAATCGTAAAGAGTGCAAATTTTTCTACTTAAAAACGATGTGTCATTTATTCATCGAGCTACGTCACAAATTAAATCGGAATTACATCGTTAGAATAATTTGGAATAATATGTTAGAATAATTTGATGAATAATATGCTGCTCTTCTTGATTCCACGCCATTTTGACAACTGAATGGCAGAAACAAAATAGAGCCAACATTTTGTACGCATACACGTACAAAATGAAGGGTGTTCAAATTTTTAAAATGCACCATTAAAAAAACTACGTCATAAAGGGTGTCCACGATGAAATTGCCACACTATGAAATTGCTCTAACTTTTTAACCGTTGGGTAGAATTTGATGAAAATTTGGGTGGATTTAGTTCATAGTGCATTATATACATCCTGCAAGTTTTAAAGTCCTGTGATCAAAACTCGCGGAAATGGAGTCGAAAGAACAGCTCGTGCGTGATAAAATCTTGCGCATTCATCACGAGAACAAGGATCTCTCGCATCGTTCCATCGCTAAAACGTTGGGAATCGCGAATTCCACGGTGTCGCGAGTGATTAAGCGGTTCGAGGAACGGTTGACCACCGATCGGAAGCCCAGAAGTGAAGGAAAAAGTATTCCGTACAACACCAAAAATCACAACCGCGTAGTTGGGGCCTTCAACCGAAATCCGAACGCCTCCGTTCGGGATGTGGCTAAGAAGCTGCACCTAAGCCGAAGTTTTGTCCAGAAGGCCAAAACTAAGGCTGGGCTTCGAACGTTCAAGGTACAAAAGGCCCCTAATCACGACGAGAAGCAGAACAAGTCCGCCAAAACCCGTGCCAGGAAGCTGTACCTCAACATGCTGACGAAAGTTGAATGCTGCATCATGGACGACGAAACATATGTGAAGGCCGACTTCAAACAGATCCCCGGCAACCTGTTTTTCACGGCCAAGGATAAGTTCAGCGTTCCGGAGCATGTCCGCACTCAGAAAATGTCCAAATTTGCGAAGAAATTCCTGGTTTGGCAAGCCATCTGCACGTGCGGGAAGCGGAGTGCACCTTTCGTGACCCAGGACACGATGAACGGACAGGTGTACATAAAAGAGTGCCTCCAGAAGCGGCTGCTTCCTCTCCTGAAGGCCCACAATGTCCCAACAATCTTCTGGCCGGATTTGGCCTCATGCCACTACTCCAAGGACGTGCTGAAGTGGTATGCGGACAATAAGGTCAATTTCGTGCCGAAAATGTTCAACCCTCCCAACACTCCGGAGCTCCGCCCCATCGAGAAGTACTGGGCGATTATGAAGCAGCACCTTCTTAAACGACCTAAGGTAGTGAAGACAGTCGAGGAACTGAAGAAAGTATGGGTTTACATGCAAAAAACGGTTGATTCACAGGTTGTGCAGAATCTTATGGCCGGGGTTAAGGCCAAGGTGCGGGCATTTGCGTATGGACTGTAAATAAAATACGAGTAAAATGGTAAAATGAAGTTTAATAGTTATTTCTCAATCCCTGAAAATTTGATGGCAATCGGATGAAAACTCGAATTTTGCGAATCAATTTTGTGTGTGGCAATTTCATCGTGGACACCCTTTATTTGAGTCGACCAAGTTCTGACCGTTCCATCCTTTAAATCGATTTTTTTTATTATAGATTGAATCGCATACGATGTCAAATCTTCTCTTTTTAGAAAACAATGGAATTTGCACGCACATGGCCTCCATTTATGCACGTTTATTCCATATTTTTGCATTTAAGGGCGAACACGAAATTATTGCGACACCGAAAATGTCATGCCAATTTTCTTATAATGTTTAGAATCAAACCAAAATTTTTGGGTAGTTTTATACATATATTTACTTCAAAAATCAAAAGAAAAGTTAATCGATGGAGCCTTGAGTGTAAAATTGAACGCATTTTCGCTTGATGCCCTCCATCAAAGTCTTTACAGTGTCATCCGGTACCAGTTTCTCAGTTTTTTTTTCCATTTTCTTAACATGTCCTTCTCGTCTTTGACTGTCTTCTTGCTCTTCCGAAGTTCCTGCTTTATCATTGCCCAGTACTGCTCCACCGGGCGCAGCTCGGGACAGTTTGGCGGATTCATGTCCTTTGGAACAAAATGGACAGAATTGGCCTCATACCACTCCAGGACACTTTTAGAATAGTGGCATGATGCCAAATCTGGCCAAAATAGCGAAGCTTCGTCGTGCTGCTGCAAGAACGGCAAAAGGCGCTTCTCGAGGCACTCAGATTTGTAGATCTCGCCATTTACTGTGCCCTTTGTCACGAAAGGCTCACTCCTCAGTCCGCAAGAGCAGATGGCCTGCCAAATGAGATATTTGGAGGCGAACTTCGACATTTTCTTCTTCTTAAATTTGTCGTCCACATAGAACTTGTTCTTGCCGGTGAAAAACTCCAACCCCGGAATTTGCTTAAAATCGGCTTTTATATACGTTTCGTCGTCCATCACACAGCAGCCATATTTTGTCAGCATCTTCTCGTAGAGCTTCCGTGCCCGAGTTTTAGCCGTCGATTGTTGCCGCTCATCGCGGTTTGGGAAGTTCTGTACCTTGTATGTATGTAGTCCAGCTCTCTTCTTTGCATTCTGGACGTAGCTCTGCGACATGCCGATCATTTTAGCCAAATCACGGCTTGAGACGTTGGGATTTGCTTTAATCATCCGCTTCACCTTTCCCTCCGTCTTTTTGTTCTCCGGTCCCGGTTTTCTTCCAGCTCCTTTGCCGTGGTCCAACGTCAACCGCTCCTGGAACCGCTTCAACACTCTGGAGATGGTTGAATGGTGAATGTTCAACATTTTTCCCAACTGCCGGTGCGACAGGTCAGGAAATTCCAGGTGTTTGGAAAGAATTTGTTCTCTCGACTCGCGTTGGTTCACCTCCATTTTCGTTGAATCGAAAAACACGACTTGTAATCAATACACATCAATGAGAAAGTGTGCAAAATTTGGTTGATTTTTACCCAATGGTAAAAAAGTTATGCCCTGTTGAATGTGTCGCAATAATTTCGTGTTCGCCCTTTATATATGATTTGTTTGCTCACATGTATGTTTGTTTATCAGGAAAACAACTTTCAATATACGTGCATTTTGGTTGCATGAGCTGTTTTGAGCAACTGGAGACGTCTTCTATATTAATTTAAGAGCAGCTGATCCAAAAAAAATACAATCAACCATGCAATCCTGTTGGCGAATCTATTGACATCGTGGCTGGGTTAGTATTTGACAGACAGGTCACTGCAAGTGAAACTTGATTCTAGTACTTCCTGTTATTTTCCGAACTCGTCAGGTGTTCCACAGGATAGCAACCAAGGCCCGCTGCTGTTTGTTCTATACTTCAACGAAGTATTACTTCCACTTGGAGATGACTGCAGGCTTATGCTAATGATTACAAGCTGTTTTTTGTGGCGCGGATTGTCAAGGTTTGCATTGCGTTGCATTGATATCAATGCGTATCAATGGCATCGTTCTTCATAGAACCGACCAATTCAGCAATTAAAGTTTTCTACTGGATCGTAAATTAACTTTTAACCTCCACCGCTCTGATTTGGTCTTCAAGGCTAACCGTCAGCTGGGGTTTGTGTTGAAAATCAAAATAGACTTCACTGACTCGTACTGCTTGAAAGTGCTCTATTGTTCCGATCCTTGAAAATGTCTCCTTGGTCTGGCTTCCTTACCAAATGACTTGCAGCATAAGAATCGGAAGCATAAGGCGCAGGTTTATCCCGATGGCATTGCGTAATCTACCATGGCGTGATCCACAAAATCTCCCGCCGTACTTTGTTCGCAGTAATCTGTTAAGGGGTGAAAATGCATTTCTGGATGTCTTGCGTTTTTCGCAAGAAATGATCATAAAAATTGCAATATGTGTTTTATGATGTTTTTCGCCACATTGTCAACTTTTGCGTGTAGTTCGTCTTAATCTATGCTTACGGGCAGGATCTTCTCAATAAATTTATTTTCTGCTTCATGACTCAACTAAAAGTTTCTCTTGTATAATTCATTAATTATTGTTTTATTTATTTTCAGGTGAATATTCTCACAACCGTGTTGATGATTTAAACTACACCTTTAGTAAGTATAACAACAATGGTTCACCCGCTTTGGCAGATGGCGCAAAAGGAAAAAAAATAGAGTGCTGTGAAGATATTCTGATCTCCTAACTAGTGAAACATTTCAATATTTTTTTCGTTGTTTAATTTGAATAATAATTATAAATCATGGGAATGATACTAGAACTGAAGCATAAATACTTAATGAAAACGATTTTTAAAGTATAATTAAATAAAACAGAATCTTCTCTGTCAGAATGTTCTGACAAATCTAAGGTACGCTTTGGTAAATTTAACCGATCTACGCTTCGTACGCTCATGTATATTTAACCGATCTAAAGATCATTGCGATTTGATTCTAACATTTGAGAAGGGCATATGTGGGGCATATTTAATATCATAACTCAAAATTCTCCTGTTTAATTGAAATTGCATCCAAAGAAAAATTGTAGTTAATCAATGAAATTTATGCAAAAACACATACATTGAACAAAAAATCATGTAAATTTTCCATATTCCTTCGTTTTTATCGAACACAAAAACCAAAAAAAAAATTAGAAATAAAACCATGCCATTGAATTCAAGGCTTGCTATCTTCCTTCAGACAAAAAATGAATGAAAGCAACTTATTTTCCAGAGTTTTCTGATTTTGGATTCCACTCCACTCATGAGGTTTTGGACTGACAGTAGTTTTGTCGCAATTTCTGAAAGCCATGGTCTTGCACTCCTTACCACTCTTCCAGTAGCTACCAGTAGCGTTCAATTGGACGGAGCTGTGGGCAATTGGGAGTATTGATGTCTTTCACAAAGAAATCCCTTCAATTTTCTTGCATCCAATTTACTGCGGTTTTGACCTAATGGGCTGACGCCAAATCAGGCCAAAACAAAGGAAGGACCTTGTGCTGCTTATATAACAGAAGCATCCTTGTCTGCAAACACACAGTGCGGTAAACTTCGGTATTGATCGTACCTTTAGAGTAGAACATTGATGACTTGGAACAAATTGCTTGCCACACGAGAACCTTCTGGCCAAGTTTTTCCACCTCGAACGATTTTTCGGAAATGCTCACATCTTTGTTGGTGACCTTGTCTCTGCGGTCCTGAAAGCGTTCTGAGGTTCTCTTTCACATATGTTCTGTCATCGATCAAAACACAGACAGCCATTCTTTGTGCTGTATAACTTTCTGGCTCTAGGTTTCTCCCTGGATATATGCTCAGCACTTTGTTTTGCTATTGTCTGCTTTGATTTTACGCTGTCGTGATGAATTTCTGACGATGCCACGTGTCCACCACTTGAATTTTAGCACTGTTTTCGATTCGCGGCAACTCGAAAACGATCACAGTTTACCGAAAGTGCAAGAGCTGATCAAGTTGTTGACAGATGAACGCGTCCAATGTAGGAAGGCTCATAAGTGTGTATGTGTTAGCGTATTATAAGCGTTGCCAGTTTATTTTCGATACAATGCTTATGTGAACCTTTTTTTTATGAATTTCCATTTTAGCATATGGTCCGTGGTCCGCCTTGCGGCGTAGGTTAGTCCTTATGGTAGTACATAACCCCCGGACGGTTGCCACATCAATAATCCGGATGCTGTTGCTGATCCTGTCGATGAATTGCTTCGTGTCCTTGGCCTTCCAGTTACCCTTGTATGCAGACGAGCTCAATAGACCAAAACAATCCTCGATAGAACGACACTGCGGCAGATTAGTCTGATTCCGGTCTTTTGGCAGAAATGATATATTTTGACTTCTTTGCGTAGTGAGATGATGTCTTGTCTGGCCAAAACACTTAGTCTCCATCCGAGTGATGTTTCTGAATGAACGGGATGATAGTTTTCGGCAAACACTCTGTTTGGTAGACATGCTGGCTGATGGCCAAGCCACTTGGTTTGAACCACGGCTCTGAAATCCCCTTATTGGAAATTGCAATGTACAGAATCACAATTTGTTCGAAATTGTGCTTAAATTTGTACTTAACTTTTGGACATTTATCCTTGGTGTACACACTACCAAAATGTCATGTAAATTTCTGTCCTCTGAGACCGACACATGCAACCGTTCTTTAGCACATAAGAATGAGTTGAAAGAGATGAGAAAATAAATTCAATCAAACAAATCTTTTGTCGAATTGCGTATGTGTCAGTTTCAGGAGACATAATTTTACACGAAATCTTTCTTTACGTTCCCCGACTTCTTACAAACACGAGTTACGTCTCGTGTAAAACTCATAATTTCTAAGTGTGAAGAAACAGTTATTTCCGCGCAACTGGGACTTGGACAGGGGAAAGTAGTTTTTGTCGTTCAGAGCACAAGACTTTCCACCGTATTGTCGAACCATCCAGCGGCACTGGGATTCCACAGTTTTGAGCTGTTTGTCCGTGTACTCTAGAAGATGTGGTTTTCTTTTGACATACTAGTCCTTCCCTTTTCAGAGTCTTGCCGATGTACGGTATGTGACGATATTTGAAACATTTTCGCGCCTAAAATGGTCCACCGTGTACTATATTGTTTTGCTTGAAAGAATTGTACATTGCAAACCCGTAGTACTTCCTGTTTCGATGGTATGCTGTAAACAACTCAACATGTTGGAGAAAAACTATGTAAGTGACCATTTTCTGAATATTGCGAGGATTCATTCACATAAGGTGATATTTCCCTGAAAGCATTATTGTTCTGATAGAAAAGTATTGAAGCCATTCCCGTTGTTTGATGGCCACCCGGTATCATTAGCTATTATGTAAGTTGTCAAAAGGTGTACCTTCGATCTTTTTTCTTTTTGTCATTTTGTCAATCAATGTTTTGTCTTTCCACTTTTGTCGTTCTTTTTTTTTGATTTTTTATTTATTTATTTTTTCGTCAACCGATCGTAGACTACATAATAACATCTAGTTCTAGAGCGTTTCCAGGCGAAATGACCCTCCGACAATCATTGAGTGTCTCCGATTTAATTGAAAATTTGTACACAAGTTTTACCCACGAAAGCCAGTTTTTTCCACTGATGTAAAAAATTTTTGAACTCAAGAGTAAGTTTTAAAAAGGGCGTACGCATTTTGAATAGTACTTCAATTAATAATGTGTAGCTTGAAAACCTTTAGTTGTACAAAAAAACTGTCTAAGAACAAGTTGTGGCCCTATGTCTTAAAGTTGTGAAAAAAATATGCGATGAAAAAAAAAATTCTTGTTTCGGAAGTAGAAATCCAAAATTAACATATAAATATAAATATCTCCAAAAAAAATTGATTTCTTTTTATTTTTTTAAAGTGAAAATTTAAAGTTATTACGCAAATTATTGCAAAGATTTCAGGATGGAGAAATGTCAGGAAAAAAAAGTTATCAACTTTTGACGTGTTACTCAAAATTTTAATATTTGCGGGAATAAACGTATTTTGATGATGTAGTCTGATTTTTGAAGTATTTTTAAAAATTGCAACACCCGATAATAATTTTCGTAAGAGCAGCCGTTCTCGAGATATTTCCGATTTAATATTCGAAAATACGACCTTTTTATAAACTATGTGCGTTTCTTCAGTAACCACCAAACATTTTTCGAAATGTTTGTTAAGTTTCCTACAACTCTCTCTATGACAGCAAGACGATTGAATGAACGATTCAAAAGATATGGGGTAAAATGGTTCAAACAGTATTTTTAAAATTTTCATTTAACATATGCCTATTTTCCTTCTTATTGTATCTAGATATATTATCGCCTAGAAATAAAATAATGTCTTAGCTAAGGACATGACATTTTTTAGTCAATTGATTAACTATGCAGATAGAAGAAAGACATCATTCGGTTAGATGCTCCAAATTTCACATAGTTTGTCCGATTGGTATGAAATGCAATCAAGTTCCGATTCCTCGAATGCCGCGAGGGAGTTTAGAAATTTAGACAACATAATAAGTTAGGGAAGGAAATGCAATGTGATACAATATCGTTGATGTAAGAGATCATGGCAAATTCTCTTTGTTCTTTTAGAGTTTTAATGTCAATAAGCATAAATCGTGCTTCGTAAGACGGAAGTGGAAATGTTGTCCAGCCTTAGTTACGGAGAGCATACAAGAGAAACTGTTTTTGTACTAATTCTAATCGTTCTTCATGTGTTTTCATAAAAGGAGACCATACGACTCTACAAAACTCTAGAATAGACCTGACATATGCAACGTACAATGTTTTGATCGTATGAGGATCATAATAGTTTTGACCAAAACGTTTAATGAAACCTAGCATTTTGATTATGGATAATTGTGTTGTAATGGTTGATAAAATTGAGCTAAGAATCTACAATGACAGCTTAATCTCTGACTCTGTCGCTTTTTTCTACAATTTTAGTTCCTAAATAAACAGTAATTTGTGGTGTATTTCGTTTTTTACTGAGAGTAATTAAGTAACATTTCTTAACGTTTATTTCAAGTAAGCTTTTTTGCACCATGTGTCATATAATAATATTTCGTTTATATTAGTTACATGATCTTGGTTATTCTTAATTTCCATAAATAGTTTTATGTCGTCTGCATAGATGAGAATTCTGACCTGTTTAAAAATGTAAGAAATATCATTGACAAACAAGATAAAAAGTAAAGATCCTAGATGTGAGCCTTGGGGAACTCCAGATAATACATGAATAGGTTGTGACTTTTTTGATTAAAACTGACTACCTGTTGCCGATGTATTGAATGCGATTGTATCCATTTAAGAAATTTATCCTCAAATAATATTTTTCCTAATTTGTAGAGAAACAGAGAAATGTCAATACGGTCAAAGGCCTTGCTAAGATCAGTGTACTGCGTTTCGACATGGTTGCCGTAGTACATTGCGTTCATTGAATAGTTCACGAATTCTAACAAGTTTGTCGAAGTTTGAAAAATCCATGCTGTGAATTTTTTATAACATTTTCTGCTTGGCTAAACAGTTTTCAATTGACGATAGCTTCAAAAAGCTTTGAGACATAATAGCACTTCCAAGGTTCATGCGAGTATCGGATTTTTTTCCTGATTTATAAATAGATATTAGGTATGAGTTTTTCCATATTTTTGGGAACTGACCTGAATCTAGTGACAAATTGAAGAGCCAAAATAAAGGCGAAGTTAGTTAAAATGCAAGATTTTTCTAAAAGCTGGAGGAATTTCATCAGGTCCCGCACCTTTCGCATTTTGCAAACAAGCAAGAACGTCTTGAACATGTACTTGAATAACTATTATTTTTTTATAAGAAGAAGAAAAAAAAAAAAAAAAACATAACAAGCACCACCTAAAAAAATCGTGTAAAAATTTTCTAAAAAAATTGCAAATGAGACACAAAAACCCCCACGGGCCCCCCCCCTTTTTGTCCTCAAAATACATACTTGAAGGGAAGTGGTTTTATTTTAATTTTGTTTTTAAAAAATTTGAAAAACAAAAAAAGAAATGATTTGATTTTGCTTCCTGGTTTAAAAAGATACTCTTCCAATCCGGAATGGATTGCTGAATAAAGCTGACCACTGATATCAAAAAAATAAGGAGGATGGCAAAAAAAATTGTTTTTTTTTAAATTTTGTTAGATTTTTCGCCCCGTTTTTTCAAATTAATGATATTCCTGTTGAACCATATTGGATGTTTGGAGTTATAAAGACTGGACTCGGAAAAAATGAGACTCACAAAAATGATCACCAAAAATTCATTTTACATCGGATACTTCTCAAATTTTAAGGGATTAAATAACTTTATATTAGCTATGTTTTGGCATAATTTATTTATTGAATTTCCTCCCCCAAGCTGAATACTCGTACATTTCTCTTAACACTGCTCATGAGACCTTGGGCGAGGCTTTGTCCATCTTCCTTACACAATTTCTCCCAGTTTTTCTTCAAAGCTTCATCGGCTTTGAATGTTTTTCCGCTTTCCTTCAACTTCTTCTTCATTATCGCCCAAAACTTTTCGATCGGACGAAGTTCTGGTGTATTTGGCGGGTTCGCCTCCTTCGGGACCACATTAACGCCCTTCGCTTCGTACCAATCCATTACAGGCTTGGCGTAATGGCACGACGCGAGATCCGGCCAGAACAGCGTGGGACCACGGTGAGAGCGGAGGAAGGGCAGCAAGCGCTTCTGCAAGCATTCCTCTCGATAAATCTGCTCGTTTATGGTGCCGGTTGTAACGAACGGCTTGCTGTACAGTCCGCACTCGCAGATCGCCTGCCACAACAGGTATTTCTTCGCGAATTTGTCCATCTTTCTCTTCCGGAACTTTTTCGGAACCTCCATGCGGGACGTACCGACAAAAACTCGAGGTCGGGGATTTGTTTGGTGTCCGCCCTGATATATGTCTCGTCGTCCATGACGAGACAGCCTGGCTTGACCAGCCACTCACGGTGCAGCTTCCACGCACGCAATTTGGCCACCATGTTTTGCTTGTCAGTCCGGTTTGGCGCCTTCCTGACTTTAGAAACACGTAGCTCAGCCCGATTCATGGTCTGTTGGACGAACCACTTCGACGAATTGACCTTTTTGGCCACGTCTCGGGTGGAAAGGTTCGGGTTATTCTTAAAGTACTGCCTTATCTTCCGCGCCTTCTCTGGGTATTCCGTTTTCGGTTTTCGGCCGCTTCTAGCGCGCTGCTCGATGGTCTTCGTCTCTTGGAACATCTTCACAACGCGGGACACGGTGAAATGGTGGATTCCAAGCCTTTTGAGGATCCATCGGTGCGACTGACCAGGATTATCGATCACCGCGCCTAAGATTTGCTGGCGTAGCTCTTCTTGCTTCGAATGCATCTTAAAAACAACTTGACAGATAAAATTTGGCACACATAAACATAACACTCTAATTTAGTATTACCTAAAATTTTATTAATTTTTACCCACGCGATAAAAAGCTACACCCAAAACAATGTGTCGCATTTCTTCCGAGTCCAATCTTTATTTTTTTTTTTTTTTTTAAAAGGTTCTTTTCAATTAATTCCTTTTTTTTTTTTCGTTTCAATTTCTTTTTATTGTGTCTGGCCAACAAGCCCACCACCCCCCCCACCACCCCCCAGGAGGACCCTCGTGATGCTGCTTTTTAACACCCCCAAAAACCCCCAGGACTTTCGACTTTTGTATTTAGAGTCCTGGGCGCACTAACAAGACGGTGACTCAGCCGCTTCTAACACGGAGAACAGACGCTGTTTTTAGCCGCCCATAACATGGAGAACAGACGCTCAAATGGGTGAAGGCTTGGACTTTTACTTTTATTTTTAAAAAGCAGGATGGCTCGCTTTTGTCAGGGCTGCTTTCAGATATTTGTGGGTTTTTTCGAAGAAACTCAACAGAGTCCAACAACTGCTCAGTTCCCCCGCATCCTAAACAGTCCCCGCCGCTCTTCCGGGGCTACTTATTCGTGTATTCAGTAGCTGTCCATCATATCTGATGGAACCCCACCATCCGCGACCCCTGGACTTGATACTTGGAAACTTGATAACATTACCATTGCACTTATTTTTGAGTTCTCATATTATTTGATGTGTCACATGATAGGTTTTTGACCTAAATCCGAAGCTGACCACTTTCCCGGGAGTGATCGGAACATGAACCCGGATGTTATCAATGTGGATCTGGACTTTTGAAATCATCACCATTGAACCAATTGTTGTATCCTCATGTAATTTGAGGTGTCACATGATGGTTTTTAATCTGAGTCAGAAATTGGCCACTTCCCCGGGGGTTCCGTAGATACCCCAGTCAACCAATTTCAATAAAATTCGTATGGGACCACAGTACCTTTCATTTGGCGGTTGCTTCATTCAAATCGGTTCAGTAGTTGCTTGGGAAACTGAGTTAGAAATTTCGTTCCACGCATACACTATACACACATACATAGACACACACAGGCATGTTCAGTTCATTAAGCTGATTTCGTTGTATATAACACTCGGCCCTTCAGGTTTTGGATCAAAAGTCAGTTTTCTAAGATTATGTATTTACACTTATGTGTAAGAAGGGAAAGAACGTGGTAATCTAGTGCGAGATTTATGTACTTACCAATCTTTCCAGGGTTTTCCAGACATTCCAGGACTCTGGCCTCCCGGAACCGTACTGGCGTAAACTTGTGCAAGATTAAACTCATATTTTCAGAAAGTTGACAAAAAAATCTTTAAAATAAGCCTATTGTGGTATATGTGCGCATGTGTGCTCATATTTGAAAACTTAGTTGAAGTTTTTTTTTCCGATTCTCCATACATTTTATATGGGAGTAAACAACCACGACCATGTAGGACCCCTACTTTGAAATATTGTAGAGAGCACTATTTTCATCCAATCTTTATAAAATTTTGGAAAAAGAAATTTCAAATAGTGTACACAATTTAAAAAAATATATTTATTGTAAAATGAGGAAGTTGATTTTTCGACTTTTTTAAATATTGGCGCAGGCCACGTCTATTTAATCAAATCGGAACGAAAAAAAAACATTAAAGGGTGTACGGAATCATCTTCAAAATTTCAGGGAGTAAAACAAAGCATGTTATGAATATTTTCTCATGATAGTTTTAGTCAATTTCAATTTCATATCCAAATGCACGAACCTTATTCTTTACACTACTCATAAGGTCCTGTACAACATTTGGACTAACTTTTTTTTGCGTGGCAACCCATTTTTTCTTCATATCTTCCTCCGATTTCACTTCCTTAGGATGCCTGCTGCATGATGGCCCAGTACTTTTCAATTGGCCGCAGTTCCGGTGCGTTCGGGGGGATGAGATGCTTCGGCACGAAATTATCCTCCTTAGCCTTGTACCACTCCACAACCTGTTTCGAGTACTGGCACAAGGCTAAATCCGGCCAGAAAATCGTAGGACCATCGTGTGACCTCAGAAGAGGAAGTAGACGCTTTTGCAGGCGTTCCAGTTGTCACGAATGGGATGCTCCGCTTTCTACACGAGCCAATTGCTTGCCAAATCATATATTTTTTGGCAAACTTTGACATCTTCTGCTTTCTAACGTCCTCAGGGACATCGAATTTATGATTAACAGTGAAAAACTGGAGCTCCGGAAGCTGCTGGAAGCCTGCTTTTACATACGTCTCATCATCCATAACGAGGCAATGTGGTTTCGTCAACATATGGGTGTAGAGCTTCCGTGCACGTGTTTCACCTACCTTATTCTGCCGTGCATCGCGATTAGGCGCGGTATCGGTATCACAATTCTGTTCATAATAAATGAATGAGAAATCAATGTTTTGAAGAATTCCATACCCTTAAACCTTGATCACAAGATCATTTTGCTTTTTTTTTGTTGGGGCGTAGAATTACTGCACTGTGTCCATTGAATTGAGTTTGTGTGGCATACCCCTGTTTACTATTACTATTCGCATCTTGATACTTGATCACCATTGGTCAAGTGAACAGCCTAAGACGTGTCTCCCAGTCAGGCAAAATCGAGTGTATAAAACCCACCACCTTTCCAGGATTGGCAGTCCAAATTTCTTCAGGTTGCATATAGCCACTGAACAGGAATTTGAGTCTGCTCTTGTACAAAGCATCACAACTGCAGAGCAGATGTTCCGAAGTTTCACGTTCCATGTTACAGAAACGATCATTTTGCTTAGAGATCGCTTGTACATAAAGAGTGTATTCGATAAAAATGGCACAAACATATTTACTCACCAAAATTAAACCAATTATTGGATTTTCTTGAAACTTTTAGCGAATGAAAAACTACCAATGGTGTACAGATTTTTTTTATTCAATTTCATCTCTTTCCCCATTCACCTTCATCTCTTTATTCAATTTCATCTCTTTATGTTCTGTTGTTTTCTTCGAAGTTTTCTTCAACTACAGCTCTGTTTCAATAGCTTCTGGATGTTTGCAAAGTTCCGTCTTCATAATTTTCATAATTTTCAAACGAGCGAAGTTCCGGTGAATTTGGTGGGTTCATATCTTTTAGCACAAAATCGACTCCGTTGGCTCGATATTACTACAAAACGTTTTTAACGTAGTGGCTAGATCAGGCCAAAGCCGAGTTGATCCTTTGTGCTTCTTTATGAATGGTAACAGACGCTTCTTAAGACACTCTTCCGTGTAAATCGCACCGTTGATTGTTTCGAAAGTGATGAACGTTCACCACATCCTCATTCGGAACTTCTTTGCAAATTTCGATGATTACTTCTTTCAAACATCCTCCGGAACATTGAACTTAGACTTGGCAACGAAATATTCTTGCCCAGGAAGTTTACAGAAGTCGGCCTTGACGTAAGTTTCGTCATCCATTACGATGCAACACGATTTGGTGAGCAACTTCGTGTAAAATTCCTGGGGCGGGTTTTCGCAGTGATGTTTTGCTTTTCATTCCGGTTTGGGGATTTTTGCAGCTTGTGAACATGTAACCCAGCACGCTTCATGGTTTTCTGCACAAAACTGACTGACAACCTGGATTTTTTAGTGACATTTCGGATTGACATGTTGGGACGGGTTTTGAACTGTTTCCCCACTTTCTTGGCCATTTTACTGTCATCTGGCCACTCAAACGCTCTTTGAAAGTTCTTATCACACGAGACACAGATGTATTTGCAATTTTAAGATTCTTAGCGACCTTTTTTTCCGACAATTTTTTGTTTTGATGACATGACTGGAACTACCGTATGAATAACTATGAAACTAGACAGATGTAAGATTTGCTCAAATTCAGAAATTTTTACTCATACGGTTCAAAAGTTACAGCAGATTTTCGGTGTGCCATTTTTATCGTATTCACCCTTTATCCGGAATAACATTTTTACTTATCTTACATGTCTTTTTGCCCCGGAACTTTCCATTTTATAATGTTTTAATTACCAAACTTTCATTACTTGTTACATCTGCAATAATCGCATTCCACTGGGTGGGGCAATAATCTCCAAGCTAGCTCACTAATGAGCTTAGTTCAAAACAGCACTTCTAACCATTAGAAACTAGTTTCTTGCTCGATTTTGAATTTCCCATCAAATCACCCTCACACAACTTCTGGCGAAAACCCCAAAACCCATCCTGAAGGACAATTTTCCATCAAAATTCTTATTTCTACACGGAAAACTACTTCTCCAAATGAAGCCATCGAGAAGGTATCCAAAGTATCCAACATTCGCTGAAATAGGAGAACCCACTACTATAATCAAGAAAGTTTCCTTTATTGGCTCTTGCTATCGGGGGAGCAAAAGCAGAGCAGAACAATTTCGCAAATGAAAATCAAGCAGTAGTTATACCTACCTAGTGGCACACATGTGTGTGCCTTGCTATGTAAGCAAAATCTTACCTTCTTTTTTCCCCTTTCCACCTTCAACCTCAACGGAAATGGGTGATTGGGTGGCAAGTTTGCTCCGAACCGTTGGGGCAAACGAACACCGGTGGAAAGTCTGTCTGGCAGAGTAGTGGTGGCAATGAGGCAGCTCGTGGAACGATGACAGCTCCAAGGAAACGACTCAGCGCACTCAAGGAGAAATAAGAGGGCTGACATATTTTCCATCTATATTGGTTCCGTGGAAGTTAACACGCTGGCAAAAGGATTGTCGCCGTTACTTTGTCGCCAGAATCGAAGCTGCCATCCGAGCGAGGAACGGAGGGTTTTGCTTTGTTGTTTGTGTGTTTATTTGATGATTACTTGCTTATTAGGTGCCTTTCAACTCCTGCAAATGTCTACCTACCTTTTTTTTTCTTTATTGGCTTTTGCTGTTTCTTCCAGATGGACGGATGTTTACGGATGGTCGAATTTCCAATTTTTTTTTCTCTTCGACGGAAAAACATTTTTATTCCGCTTCTGGGCATTATTTGAACAACATGGATGTAATGAGAAAGCAGTTGTTTTTGCACGGTGCAAAAATAAACAAGTTGTCTTGTACTAGGGATAATAAATGCAATGGGTCTGCCGATGGAAAAACAAGGTTATTAATCACACCATGCCAATTCGGTGTCGCTTTTATTTGAGTTAAATTTTACCCAATCAAATTGGGATTTATGTTTCTGAAAACATAATAATATGCTTACATACATTTATTAAACTGTACTCAGAAATCGAGCAAATTTATCGATCATTTTAACTCAGTTGATAACGCAGATTTTTCCAGGACTTTGGTTTCTTTTTTTTTGTTGATCATCTCCTTGATTCCCCAAACATTTCCGTCTCCAACCTCGAGCAAACGTGGTAGCAACGCATCACGCATTCGTTCATTTTTCTCGTCCACATGATCCGTTGCCTACGGTGACCTTCTAGTGTAAGTGATTGACGTCTTCCATCGGCAGCATCCTCGACAGGTGTAGCCTTGATGATTCATATGGCAGCTCACATGGTTTAGCCTACAAAGCCATCAATTTTTACTCAATTTTGAGTCGTTTTTGACTCATTTTTGCCGAAAGTCGAGTTACTCATATATGAGTAAATATAATTGAGATTGACAAGTCGACATATCTAAAACTTCCAACTGATTTAAGTCGATGTTTATATATGAGTGACTCCACCTTTGGCAAAAATGAGTCAAACACGACCCAAAATTGAGTAAAATTGATGGCTGTGTATGACTTTTGAGCTGAGCCCGATGACAGGATAACCGCTCTCGAACTTCTTCGACAAACTTCTGGACGCTCACATTGTCCCTGATTTCAGAACCAGCTTGAGTATAGGCTTAAACTTTTGTCCCAAATAGCGGGGATACTCGTTTTCGAAAAGCTGTCAGAAACTGAAAATCTCCCGCAGATCCTAAACAACACCCGTTGCTTGTCCGAGACTGCTTATTCAAGTTATTTCTGCTAGACATCATGTCCGATGGACCGTTCCTTTTCAGCATTTATGACCCGTCGGGTATCTTGCAACTCAGCTGTCCGTATTAGCTGGGACTGCTTCCATGCCGGTACTAGAAATAGCATCTATGAAGACTTGTTTAAATTTCCATTCAACCGTTCTCAATTCAGTATCAGTATCAGCACCAGTAGGTGAGAACCTCGGCTTACAGCTGCACGTTCCCCTTGCCTAGCGGGAGATTTGTGCCAAGCCATGGAATCCTTCTGATCATTTAACGGTCTGAAAGCATACTCAGGATAAAAAAAGCGTTCCCTAAAATGAAAAAGGACCGTGAACTAGTTCACATTTTCAGGATTTTTCCCTTTAAACGTTATTAAGTTGATGATTACGTGATTCAGTGCACGGTGTATTTTTGCTTATTCTCGAATTCAAGACTGCAGTTCACGGATCTGGGCACGGATTTTTTTTTAGCGAAATAATACACATAAAAAAAAAAAACACAACCACCCCCCCCTTAGAACACCAGAATTACAAACACCCACCAACCACAACCACCACAACAATGTTTTTCAAATTTATTTTTTATTAATTATATCAATTATTATAATTTATAAATTTAATTAATAATAAAAAAAAAATACATATATCCCAAAAGAGCTAGTATATAGAAGTTATGACAATATATAAATTATAACAAATTAATAAATAAATAAAATTAACAACATGCTTTTAAAGTATAGATTTTTTACTCTAAATACCTAGAATTAAAATCCTGTTATGTTGTTGAGAAATGTATGATGTATGATGTATGATATGTACTACCACCCATTGTAGCACGGAAACTAAGTCCGACAGCAATGGGCTCTCCTCTCTGTAAGACTTGATCAAGCTTTAATAACCACTGATTATCCTAATCATGCCGTTGTATGAAGGGCCAAAAAGGGGTTGGGTGGATCGATATGCAACATCACTTATACGTATCCACAGGGATATAAAGAATCTCCTTCCAACAACAAGACTGAACAATTGGTCAAAAGAGCAAGCTATCTAACATGAGGATGCCCCAATGGGCGGGGAGAAGAGCCCGCCCTCTATTCACAAACTGTTAGCAATGGGGAGTTGGCATTCCCACTCTCCCCATCCAGAGTGCTTCAATCGGGTGCCCTGATGGTCCCTCCCATTCCCATGAAATATTTATATAATGGTGTATATATTTATGTAAATGAAAAATACTACAAGCATTCGTATCTATAATATATGATCTTCATTCGGTTGATCCTGAAATGCAAGAAATGTTGTAAAGTGCTAAAGTGTAGAAATCTGTGTTTCGCGCTTAAGCAAGTTTTCGTTCGTTTTCAGCGATAGCAGCATTTCACCACAATCTTAATTTGAGGTATTCTGAAAAAGTTTGTATAATAGATTATAATTGCTTTATTGAAATTTTACAAAACTTTACAATTTATACATTTTAATTTACTGTTGCCATGGTCACTATTTGCTACTTGATGCTGATTTTATAACAGCAATCCGCTTTTATTTTTGCTGACCTTATAGTTATTGCTACTGAGTTAGGCAAGGGAAGATTTAACTGGAAGGGAGTTAAAGATAAATGGGCAAAAAAACAATAAGTAATCTTTGAATAATCTATGAAGTAAAATAAATAAAACAATATTACCAAATATAATGATATTGTAAGTTATGATGAAGTAATGACAAAGATTGAAATGTAAAATCAAACACTAGCCAAATGGCACACAGCGCTGCATGAATCAGATCAGCTCAGAATTGGTAAAAAGTCCATTTGCAAACCGGAAGTGAAAAATACATTCAGCAATAAGTGCAAAAGCCTACCACAGATGTAATTTTCTGCGTTATATACTGGACATATATGGAATGATAGATGTCATAAATTGAAGGTATATTTCGTGTTTAAGTCAGATACCGTTACATCAGGTTTGTTGTATGAAAATGTGAAGGTCATGATATGATGGAAATAATACGATGTTGTAAAGAAATACTACATAATGTACATATAATAATTAAATGCCGTTATTTGCCTCTTCCGCTGCGATGTTAGATGATTGAAACTCTAAAATAGCGAAAATTTCAACGTGATATAATGAAATAAAGTTGATTACCTGGCAGCCTAGCAAAATAGCAAAGAATATGAGTATGACTACTGCCCAAAAACGGAAACTCAATAAATCCAAAACGAAAAAAAATTAAAAATAAATGACAGGAAATTCTTCGATAACTCTTTTTTCCTACTGGGCCCCTAAATGACTCTCCACGTCTGTAAAATAGAAAATGTAGGATCATAAACAATTATATTTGTAAAGTCTGCATGTCTGCTGATCCTGCTGCAATTGTAGACGGACTTGCATTATCATAGCCACGGGGGAAGAAAACAATTCAAAACCATTACACAATACCTGGGAATTCTATGGATGATCTGAAATTATATACCGTATAAAGAATACTTCCATTTTTCGTGGTAGGGTAAGATTTCAGCATGCTACTTTACCGGGGTCACGCTGCCTACATCGCCTTGGTGCGGCTGCCACCTAATGTATAGTTGACGCGATACAGCGTTTCTTACTCAACCGCTGGATGCCAGGACAGACGCTGTTTGAGCCGCACCTCCTTGGTGGAGAGACGCTCGGCACGCACCTCCTCAATCTAGCTGAAGTCAGAAGGACAACAGTGCCCAGGCTGCACTACCAGCTAAGTACGCAACCCTTAGCTGGCGGTCTTTGTCATCTCTTGACCCGTGGAAGCATGAGGTAGGAACTTGTGAGGACCAGGGCTATGTTGCGGGGACGCACGCTCCATCCCAGGTTTCTACTCACCATTTTGCAGCCCCCTGTTATGTTGTTGAGAAATTGCACAAAAACTACATAGGATAGGAATTTCATATTCAGCATTACTAAGTTCACATGCAAAAAATTCTGCACGTTATATATTTGCTAAATGATAGTTCCAATAGTAGACTCGAATGATGATCCGGGATAGCACGTTGTAGATGACATTTAGGATTGTGATCGATTGATAGTTCTCATAAAACGACTTGTCGTCCTTCTTATAGATGGGGCATATAATCCCTTGCTTCCACTCCTCCGGTAGCTGTTCGGTTTCCCAGATTCGGACTATTAGCCGATGCAGACAGATGGACAGCTTCTTTGGGCCCATATTGATAAGTTCAGCTCCGATACCATCCTTACCAGTCACCGTGTTATTCTTAAGCAGTTGAATAACATCTTTAACGTCCAGCAGAGAGGGAGCTGGTTCGTTTTTCATCGTCTGCCGTGCTGACGAAGTCATTTCTTGCACTGTCTTGGTCTTCTGCGATGTGTCCTCACCTATCAATCACCTCATGTTCATACTTCAGAATGTCCCATCCTTATCCCTACACATTTCGACCCGTGGCACAAAACCTCTGCAAGATGTGTTGAGCTTTTGATAAAACCTTCGCTTTACTTGGGTGCGGTTCAGCTGCTCCATTTCCTTCTATTCCACTTCTTAATGGCGTTTTTTTCTCCCGATATAGTTGATCTGCTATTGCCGCTTCAATCTATAACGGTCCCCGTTCTGCCAGGTTTCGTGCTGTGTGTGTTCAATCTAACACTTATGGAATGGAATCTGTTTACAACATATAAATCTGTTTACAACAATCGTTCCATTGGAAGCAGCTTTAATCCAGGAACTAGAAAATGATAGCTCTACTGCAGATCCAGCAACCCATTTCAGAATTTCTGGAGAGTCACGCCCATTCCGAGGTTACTTTCACATACAATAAGCCCCACATGTAAACATTACCAATATCATTTGGATGAGGGCACGACAACACACTTCCAGATTTGGAAATGTAAAATTTTCAAACCAGGCACGTATCTAGTATTATTTGAAAATAGGATTATTGTTACGTAGTTATAATCAGACAGATCTCACCCATGGGCTCCTCCTCAATCACACAATCTTGTTCATTCGTAAAAATAAACTCGTGACAAAATAAACGCAAAAATTAACATTGTTAAACCACCCGTTAGATATGCAACCTGCATAACATAACTGTGTACACCTGTGGTGAATGAATCTTAAATTATGTGCCAGCTTTTCACGCGCGCATGCGCGTGTTCTTCGTTTTTGCTTCTGATCAGCAAATGGCCGTTTTATACCTTGCACTGATCTTCTTTTTTTTCACTCCACACTCTGCCAACAATCAAAATCCCCACTATGAGGCGACTCTATATCGAGCTTCAAAACTGCTAATAATCATCGATTCACTCGCGACGAAGCGGAAAAACACATAATTTATGTCCGGGTGTCACAATACTACCACTAATAAACAAAACTAAGCTGATGTAACTCTTCTTCCGGTTGCGGGGGCGAAACACAAAAAAAAACAATAATGGGGAAACACTACCGACACCATCAAATTCCTGGAGGAAATCGATTGTATTCACTACCTCTTACACAAAGCACGTGGAGATTCATGATTCCACTGTTAGTTTTAGTTAAACTACGATTTATTCTTTGTTTTTTTTTTTCGCAAAATGAACGCAGCAAAAAGAACACGTCAGTTTCGAAACACGGCTTGCTGCGATCCCCGTTCTGCCAGGTTTCGTGCTGCAGCGTTACTGCTCGTGCTGCGTCCTTCTTTTCCAAAACCGTCCCATACTCCTCGTCAAACCAACCTCAACCTCAACTGCGTCTTTGATGGTTGCTTTGATACAGTGTTGGTGACTGACGAAAAAATCGGCGAAAATTATTTATTGTCATCCGTGCTTGAAACAACCACATCGATAAATGTATTGGTAAAGGCATCATACGCAGGAACTCAGTGAGTGAACAAGATTAGACGTTTTGTAGATTACTTCATTCCACTACGCAAGTCGAATGGACAACAGCTCTGCCTACTTGTGATTCACTCTTCGTTGGTTGAGTGGCTATGGTAATACGACGCAGAAGGATCGCCAGATGATAATGTTCGGAGACGAGAGACGATAACATTCATTTGAACATAATCATTCATTTTCTTTTAGTTCGAATGACAGTGTTGGAAGTTTTGCTAAGTATGTACCGTTTCGGAAAATCAGCCTACTAAAATAGATTTTTTTTTTTATTTTCCTATCACACGTATCCAATAAGTCGAGACAATTCAATATTTTTTCAGGACTATTTATCCAATGTGTTATGCACACCTCATGAATTTTATATCACATAACATGCAAAAAAAATCGTTATCGAGATTGAAATATATTTATTTGTTTGTCGTCTTCAATTGTTATTGCACAGACTACATCTTAACCTAAATTCTTAAGCCTATGTTTAAATACAGTCTTCGAAATATTAAAATCAAACGCCACACTAACATTGCTAAAATCTCTCAGGCATGAAAGGAAAGGGTTGAAATAGCCATATGTTGTCCTCTTCGTTGGAAGCGTAAAGAAAAGCTGGTTACGTAGCCCGATGATTAGGCACAGTTATGTTTACATTTTGAAGAAGAGCCGGACAATCTATATTCGTTGAAAACAAGTCGAACACAAACAGTCTTCGTAATTTGATGTGTCTGGATACGAGGGTCTCGAGATCGATAAGTTTGCAACGACCGGTGTATTCCGGAAGCCTAAAGCCGGCCCTCCACGGTAGCTGGCGTAGAGCGTAACGCAGAAAACATTTCTGCATCCTCTCAATTTTCAATGACTGAAACCAAGAACTGTGAATGCTTTGGCGGTAGTCTGTGCTATGTGATCGTTGAACTTCAGCTTGCTGGCGTTTAAAACGCCCAAGTCACGGATAGAGTTGACACGCTCAAGAGGGTCCGAGTTACTTCGGTAGTCGAACTGGATGAAGGACTGTTGGCGAGTAAATGAAATTACCTTGGTCTTCGCAATATTTATCTCCATGCCGTTATTGCAACACCAGCGCAACAACTCTTTCAAATCAGCTTGAAGAGCGCAACAGTCGAGGGCTGAAGTAATAATTTTCTATATCTTGAGATCATCTGCGAACAATAGTAGTTTTGATCGCATTTGTACTAGTCACCTTGTGCCGTTTACAAATAGAACGAAGAGGAGAGGTCCCAAAATACTCCCCTGTGGTACGCCGGAAGCGATGTTAAATTTATAGGACTGCGTTGATCCATGTTTGAGTAAGCGCAGCGATTTGTTAAATATGATCCAATCCACTCGGTCACCCAAGAGGGAAATCCCATTCGAGGCATCATGGCAACGATTAATTCATGCGGAACTCTATCAAAGGCTTTTGAGAAGTCAACATAGATGGAGTCAACTTGACCACGTTTCTCCATAGTCTTGTTGATTTTATGCGTATAACACACCAAATTAGATGTCGTGGAGCGTTTCTTGACAAATCAATGCTGACATCGCTTATCAATGGCTGCGATTTCCTCAGAAGTAGCTCATGAATAATCCTTTCAAACATTTTCCTAAGGCAACACAGAATGGAAATACCACGGTAGTTTTCTATTTTGTTGATGCTCCCGGATTTATGAAAAAAACACAAAAAACACAAACCAAACCGGATCTAGCTAGCTAGCTTAAAACAAAAAAAAAAAACCCCCCTCCTTTTACCCTCCTAACACCAAAAAAAGGGAGAGACCCTAAAATTGAACTTTATCTCGAGGCCCAGAGGGCCGAGTGTCATATACCATTCGACTCAGCTCGACGAACTGAGCACATGTCTGTGTGTATGTATGTGTGTGTATGTGTGTGTATGTATGTGTATGTGTGTGTATGTGTGTGTATGTGTGTGTATGTGTGTGTGTGCGTTACAAATAATGTCACATCGATTTCTCAGCCATTTGTGAACCGATTTTAGTTCTGTTGACGGCAAATGAAAGCTACAACATTCCCATAGAACGCTATTGATTTTTTTTTATTCGGACATTTCGTTACGAAGATATGAACGAAACAGTACTTGACGGCCTATTATAATAGTAACCAAACAGTTTAGTCTCCGATTACATACTGAGCTATTTGTGTACCGATTTTAGTTTTGTTAGTTCTAAAATCTTCAAATACTTGGTCAAAATTTCATTAGGATTGGATAATTCTTTATGGAGATATGACCAGAACAATACCTGAGAGCACATCATTGTGAGATGAAAATAAACTCGTTGCAGTTCCAAACCGAACAAGACCACTCACCCCAATCGATGCCGCTTGTATTCTATTGTTCTTCATCTGGTGCGTTGTATAGCACATTCAGCGGACTAGCCACACTATGCGACTCTATAGAATTAGAGCAGGATCGATTGGCTCGAGTGATCCGGCTTTGAACTGCATCGAGTATATTCAAAAATTACACAATGTCTCCATTTTCTTTAACTACCCAATTTTCAACGAACATGTACTCATTAAGCATCTTAAATCCATATAGAAAATTAAAATTGACGCTTAGGATTGCATTATAGTTCATTGTATGGACTGATTATATAGAATTTCTAATATTTATGTAATTTCCCCTCTTATGTAACTAACATGAACAGGTCGTTAAAGACTATTAATGGCAATATTTTAATCACATCGATGAACAATACGCGCAGGATTGACAAATAGTTTTTTTTTAAAAATTAAATAAAAAAAAATAGAATATTCCTGTTTCTCCGGGGGATTTCGAAAAAAAATATATATCCAGTACCATATTGGCCACTTTTGAATTTGTAATTCTGGTAGAGTGTAAGAAGGGTTCAGTCTCACCATCGGTGGATTAATGCGGGTTTTTAATTTATGGTTAACCAACTTACAATGGTGTGTGTGTGTGTGTGGGAGCGGGGGAGGGGGGGGGGGGGGGGTTGCCGGCCGGCTGCTGCTGGATCTGGGTGCGCGTGGTTTACGTCCGATGATGGGTCGGGAAGGGCTTTCGTCCGACTTTGGAGGGTATGTGGTGGGTGTCGTTCCGTTGGTGGATTCTCCGGGACATGTGGGTCGGGTTGCTTTAGCTAAGCGCTATTGGGTCCTATTCATAAAGTGTGGAACGTTTTATAGGTTAGGAGTAATTAGTTTAAGGAGCTACTGGGTCGGTTTTATCCAATTGAAGGCTATAAATGCCTAAAAGTATACCTGATTGTTTAAATCTCCACGTACACAGTTTGGTATCACTTCCTTAGATTTCTCATTGAAGCTTTAGCTCTAATGGCTCAAATGGTCTGTTCCTTATGGCGTTCGATATCTTAAAGAGACCAAGCCTTATGATCGATGTACCCAGTAGCTTACCCTTTTCATTATTTTCTCCTTCACTCTTTATGCTTCCTTTCCACAACTCGTAACAATCCTTTTGATGGCTCCCATGCAGCAGATTCTAGTGTGTTTCGTGTTGTGTGTACTAAACTCGTGCTATTACAAATTTTGTTCTTGTTCACGATTATTTTAATGTTTTATTCAAAGTGTGCATGTTTTTCAATATCATTATTAGCTCGTACTTATTTAAAAAGACATTAATGATTTCAATAAATAACAAAAATCTAATTCTAGAACACTAAAACCATAATTACAAACTATTTCTACTCGGCAAACTTTTAAAGATTTTATTTCCAACGGTAACATAATACTGTACCTTCTAGTGACAGCCCGGTGTGATTCACCGTTTTGCACATCACGAACTACCAATTTTCGGATACACAATGGAATTGCTTTCGAAATCACTACGTTCTCCATTTTATCAACTGAATTTTATTCTCGCCCATCTTCCCATTCTTTAAATTGTTACTCCTATTAACCTTGAGATGGCCGCGAGTAATCGGTTTTAACCTCCTTACTTTAGTTTCAAGACAACTGATGTATATAAATATGAAAACTTGGCTCTGTAAAGTAAATTCGATTGAGTCTGTACAAATAAATGATTTGATAAATAAAAATCAACTGAATCAAACGCAATCACGTGTACAAATGTACCAGATCAAGTCGTTTGCTTCAAAACACGTCAAAATATCAAAACATAAACAATCGAGCGGTCTTTCGACGGAAACTTATCGAAAACGTATCGATTTTTGAAGTGGGCACTTTTTTTTGTCACTGTTTTTTTTCAATAGAAATTGATTCTTAGTTCTTTAAGTCGAACTCTTTTTTATTATTATTCCATAAGTGAAACTTGAAAAGAATATAAAAAATAAGAAATCAAAACAAACTAAAGGGTGTTTATTAATTTGAACTAAATAAATGAGAGAAATTCAAAAAATGATAAGGTGGGCACTTTATTTTGCCTATCAGTGTATTACAGTTCAAGAACATAAAACTTTGTGATCATTAGGCAACTTATATGATTGAGTAATATTTTCAGACAATTTTTTTTTGTATGAATTCCTTTCATAGGATTCTACTGATTATCTTCTCTCCCATTCCGATAGTTCAATAGTTGAGCCATGAAAAAGTCAAATGTCCGTCTTAGCTAGGACAGCATGCATGACGATGTTCTAAAAAGTATCTGTGAAAATTTGCCATTTCCATCTTACTGCTCTCAGTTTGTGTGCGCTATTGATTGCTGCCATAAATGAATAATGAATTAGCGTTTAATGAAAGAGAAACATGGACTGTTGACGCCGAAGGTGGATAAAGCATAGTTTCATTTCAAAGCCAAAGCGAGCGAATTTCCATAAAATGGAAATTAACCCTTCCTCCCCTTATCAAATGCATTATCTAATTTGCCAAATTGCATACACCGCCTTTAAAAGTAACCCGATACTCAGCCTGATACGGATCGTAGTTCCAAATGCAAAATGAGTAATTGCCAGTGAGTAGGAAATCAGCAAATGATTCCGGGAGCAACATTTCACTTTATCTGATTTTCAACTCTTTGACCGAATTAATTTTAAAAGGGTGTCTTGCTCATCGTTTTTTTTTTCGGAAAGATACTTTAGCAATAAAGAATACTTCGAAATTGTTTAGAATATTTCGGTCAAGCTAAGCGCAAGGAAGATGATTAAAAAAGTGCCATTATTATTAATTTATAAAAAACTTGGTTTTATCTCTGAAGGCTCTAGAAAACCTTAAGAAATCTTTTTTTTTAATGCAACCTTAAGTATCAAATCTTAAGTGGCCCAATTGTATTCTCAAATGTTTAACGATAAATTGATGGTCAGGTACTTTTTATTTATGGTTAGTTGCTTTACCAGACGTGTAAACTCGATACTGTTGGAGACAAAATTGTGGCAATCGATCAAGCATACGTATTGCCGGAGGTGTTTCACCTTCAGTCTGAGGGCATCACTCTAAGACGTCTAGTTCATGGTCTTGGAGCGAGCACCTCCATTGCATTACTGGTTCTGGATGCTCGATTTAACAGCAAACTGGGTTGTTTTGTTAATCCAGGTGAACTCTTTGTTTCATTTACATTTTTGCAACAAGAGTTTTTGTTAATGAGGTTATTTACTTATGGTTTGAGTTCGATGAATTATTGCGATGATGATAAACAGAAATGATGGTTTAAGTTGTACTCAACTACAACAGCACTCATGATAAGAGGCGAGCTTCCGTTTCTAATCGAACACTATTTCACTTTGCACTGCTCGATAAAAAAACCGGAGACAAAAAAAAATTGTAAACAAATGACGTGAGCACTGCGGTTCAATACGGAATGGTTGTAAGGTGTTAAAACTCCATGGAAACACAAACCGGATAAAACGTTGCAAACCATTGTCTATACATGATCTAGTCAAATTATGTTAATATTATGCTTATATCGACCTCACCTTGATCATTTTCACCCGACAGGACAATTTACCCGAATTCACGGTACTTTCCTTCCGAAGGAAGATGTGATCAGAGATGTTTCGTTTCAAAATATCTCAATGGCGCATACATACCAGGAACTACATCATCTCTAAATGAAAATGAACATAATATGTTTTTTTCATGGTCTATTTATTCACAACAAAATGTTATTTCAAAATAGTTAATCGGTGAGAAATTGAGAAAATCATGTTCTGTGATTTATTTGACAATTATGTTAAGTATTTATGCGAAAATTAGCAAACATTTATATTCTCTCCAAGTTAACAAATTTGACAATACTATTCATACAATATTTCAGAAAATAAAACATTCTACATCTTTCTATAAAACTTCATGAGTTTTTATTTTTTTTAATATCTGTTAACTAAAATAAAAACTATATTTATTCATTTGTAACAAATACAACGTCATTCACAAAGTCTGATTCTTTGTATACATTTCAATCGAAATTTTCTACATAAGAAGGTAAAATAGATATATATCTTCTTATCCTAATCTAATCTTAACACATTAATAGGTTTTATTCTAAAGACTGGACTCGGAAAAAAATGAGACACACAAAAATGATCACCAAAAATTCAATTTAAATTGGATACTTCTCAAATTTTCAGGGATTAAACAACTAAATACTATGTTTTGGCATAATTAATTTATTGAATTTCCTCTCTTAAGCTGAATGCTCGTACATTTCTCTTAACACTGCTCATGAGATCTTGGGCGAGGCTTTGTCCATCTTCCTTACACAATTTCTCCCAGGTTCTCATCAAAGCTTCATCGGTTTTGAATGTTTTTCCGCTTTTCTTCAACTTCTTCTTCATTTTCGCCCAAAACTTTTCGATCGGACGAAGTTCTGGTGTATTTGGCGGGTTCGCCTCCTTCGGGACCACATTAACGCCCTTCGCTTCGTACCAATCCATTACAGGCTTGGCGTAATGGTACGAAGCGAGATTCGGCCAGAACAGCGTGGGACCACGGTGAGAGCGGAGGAAGGGCAACAAGCGCTTCTGCAAGCATTCCTCTCGATAAATCTGCCCGTTTATGGTGCCGGTTGTAACGAACGGCTTGCTGTACCGTCCGCACTCGCAGATCGCCTGCCACAACAGGTACTTCTTCGTGAATTTGTCCATCTTTCTCTTCCGGAACTTTTTCGGAACCTACATGCGGGACGTACCGACAAAAAACTCGAGGCCGGGGATTTGTTTGGTGTCCGCCTTGATATATGTCTCGTCGTCCATGACAAGACAGTTTGGCTTGACCAGCCACTCACGGTACAGCTTCCGCGCACGCAATTTGGCCACCGTGTTTTGCTTGTCAGTTCGGTTTGGCGCCTTCCTGACCTTAAAAACACGTATCCCAGCCCGCTTCATGGTCTGCTGGACGAACCACTTCGACGAATTAACCTTTTTGGCCACGTCTCGGGTGGAAAAGTTCGGGTTATTCTTAAAGTACTGCCTTATCTTCCGCGCCTTCTCTGGGTAATCCGTTTTCGGTTTTCTGCCGCTTCCAGCGCGGCGCTCGATGGTCTTTGTCTCCTGGAACATCTTCACAACGCGAGATACGGTGGAATAGTGGATTCCAAGCCTTTTGCCGATCGATCTGTGCGACTGACCAGGATTATCGATCACCGCGCCCAAGATTTGCTGGCGTAGCTCTTTTTGTTTCGAATGCATCTTGAAAACTACTTGACAGATCGCAATAAAATTTTGCGCACATTAATACAACACTCTAAACTAGTATTACCTAAAATTTCATTAATTTTAACTTACGAAATAAAAAGTTACATCCAAAACATAGTGTCGCATTTTTTCCGAGTCCAATCTTTAGTATAGTTTTGACATCGAAATTACAGTTATGTCAGTCAATCTTAGAGAATATCATATGTTCACCATTCTGTTGCGTTTTATGACAAAAATAAAGATTTTAAGGAGAATTTTTTATCATTGTTTTCTCATCCAATAATAGTAAAACACAAATTTGTAAATGTCAGCTGAGATTTTTCATTGTCATTACATTTACTAGTTCTGCTATAAGCTTGAAAGTTCCTGTTATCACATTTTAATCCTTGCATTGATGGTTGGTACACTTTCGTCATTATCATTATCATGAGCAGGGCTGGTAAATGTCATTTTCAATAGTCGAGTTTTAGTACACGACACTGAAGAAGTCTGCACATTGTAGACGAAATACGCGTATCTGTCAAGATAAGCAATAAAGGTAGTTGGAATTAAATGGAAATTACTAATCATTCTTCTTATTTTTTAGTAACAGGTATTCCACTAAACAGCCCACACTCTCCATAATTCGTCATCAATAGTCTTGCTTCCAGCATTATTAAAAATGTTTTGTCTTGCTAATAAAAATCCACCATCGCATTTTGCGAGTCACCCCAACAGCATCCTACTGTGAGTCTAAGTCGAATTAAAATAGTCCTTGGTCGTCTTTCAATTATATTTTCTTCCCAACCATAAACCACCATTATACCTGGCATCAACGGCATCTCTATTGTTAGTTGGAATCGATCCAAATCGGCTCTCAAGCAATATTAATAATTACCTTGTCTTCACTCTTCGAAAATGGCCCAGTCAGCATTCTTACTGTTGGATTAAATCAGAACAAATAGAAGGGTGATAAAGGCCAGCAAGCGAGCCTGCATTGAGGGCCTGTGTCAGAAGGCCGATACGAATCCGTCGGGTGACGCCTATCGGGTAGTAACTGCCAAAACCACAGAGACGGCGGCTCCAACCGAGCAATCACCAGAGCTGTTGCAGGTGATCGTTGGGGGACTCTTTCAGAACCACGACCCGAGTCCCTGGCCCCTCTCTGCCGTAGATTTGTCCCATGACCAGCGTTCCAGTATGCCAGATCATAACGCTGTCCTAGCGATGAAGGGATGGGCGGACCAGCCGAGCATCCGTTACCACGTGGGCATTCGTCACCGTGGGGACGGTGACGAATGACGAACTCGTTGCGATAGCAAAGTCGATAAAGGTGAACAAAGCGGCAGGACCGGATGGAATTCCGAACCTGGCCATCAAAACGGCTATCTTGCTAGCTCCCGAAATGATCAGGGTGGTGATGCAAAGGTGTCTGAACGAGGGTAGTGTTGCTACCAAAGACAGGGAAGTCAGATCCATCGGCATATAGACCTATATTTTCAGAATCGCATACTGGTGTACAATACAGAGGTAGGCCAGAAACGTGTTTAAATCACCGCAGGCGTCACAAAAGGTTAGATCCTGGGTCCGGTACTGTGGAACACGATGTACGATGAGGTAATACAGCTTGAGTTCCCGAACGGGGTGAAGATAGTCTGGTTCGCAGACGACATCACCCTTGAGATATGTGGTGATCCATTGAAGAGGTGAAGCTAACGGCCTCGCACTCCATTGGCATTGTGCAGAGATGGACGAGTTCCAGGAAACTGGAGCTAGCCCATCATAAGACTGAGGTCACCAATGTTAAAAACCGAAAATCAGCGCAATATGCGACGATTATTGCAGGTAACTGCACAATTTAATCGAAGAGGTCTTTGAGGTACATTGGGTTCATGATCGACGATAATCTGTCCCTTATCAGCCACGTCGATTACACCTGCAAGAAAGCCTCTATGAATATATCGGCATTATCCCGCATGATGTCAAATAGCTCGGCGGTGCAAAGGAGTAAGCGTTAACTTCTGGCCAGTGTCACCCTGTCCATAATTAGGTACGGCGGGCCGGCATGGATCACCACCTTGAGTACCAAGAGCTACATGAGTTAGCTAGAGAGTACGCACCGGCTTATGTGCCTAAGAGTGGTTAGTGCATACCGAACGGTATCACGCGACGCAATCTGCGTGCTAGCGGGGATGATGCCAACAGGCATCGTCATAAAAGAGTATTGAGAGTGTTTCGAACAACGTGGAACACGAGGTATTAGAAAGACCACTAGAGCTGCATCTATGGTTAAGTGGCAAAGGGAATGGAACGACTCCACCAAAGGTCGATGGACCCACCGACTAATTCCGGAACTATCCGGGTGGGTTGGTAGGCGACACGGTGAAGTGAACTTCCACTTAACGCAGATTCTGTCAGGTCACGGCTGTTTTAGACAATATCTGCTCAAACATGGGCATGCACAGTCCGCCGCATGTACCAGGTGCGTTGGAGTTGAGGAAACCGCGGAACATGTGTTCTTCGCATGTCCTCGGCTTCGACGGCGAGAGATCCGGCATGATAGCCGTAAGCGGTCACGACACGACTCCGGATAATTTGTTCCAGAGGATGTGCCAATCTGGTACATCTGGGAAGCGGTATGCAAAGCAGCCTCCCAGATTTTCCTCGATCTTCAACAAAAATGGCGAAACGACCAACGGCAGGTCGCAGGGACCACCTTACTACTGAAACCCTAAGTAGTCAGACATAGTGGGTGCTTTACAAGCACAATGGCCCCTCCCCGAAGTAATACCGAAAGATGGTTCCGGGGAGGGTTCAGGACTTAAGGCACCCTCATCCCCACACCCTGAGTTCTTCAGGAGCTGGTTGCAGATTTTCCATCCCGTCTAAAAAAAGACCCAATAGGCCCTTGGTATTTTGTTAAAAATATTGTCGGCTCAATGAAAAATCACTATCACCCCTTTGTCATTGGCACACGCAGCTTCCGAACTATAGGTATAAATTAGTCCCAAATAGCATTGGGCAATATCAAAACCTTGCATTCCAAATAAAACATCATCCTGGCTGTTAATATTAATCGCTCCAATTGTTATCTTATGCGTAACTAAAATAATTTGTCTTCCCCATGAATATTCTGCATTAAAATTTTTCAATGACCACAGCAGCATTTTTACTGTTGAATCAAATCGTTGTGAGTCAGGTTTTCATTGTTGTAAAATTACCTTATCTTTCCCATCAACATCTACTGTCACACTTTGTGGTTTGTCCTAACAGCTTACTGCTGGTATTAATCGGTCCAGCAATGGAATCCCTACCCACTTCGGTTTTGATATATCCCATTCGATATTGTTTAGAATTCCCGTTCCATTTCTAAATCCCACATTTTTGTAGAACGGCATTCTTGTAGATTGAATTGAAAATACCTTGATTGTTTCTAGAATTCATGCAAGCAAACTTTCAATTACCAATGCAAAACAGTCATAGACCATTTCCGTCTCGACTTTCTAGATCGCATTGGAAAATTTATCCAAGAAAATTAATTTGTCTCCAAACCGAACAAATTGATCCGGGAAAAACTTCGCTACCGGTAAGTTGAAAATCCTCTTTCCAATGTGATTACGGTCCAACGTGATTACAAATTTCTGTTTCCATGGTCGAGAGCTCTTAACTCGCGGAAAAGTATGAATCGATAGCTTTTGTTTTGCTTTCTTTTCTTATGTCTTCTGGCTGGAGCCGCCGTTCGGAATGTTGAAAGTTGACATATAAATCACAATATAACTTTTCTTTAAATAATTCCCAAGGCTCTCTGTGTAGCTCGTGAGTATAAATATTTCAGTGTGTGAAAGAGTGTTGCTTTCTTCCATCTTCCTTCGGAAGCGGCTGGAAGTTTTGAAGACTATCATCGTATCGAGTCTTCGGGAAAGGTCTGGGGTGGAGAGACTGGCTACAGACCGTAAAGGATTGACACACATACACCGGAGCGATACAGGTTCGACTGGAAATGTATTTTCGCCTCTTCGGTGTAAAGGGTAAGTTGGGACCAAGTCAGAGCCTCAGTGCGCCTTCGAGCAGTAAATTTCATAACAAAGAAAAAGCTTCAAAAATTTCTTATATTCTTCACTTCCGTCGGAACATAAATCAGGATAGAGTGAAAGTTTGTACTGTTTTTTCTTCTACGTTGCATCCTGGACTCTATAAAGTCGTGTGTTCGGGGTACAGTTTGTTATTGCTTGAGGAATTCGAGATATAGTGCAAGAAAGTTTCCCAACAATGAGAGCGGATGTGTCGAAACTTTGCCTGTGGGTTTTTGTTCTCGCAAGGTGAGTTTATAATTTCCGTAAACAATCTGCCGAGCCTTTTGGAAGCAGCTCAAGGCTGAAGGGAGCAATCAATATGGATCGGATCTTCGGTACGTTGTAACGGTATGAAATCAAGTTTATTTTCCAACTTTATAAAGAGTGAAAAACTGTTGAGAAGGAAATATGCACTTCATGCAAACGGGTTTTTGACACAACATTTATTGAACTCAATCGAAAAAAATGTGACTTAATCTTAACTCCTTTTTAGACATGCCTGAGTGGTTTATGTTCTGTAATAAGACAACGATTTGTTGAAATTAAAATATTTGTGATATTGATGGTGACAAGAAGTCGCATGGAATTCTATCATGATTTGCAACGCATGAAATGTGGCGTTTGTATTTTTTTTTTCATTCCATCTCAGCTCATACCGGCGAGCTAGAATGAGAAAAATATTTTACACTACGAATGTACTGTATGTCACAAATGTAATGAAAATTATATTTGCAGTCATTTGTAAAATATTTTAACCTCGTTTCATGTTAATCACTGAACGACTTAATTTCATGTATAAATACAAGCATATGCGAAAAATTTTGTCACTATAAAATAAAAACAAATAAATGAATAAAAGGACACCAGGAGAGGTAAATTGAGAATGATTTAAAGGCTGACTAAAAGTAAATTGGTACGCACAAAAAGACCTGTAGTTCGTGATTCCACAAGTTTCAAAAGTCCATTAATGGTTGCTTTACAATTCTTCATTATTACTTATTAAAACTTCCAAGTTACAGCATTAGATGGTTATATTTCTCCAGTTCGAACAAAATCTCAAACCTTCCTCTTTATGGAGCCCATCAGCGCCCGCACAGTGGAAACGGGCATGGAATCAGCACATTTATTTAATTTTGCCCGCATTTGCTGGATGCTCTTGACTGCCCGCCATTTCGTCGAAGTCGCTGTATTGAAATTTCCCAGTATTTTTCGATTAGTCAAAATTCTGGGCAATTCGGAGGATTCATTAAGGGTTATTCCGAGAGTCGAAGTGACGTTTCTCACTTGGTGAAGTGAGAAAAGTCACCTGCAGTGACGTGACTCTTGAGGGTAAATCAAATGGAGAGTCACGTCACTTAAGGTGACTTTTCTCACTTCACCAAGTGACAAACGTCACTTCGACTCTCGGAATAACCCTTATTAGATTGCGGACAAAATCGAACTTTTTGGCAGCATTTCACTCCAGAACCATTTCCGAGTAGTGGCAGCTGGCCAAATCAGGCCAAAAGATGACTTTGTCCCTATTCTTGCGGATGAACCGAAATACCCGCTTTTTCAGGCATTCTTCGATGTAAACTTGGGATGTCATCGCCAAATATCACGAATGGTTCCGTTTTCAGGCCATAACTGCAAATCGCTTGCAAAATCATGGCCTTCTTCGTTAACTTGTCGGCAAACACATACTTGAATCTTCTCGGCCCACCCCCACGTCCAGTCGCGATGTAAAACTTTTGAACGGGAAGCTGCTTAAAATTGAGTTTGACATATGTTTCGTCATCGATCAAAGTGCAGTCCTTGTGTTTCGTCAAAACAGGGTCGTACAAGAGCCTTTCACGCTTTTGGCCACGGAATTTTGCTTCATGTGCCGGTTCAGATGTTTACTGGCTTTGTACGACTTGCGTCCTTCTCTGGCAAGGATGTTTCACACCGTTAGAAAGTTGGCGTTGTACCTTCCGGCCACAATTTAGATCGAAAGACCGGGGTTGGCTATAACGCACCTCAACATCTTGCTGCGCAGCTGATGGTCCATGGTTCCAGTTTTATCGTAGGTCCGCTGATTCCTTTCCACACTCAGGGTTTCCTCGTAGGTTTTGAGCACTTTACAAACTGTTGTCTGTTCGGCATCTTTAGCATTTTAGCACTTTGAAACCGGACCACTCCAGATTTTCTAGGTATGTTTGCACAATATTTTTTCTTCATTCGATTACCATTTGAGGTTATTTCTGAACGTGATTAACAAACCACTGTTGAGCATGAGCATGAGCATGAGCATGAGCATATTGATCACCCGTGGTTTGCTACTTCGTTATTGATCGAGACCAGCTGAAATTGCACAGAGAACCAACAGAATGTCACCTGGGAGTAGTGAATCATTCTCAATGTGCAATTCCTGGTAGTCTCAGTTTTTGGATCAACACCGACGCTGGCCACGCCCGTGTAGATCAATTAGGGAAGGAAGGAATGTTAGTTGGATACTTGTTGCTGCAAGAGGCCGTATATACTACTGCACCCCCACAAGTATCTCAGGGAAGGAGTTTGTTAGAGGGAAAGGGTTTGTTCGTAGGTCCATCTTGGTAAATGGTGATTATAAGTCCGTTTTTTAATTGTTTAGTCGTTTTCGATTTACTCTCCTATCAGCCGGCTGACTAGAGATGTGGAATGAACTTATTTAGGTTTGAATGCTGATTTAAACCAACAGTAACGATGCTATTGGGGACACGCGTGTGGTTTGTTTCAATGTAAAACACATATATTAGTTCACTTTGTTTGCGCTGTCTGTGGAATGCACGCTGCATGTAAGCAGAAAACAATTATATGATCCAAAGAAAACAAATTTTTGTTATAAGTTATATTGTCCAATTGTGACACTATCTCCTCTTGCATTCGAATCCGGAACTACACTTTACTTCATTACTCTGAAACACAATTGCTGATGGCACGCGGAGCTTTGAAGCGCATTTTATACACCAGAGCACGCGCGTTTAAGCAAATCAGATATCAACGAAAGCTACGGCTAGGATTGCCTTCCGCGGAAGCTACCATTTGAACCATATATTTATTCTTGTGAGTCTTACCGCGGCTTACCACTTTTTGCATGTCTTAAGCAAGCATCACACCAGCGATGCCACTGGCAATAATAAATGTACAATCAACCCCGCCGCCAGGAAACTCGGCTGAACTGGAGCAGAGTCGGAGCATCCGCGGGCAAGTCGTACGACAGATTTGGCAAACCGTCTCACAAACCCGTCGCACAACCCGCCCACAGACGCCCCGACTCCACATCAACCCGACCAAATCCCCCGGGGGCGGAGCCAATGCCGCACTACACGTCAGAGCGTGTGTGGGGCCCCTGATGTTCATAGCACAGACACTGACAAATGGTTCGCACCCACCTCACACACACCTATAAATATTCACAAACATCTTAAACATTCACACTTACTATTTTATCTTGAGTATTTAATCTATATATAAAGATTTAAAATTCTTGGACTCTTGTATGTGTGCGTGTAAAAGCCACGCAAACGCTTTTTCAACCGCAAGACAGAAGGAAGAAGAAGACTTTTTCAAAATCTTGCTTTGCGATAGAATCTCTAGCGTATTACTTCTCAAGGCTAATAAAACTGGTCATAGTACAGTGATAAAATGGAAAACCTCAACTTGTTTATTGCCCCCTGTCAGAAGGTGGAGTTTGGTTTGGGGCTATTCATAAACCACGTAGACTTTTCTGGGGGAGGGGGGGTGTTGACCAAAGTCTACGCTCCATACAAAATTTCAAAAAATTGTATGGAGAAAAGTCTACGAGGGGGGGGGGGGGGGGGGTTCTGAGATTTTCAAAACCAAGTCTACGTGGTTTATGAACAGGCCCTTTCAGCGTATACCAGGTGACGGTAATTGCCTCTACGGGAGTCTAGTGCATCAGCTTTGACGAATTAGCCCTACGAATCCTAAGTTTCCAGAGGCAAGTTACAAGATGAGGACTGATTTGGTCGAGTTCATCAGGAACAATTTGCCGCGATACTGGGATCATTTACTGCCTTTCGCTGAAGACCTCATTAAGACCGATTGCTTGGATAACTATGATCGACTCCGGAAATATGTAGCTTTGCTGGCCCACGATGGTACATGGGGTGGAGAGGAATCATTATCCGCAGCTTGTGAATTATTTGCTGTCAACATAATCGTATGGCAAAAGTGTACTGGCCGGTCCATCGCGTATTTCTCTAGCGTGGCATCGAATAAGACCATATCCTTGTTTTATACGGGTGCACATTATGACAGTGTTTTGTGGACGACTCAGGTTGCGTTAGGAAATGGGGCAGACGTGCTCTTGGAGGCAAGAGGAGAGACCCTGAAGGTGACACCCTTTTCTGGATGTCCAAATTCCTTGTATCGGGCTTTCCTACACCAACTCCATATCTCACCTGATAATGACGCCCTCGATACTTTGCAGTTTTCACTGCAGAATTTATGTGAATCAGCTGAAAATCTCGGTATGTAACAATGTAACATATTAGATTTACCAGTTAATTTACTCCCTAATGCTCAATTTGTTTACCTCAATTTACCAGTGTGGCGGATATCAGCGATCAATTTTTGAAGACAGTCCGGTGAATGTTCTGCAGATCTTGGTGTCTTTATTTGGTGTACGGGTTAGAATTCTCCAGGGCGAGTACGATGAGGAAGTGATTGAGTTTTCGCCTGCTACATACCCCTCGTTGTTAACAATTCTGCAAAATGCAAACGATGGTCCAACTGTTGCTTACTACAGTGTTCATGATGTTGCGGGAGCCCCCGACCATGATCGATGCGATACAGACAGGTCGACTCTCGCCAACGTGGATCGACTTCCACGAACCCAGCAATTCTGTTTTGATGCGCCCTCACAGTTGCACTCAATTACTTCAGGCGCCCGACTTCCAGATTCTTCACTTAAGCGTTCCAGTTCGTCTTATGATAAGCCTGCACAACGTCCAGTTCGATGTTCACTCCTCTACACCTTCATATGATAGTGTGCCCCGTCTACACGACTCGAATACTGTCTCTAGAATCTCCACTTTCGATTATCCGGATCCTTTATTTTTGGCTCGAAAGATCGCTCGAAAGGAGACTACAGAGTCACAAGAGACAATTCCTACTCACTTTGTCCATCGATCCGAAGTACGGATTGCGCTTTGCATCGCTTAACGTGAATGGTTGTCGTGTCGAGTCAAAACGTATATTGGTGGATATGTTCTTGTTATCCTATGGAGTTCACGTTGCAGTTCTTCAGGAGGTTAACTTAGATTGTCAGCGGGTTGATACCCCGAACTTTCGTTGGTATCTTGGTGCTCGAGCAACAGTCGAAAAACGTGGACTTGCCATACTGATACGACCTGGATTGCCCTTGAAAGTGAAAGAGAGTCGTAATTACGGATCAAACGTGCAGCGCGTTGATGTAGTTTATCAGGTATGATTATTAATTTTTCCTTTTTAATAAATAATTCAATCGGCTACAGTATTTTGATCTGGTGATAAGTATTTGAAATCGATTACAGGTTACATCCACTAATTTTGAGCTATGCATTGTCAATGTACATGGTCCTAAAGGAAATTCAGATCGATTTTTCGCAAAGCTTGGGGCTTTGGTAGGTGGCTTGAAGAGTTCGAGTCGTCTCGATTGCTGAAGACTTCAACTCTCATCTAACAAACAAGAATCTTTCCAAGGAGGAATTCCTCCTTTTTCGGAAAGTATGCTGGGCACGCTCAATTTAACGATAACTTAGTACAATTAGTAGATATGTATTTAGAGTGCTCGTTTGCAGATGAAGAACATGATGCACTACGAAATTTAATCAGTCATCAACAATTGTATCAAACACATTTCAAAAAAGATCCTATGCCGAAGCTTCAATGTTTGGTTCATTATCCAAATATCAATCGAACATCTGGACTGTGAAATAAATGATGTGTTTTAAAAACGAAGCAAAAAAGTACTTATGTAATGTTTATTCAACCACTAAATAGTAACATGTTCAGGGTTAGAAATAATGTGTTCAACTGCAATTGTGTTTTATGGAAGCAACTGAGCAATAGGTACTGATTCCTACATTCCAGCTATAAAAGCAAATACGTCAAATACCAAATACACGTACCGATTACTCGCCAATCAATCTTTTGAAAAACACAATTTAATTTACCGTTTCAAAACCTTTTGGATGTTCGTGATACGAAACTCATTTATATTCATATGATCAACATTAATCATATATGGTAAAATAAATAACCGAAAAGTTCGAACCAAAACATGTATCGGAATAAGTTGACGCCCCCCCCCCCTAAGTTTTGATTTTATTTTTAGAATTTTATTATTTGTTTCACTATATTATTATTTATTTTTTATCTCTAGAAGGTTGCAAGGTACCTTGTTGCAATACAGTTGATGTTACTACAATACTACTCAATTAAGTCACAATCAAGTCACTGTAACCAAATATGACGATTTTGTGTTGCTTGGGATGTTTGTCAGATTGCTCCTTTGCCTAAATGAAAAAGCCAAACTACGCGAAGTTGCCTCGATTTTGTAACAAGTTGTAGCAAAAAAGCGTAAAAAATTGACATCCATGAGAAAATAGTTATAATTATATAATAGTTTTTAAATAGTAACGATTAACAATTTTTATTACAATATTTTTCCTTTAACCAAGAACCCAACCTATGTAGCCTAAAGTATCTAAAAACTCCAAGCAGCACACAACAGTCAAAACTGGTTTCAGCAGCTCTATTGTGACTTAATTGAGTCACAGAGCAGTCACCTTTACTGGTTTGAAACAAATATGCTACTAGGGAAATATCTCTTAATCTGTAATGTTAGCTATTAGATAAGCAATGATTGATTTTTTTCCCCGCTAGCTGAAAGTTGAAGAAGCTATGCTCAATAAAATGTTCAGTTCTTGGTTAATCAAAAAACTGAATATTCAAACCTATGCTATAGCTTTCAGAAGCCAAATAATACTAGATTAAGAAACACAGTTGATAGTTAGAAAGAGTATCAACGAAAAATATTTATTTGAACTATTCATGGCATGGGTCAAACCGCCCCGTTACCCCGCTTTCCCCGTTTTAGGGTACTGTAGTTTCGTATTATTGAGAATATATGTTGATCATATCTTACAGTTTGATTCAGCGTGTGAGAAGCAGAACAGCAAGCTAGTCAGAGCGAGAAGTTGCAGTTGTCTTATCCTATTCAAAGAATTTATCCGTTTTTATGAGCATGAGCAGGATAATGAGCATGATTAACCGCCCGAAGTTGTTATTCCGTTACTGCCAGTTCAGCTGTTATTACTCAGAAGATCAACAGATGATGCAAACATGGTCAATGTGTAAAACTGGTGATCCCAAACTAAGGCAATACCGGCGCTGGCCTCGCCCGAATGCAGGTCAAATAAGGAAAGGGTAGGAATGCGTTAACGTTTATTTGGACGTTTTATTGGAAGCCGAGACCACCGCCGCACTTCCACGAGAAATCACTGGGATTTTGGATAACAAGATTGGGTGGCAGCAGGGTTCGTTTTGGTAAACAATAAGCTGAATTCACGCTTCGTTTAGTAAAATATTTAAATACTAGTACCGATTTCTGATTTGAACCGATTTAAACCAACAGTAAGGATGCTATTGGGGCCACACACAAAGTGTAATGGTGGTTTTTCATTGAAAAAACAAGGTGATTTTTTATAATGTTGGAAATCCGATTTGATCTGAGTTAAACCAATAATAAGGATGCTATTGGAGCCACTCACAAAGTGTAATGGTGGTTTTCCGTTAGGAAAACAAGGATAATTTTATGAACGCTTGAGAGACGCTTTGTTGTTCTCTTACTGTGCTCACTCGATCACTCGTTACACCGAATTATAGATAACCGAAACAACACGAAACGCGCCATGCTCGATAGGAAAATAGTGCGTAATAAAGCACCGACACAACCTTTCACAGCCGATGCTCGAACCAAACTCTTTTTTCGTAACTTACAATTTTTACTACTGTATTCTACAATCTATTGCACTACTGTAACTAATAACTGTATCAATCAAGTTGAAGTGTCTAATGAACAATCTATGCTAATCCATTAAAAATTGCAATTGAGGGATTTCGTAAAAATAAGAGTCCGTAGATGCATTTTGTGCCTTCTGGTAACTTTATGTTTCTATTGATATCCATGCTCATCGGTTTAATACCAACCGGGAGAGACTTGGCCTTATACAAAAGGATTTCATTATCTCCAGTCCGCTCAACCAATCGCAACGTTTTGTGATAGATTGGACGGATTATTATAATTTGAGATAACTCCATGCAGATGTCTTCCAAGTTTGGCAGATCGACAAGCAATCGGTGGAGAGTTTAGAGGAAGACCGGAAGAATAAGCGATGGTTCTGCGCGTGTTTATAAACAGAAGAACCTTCATAACAAAACGAATCATCGGGTAAAATACATTCATAAGCACTCGGTTACTATTTTGCATGACAAAGGCATAAAACAAGAATAATGGAAATTCTTCAATCAAATTCATACCACTACAAGTCGAGAACACTCGTATGAACTAAGAGGAAAGCTACTATCAATGTCGATGTTCATTACTTCTCATTCCTAACTTGATTTCGAAAAAGTTGCTCTGCTGGCGAATTTAGTGCACAATGTGGAAATTGCGCAACGGTTTTTTTTTTAAATTATAAGCAGTCTAAAGCAGTTATTTGATTCATTTTATCCAGAAGTACCATAAATGGGCATTCGAAAGTTTTTCAAAAGTAAGTATAATATTTTCCAGCATGTAATTAAAAAAAAACAAGCAAACAAAACAAAACGAATGTTTTTTCATGCAGCTGAAATAACCACGAATAGAAAAATATGCAAAATGGTGGTATTTCTCGAATTTGAACAACAATTTTAATGTAATTCAATGATACACCGTTTTGGTTTCATACTACTCAGATACACATGATTGCTACATATACCATGTTTCGACAGAACGTGTTTCAGTTGGATCATATGAATTTCTTTTCGTCATTGATGAATAAAATTTCTTAAATTATTTACTAACTACTCGTGTGTTAAGAATGCAAGTAGCAACAATTCAGCACAAAAAACACAGCTTGCTTACATTTGTGACTTACGTCGTTTTAAAAGGTTATGTTTGATGTTCCTTTTTAGAAAATATCAGATAAAATAATTATACTAAAGGTAAGCAAAGGGGACACAAACCATGAGCTATAAACCACCAAAACTCAAAATGTATGTTTGTTAAAAGTTAATCACTTATTATTTGAACAATCATTAAAAAAATATAATCTATTGAAATGGTGAGTAAAAAACGGTGTTTCTTCTGTGTTGCTTTGGGCGAGAGGGTCGCGGATGAAAAGTACATTTTCAGTACAAACTGCAAACAAATTCGGTGGTTGTTCTATACAATAATCCAACATGACCTGTTAAATGTTTGGCATTCAATGTGGTTTGATTTTAAAACATGGGAAAAATCTAAAGTTATTAAAATCGTTTTTTTTTTTTTTTATTCCAGAACAAGCCTAGAATTGTTTAATCTTGTTGCAAGAAACGGACGGGTATTGTCAAATACTTTGGGTGAGAGTCGAGAAGATAATCCACCCGTCATTCAGGGCTCCATTCCCGCTCCATCTGTCGGAACATGAAAATGACCCTACTCTACTGGTCCACCGGGCGTTGTATTGTCCGTTAAGTGTCCGTTAATGTTAATTGTTCAGTATGTGCAACCACTGGTTGGAGACGATGTAATTCTCTCTCTCTCTCTCTCTCTCTCTCTCTCTCTCTCATCTTCAAAATGAGGAGTGTGCAAAATTTTGTAATGCACGATGAAAGGAAATGCATCAAGTTTAAGTCGACTAAATTTTGATCGAAACACCGTTTAGTCTGAAAATCGGATACGTGTCGTCTCGTCTCGCCCTGATAATATCGTAGCAAGTGTTCCATTAAAACCTCTTGGATTCGGTAACAATATTTTAACATGCTGAATCTAACTGTAAGATACGATTAACATATATTCTAAATATTACGAAACTACAGTAACGTAAAACGGGGTAACATTGATCAGCGTGGTAACACTGATCGGTTTGGCCCATATAATTTATATTTCATATAATCATTTTCCGTTGATACACTTTCTAACTATGAATTATGTTTCTTAATCTAGTATTATTTAGCTTTAGAAAGCTATAACATTGGTTTAAATTTTCAGTATTTTGATTGCCAAGAACTGAAAATTGAATTGAGCATCGCTTAAACAACTTTCCCCTTGCGGAAAAAAAAGCAACTAATGCTTGTTAAATAGTTATCATTACAGGTTAAGAGATATTCTTTTAGATACGTTAGATAAGATTGTAAGATAAATTTTTAGTCTTTACTATTTAAAAAAAATTCTCATGGATGTCCCCTTTTTACACTTTTTTGCTACAACTTGTCACAAAACCAAGGCAACTTCGCGTAGTTTGACTTTTTCATTGATTCAGAGGGGCAATCTGACAAACATTAAAACTATTTAAAAAAAAATTGAAACAAACATTATTAATTATAAAAATAAAATCAAAAAATCAAGAAGAGGCAACGGACACCCAACCCCCCAAACCCTCTCTGGCTACACCAATGCCGTTTCTGACTTAGTTTTAGCCAAGAAACGTGTTTATCAAATGACAGGTTGCCACAGGCTGTATAAAATGTGAAAGAAAACCATCGAAACTGAGTTAATATGATACCAGAGCCATCTGGTAATACACGGTAACAATTGAAACTAAAAAGATCGTCCATTCCGTCGATAATGGTCGAGCTTTCCGGGCGCTCGATGGAGCGTGCTCGAACGTCAAGTAAAGTTTACGATAAAGTAGACACTTTATATTGCATTTAAAAAGAAATGGACAAAGATCGCCGATTTTTCATGGGTTTACCTTCACCCGCACTGACGAAACAACCCATGCAGCATCAATCATAGTAACCCATGAGTCAGCAGACCAAATTTGACAGCTCTATCAGTCGAACTCTAACCGTGATGGCAAAAACAGTTCAAAAAACGGCACCCCGCCGCGTCGAAAACGGCCATTTGTGGACGTCGGATACGCCCGTTCCGGCATCTAAAACATCTTGGCACTATTAGACAACAATCAAAGCATCGAAAGAAAGCTCGGTTCCGGACGGCCGACGACCCTGAGCGACAAGAAGCTCCCAAGGAAGCTGAAGAGGAAGACCGAGGGAAAAGTGGCTACATCGCTGCGTGCGCTTGGCCGGGAGGTCGGTTCAACCGGCCAAACAGTGAAGAAGTACCTGGCGAACATGAACATACATGACAGGAAGCGGAAGTCGCGTCCACTGGTTTCGGAGCTAAAGTACGAAATGACTGCCGGAAGTTGCGTCGTTCATCAAGAAACACCATAAGGGCGATCACGCGGTGTTCTGGCCGGATCTGGCGTCGGCCCACTACTCGAGGCGATCGTTGGAGGAGATGGAGCGGCTTATTTACTTGGCTTCTTCATTCTTAGCTACTAGTTCGATAGTAAGCTTTACAAAATTTAATGAAAAAGCTCCTAATTGATTACATTTATTGCTGGTATCAAAAGCGTAGCAGCTATTCATTACGAGAAATTGAAAAAGTAATCAAAGGCCCTACTCCATGTCGTAAAAATGGTACATTACTCGTGAAAAGCCACATGCTCTATTATTTTAACGTTCGAATAGTGAATAATCCGCTCCACACGCGTCAGCTCTATTTTATCTTCAATGAACTAATGTGAAGCACGTCTGGAGCTCTGACGCACAAATAGAATTAAATTCTGCTTACAAAAGTACCGTTATGATAAAAGCCATATGGGCTTACCAACACCCTCGCAGTTCGGAAATACCACCCTGTTGGCTGTTGTTATGTTTTCATCAAACATTAAAATATCCACCCACGCGGGAACGTAGAAGTCAGGCTAAAATTGAATAACGACCCAACGTGACGTATTGGCAGTGAAAGTGTACCCTTATCAAGGGATCGATCTGGATGAACTTAAATTTTGATGTCCTACGATCGGATCCAATTTATTCGCCGGATGCAGGGGCCACATTATGGAACTAACTCGAAACGACTGTTTTCATATGAAGTTCCATTGCAAAAAACGCTTCGTATCGATTTCCCCAATGAGATCCCAATAGTCCCACCTATGAATAATTGATAGCTTCATCAGGAACCTACCGGTCTCTCGTTGCCGTCATCTCCGCAGGCTGCTACTGTATGCTTTTGTCGAGCTTACTTCAGGAATACATATTGCCCGATGGGTCGAGACAGGTTCGCTCACTGCCTACCCTCGTAATGCACAAAACAGCAAAATAGCAGTGCTTTTCTTTTCTTCCATACTATCTTCGATAATCGGATCGCTTCGAGGCACTTTCGACTTGCCAGGTGATATTATGCGTATACGTTGTATTTGCTGCTAACAAGTACGGCCCACCAGGACTGATCCAAGGGAATCTTATAAACAAGCATGGGGCTTATTTTCCGACATCTTTTATTCATTTCGCTGTCTAGATTGTCATCCAAACGTCCTTTCCACCTCTGCGGATCGAAAGAGTATTGAGATGGCAATCTAATCTGATGTGTCACCTACGCATTCATATCGTGTTGCTTCTCCTTGCTGACTTTTGTCGATCGGCCAAGAACATTTTAGCTTCATCCTCTTGAAAATTCTTCTATAAATTCAACACCGCATCAGATGGAGATTAGCACATCACTGCCATGTTTGTGGAGGTTTGCCAGATCGATTATCACCTAGTTTTCCTAAACATATTTAATAGAAAGACATTTTGCTGCAAAAAAAAAGTGCCAGTCTGATCAAACCATGGAAATTCAGTTGGCTCTATGAATGTTTAGCATATCAAATATTCGAATGTCATATACCCACCTACCTAGTGAATGTTTGTTGCTCAACGTTGCAGGCAAATATAGAATGGTGACGGTAGAGGGTTGAAAATTCAATTGCCAGTAGTGGAATTCAATTGTTACAAAAATTTGATGTGACGTGTCGCACGTGCGAGGGATTTTTTTTCACGGAAGGCAAATTGTGACTTGAGTTCCAAGAATTGTTGAACCGAGCATTCTTTCTGGCGTTTAGGTTTTACTTCACGATACACGAAGAGTTGTCTATATTGAAGGTTTATACGACATGAAACTGACAACGGGTCGGCATTCAATCGGATGTTTATTTAAACCTTTATATGGATATATTTAATGCAATATGCTAATCAGTGGATGCAAGTAGTGAGAAAGCTTTTCCTTTAATAAATATAACAATAAATATAGAAATATTTTTCGAAACAATAAGATCTTCGAATGCATTCATTCTCTATATGCCTTCGAAAACAAATATTCTTTCCCCAGATTGAACAAGCATTAATGGACATCACGCTGTACATGTTAATACGATTTTTAGAATTTGAGTGAACGTTATCTAAATTTGAAGATATTGAGAACGATTAGGACAAACCCAAGGCTGTCGGATTAGGATATCGCCAAGAAATTCAATGCCATTCAAAGCACTGTCGAAAGGATTTCGATCTTATCGAGTCAGTAAACAGCCAGCAAAGGACGCTGAAGCAGAGTCTAGTGGCCTAAGGATGTGCCTGTAATTTGTATAATGTGGTTCTTATGAAGCCCGAGCATTCCCGGTCCTTATATCGGAGTGGAACTTATAAAAATGAGCCCGGATAAGTTGGCGACTTGTCTGCACCGACTGGTAGTCAAGATCTGGAATACAGAACAGCTGCAGGAGGAGTGGAAAGAGGGAATTATATACCCAATATACGAAAAGAGTTACAAGTTAGAGTGTGAGAACTATCGAGCGATCACTATTATCAACGCGGCCCACAAAGTGCTGTCCTAGATTATCTTTCGTCGTCGATCGCCACTAGCAAGCAGATTTGTGGGAAGTTATCAAGCCGGTTTCGTGAACGGTCGATCAACAACTGATCAAATCCTTACGTTGTGGCAGATCCTCCAAAAGTGTCGCGAATATTAAGTCCCTACACACCACCTATTCATGGATTTCAAAGCCGCATACGATACTGTTGATCGTGAAGAGCTATCGAAGGTTATGAATGAGAACGTTTTGTCCCGGGAAACGGACCACAATGATCAAGGCTACGATGGATGGTGTACTGCAGTGTTACGTGAAGACATCGGGTGTGTTATCGGACTCGTTTGAAACACGCAAAGGCCTTCGACAAGGCGATGGTCTTTCCTGCCTCATGTTCAACATTGCGCTAGAAGGTGTTATGAAACGTGTGGGGGTACGATTTTCAATAAATCCGGCCAGTTCATCTGTTTCGCTGACGACGTGGACATTATCACATTGGACGTTCCAGGTGGTAGCTGATCAGTACACCAAGCTGAAACGTGAAGCGGAAAAGGTTGGATTGAAGGTGAATGCATCGAAGACTAAGTACCGGTTGGCTGGAGGAACCGAGCGTGATAGAGCTCGCATAGGCAGAACTGTGACAATCGACCGAGATGAGTTCGAGGTGGTGGATGAGTTTGTGTACTTTGGATCATTGGTTACGTCGGAAAACAACTGCAGCAGAGAAATTCGGAGACGCATTATTGCCGGAAGTCGTGCCTACTATGGACTCCACAAGACCTTGAGGTCTGGCAAACTTCACCCCCGTACAAAGTGTACCATGTATAAAACGCTGATAAGACCGGTAGTTCTTTACGGGCATGAGGCGTGGACAATGCTCGAAGAGGACCTACAAGCACCAGGAGATTTCAACGACGCGTGCTTAGGACAATCTTTGGTGTTGTATGTGAAAACGGCGTATGGATTAGAAAGATGAACCACGAGTTGTCACAGCTTTATGGTGAACACAGTATACAGAAAGTTGCTAAAGCTGGAAGGGCACAATGAGGGGGACATGTTGAAATAATATCGGATTACAACCCAGCAAAAATGATATTTGCCTCGAATCCGACCGGTACAAGATGCAGACGAGTGCAGCGAGCTAGGTGGTTAAACCAAGTGGAGCAAGACCTTGGAGTTGTGGGACATTCAAGAAATTGGCGACAAGCAGCCCTCAACAGAGTTTTATAGAGAAATGTTGTGACGCAGGTGCGGTTTTTAAAAGGACGTTGGCCCAGCATAAATCGAAAAAAGAATAATTTTATTTAACGCCTCAATGAAATTATTAGCAAATATAGAAAAAGGTTGTTGACCGTTATGTTCATGAATTTCAAAAAAGCCTATCGCTTATAAAATCGAAATTTTAATTTTTAATGGTTTATTTTAGCTCACTGGTTAAGAACCCACTAATTAAATACAGTGCTCGATTGTAGATTTTATGTCACAACCTAAAAGAACGATTGAAAGCACATGCGAACTGATCATTGTAAGCTAACCTGATTCCTAATCCATAATAAATTTAAAATCCACGTCCCGTTCTATGTATTAAATGAAAAGCTTGCCTGCATAGGTAACAAAGAACACATAACACGGTGAAAACAACAAACGGTGGACAATAAAAATTACAACGTCTCAAGCTCAATGTATATCTTTCACTGTAGATTTCTCGAGTGAAAATGATAGGAAATGTGCCTCGCATTCAATGCAAGCAATCTTTGGTTTTTGTGATATGTAAGCACAAATTATTCCCTAGGGATTGTACATCTATGTAAAATAGAGTACCGTGATTTAAGGAAAAATTGATCTATCATCTTTCTACGATTGTAACTTTTATTTTAAGAACAGGTAATTATGTAAGCATATCAAATATTAGAGGCTCATCGTAGCATTTACTCGTATATTGTATTCAAAGTCATTTTTGTAAACTAAATCATGTTTATACATTTGATTTAAAATCAGTACTTACGGGCTGAAATTGATAATCCCTTTAAAAAAGGATTGTGTGTAGTCGGAGATGTGTTGTCTACTAAATTTAGGTCTCTGAGGTTGATAATGTATGTGAACAACTTAGCAATTGTTTCTACGTATCACCTTTAGAGAATACACGATAAGTCATAACAAATCGTATATATATATAGACTGTTCCAGAAAGTATAAGCACACTTTCAAAATAACAAAAATGTAATGTTTTTATTAGTTTTAATCATTTTATTTGGCAAATCATATTTGAATATGTGTTTTATATGATAGTTTACTCTCGTTTAATCAAAATATTTAATCATAGCCAAGACTCCTAACTTTTTCTCGAACATGACCCATTAGCTTCTGCACAGTGGTACTTCCCACCATTTTGACCACTTTTCAAACGTACACTGTTCTCTATATTTTCGAATCGCAGATCGTACCGCTCCGACGCTTACCCCTTCTTCCTTGGCCAATTTTCTCAAGGAGAGTCCGCTCACAGTGCACCATTTGTGCACGATACTTTTTCGTTGTTCCGGAGTAAGACCGCGCATTTTGATAGGTAACACAAAACTGAGCTATGCTATGTCATTCGGAAATGTGCAAACAAAATGAAGCAGCCAAAACACGTTGAAATATTTTCTTATATTCAAAGTGATCGATAAAATAAGGTGTACTTATACTTTCTGGAACAGTCGTTACATATACATGGATATGAGCATGAGCATGAGCATAGTTGCTAGATCAGCTGTATTTACACAAAGAACCAATAGATGATGTTTGGGACTAACATACATCCTCAATGTGTAAAAACTGGTGACCCATTATGAAGCAATACCGGCGCTGGCCGTGCCCAAATGCTGGTCAAGTAAGCAATGGGAAGGAACGTGTTGACATGATACTCGCTTTGAAAGAAGCCGAGAAATCCTATGCACTTCCACGAGAAATCACTGGGATGTTGGATAGTTGGGAAAAGGTCAGCAGTAGGGTTCGTTTTGGTTAACGATAAGAACATCGAACGCTAGTTACACCGCACCCCGAATAGTCCGGCATGACCTAATCACCGTAAACTCGTAAATAATGATGATCGCTTTTTCTGCCAGTGTAGGTAATAGTTAGGCATGAGCAGCGGCATGCCCTCGTTTCTGTGGATATCCTGCAAATAGAGATAACACAAGTTGGGCCGCCCCTCTGATTGTTGGCCCAGTAACTGATATTGATTCTCTTGATTCCTACGCTCATTAATTTGGTACCAACCGATGGAGACTTTGTCCTATACCCAATGCTTTCCTTATCTCCAATCCGTTCAACTACTCCCTATTCTTTTTGATATAGTGGGCGGAATATTACAATTTGAGATTATTCTAAGCAGTCGGTTTACAAAAACTTGGCAGATCGACAGGTAATCGGTGGGTGACTGACCATCAGGTACTTCATAGCAAGATGCTGGGAAGCGGACCAGAAGTGTAAATGAGCAAACTCGCCCGTATACATTATACATGTAATTGGATATTTGTAAAAATGCGCATAATGCAAACAACTTCAATTTTGATAGCACATCGCGTTAGTGAAACTAATTGAGGAATACAAAGTGTATGAGCATTTTTGTACCCAATTAAAATATACGATTCCATGTCGGAACATATGCTTGACTCCGCATAAAACGTCGCTAATCTTTGTTTATACATTACCCAAGTAACAATTTATGTTTTATTCCAGCCGTATAGCATTCCTCCCGGCTTTGTTGATAAAACTACATTCAAAACTGTTTTATCTACCAACACCTCCATGCTTATTTAAAGCCAACATTTGTAAAAAGTGGCCCACTCTATAGACGGTTGTAAAAACAACTTAATAAAACCTTTATAAGACCATAAAGATTTTGAAAATATTCAAGTGATAGATGCCACTTGAGAACCTTCATAAAACCTTTTGGCTGCCATGAAAACCAGCATGCGGCCAAATGGCCACAGCTGTCAAACTTCACTGTGATATTGTGACTGGTTTTTGTTGTTCTGCTTTGTTCGATTCTCAGCTCTTCTGATTCATTTATCAGTAAATAATATCGAAGAAAAGAGGTCAAGTGTTGCGGGAAATTTTGTTTTATAGCAAAATATCCAAAACCAATTATGTTTTACAGCGTATCATGCTCCAAATCATACACACATTTAATTTTGTGGTGAATATTGGCACGATAAGAGCCGAAAATTAATGCGCCTCGGAAATTATGCGAGTTCACAACAACAAACACAAAATTAATGCAAATATATTCGAAAAATTAATCATGAATTTCTTCAAAATTGCTGGAATTCAATAAGGTTATCTAAAAAAAATGCAGAGATTGGTCTCCGCTCTACAGTTCATTTGCATTACATTTGACATTTGGTGCATTTATTTTTCCACATTTCAATTATTTCTTATATTTTAATATGGCGATTTTGCGTGATACACGGTAAAAATAGGACATGAAAAAGTTGTTGTTTGAAAAACGTTTTTTCCTTAAAAGTGCCCATCTTGCAATGTATGGCGAACTTTTAGACAATTATATTGCCTTTATTAAGAAAAAATTTCGTCCAATTCTAAGATAGCCACGTTTTGCAAATTGACTATAAATTTTAAAATATTTTTTTTAGCGTGTAAGAATCGATTCTAAAAATTTTACCACATTTTTCAAAAAAGTTTAAACGATTTTCTAAAAGTCACCCATACATCATTGTTTGTAAGTCTTGCCCTTTTTGAGTTATGTTGATTTAAAAAAAACATCGATCATAATACTTAAGCCCTTTTCAAGTGGCAGTCTAGATAAATTAAAAAAAAAACAAGGTATGCAAAGTTGCTTGAAAAGACAAAGTCTACACACCCACAAAGTTTCATTGAATTTTGAGAGTATGCTGCCAATCACGAAGACGAGTTGGCGTGAAATTTGTCTTATGTAACATTATGAAATACATATTTCATGAAAATGATTAAACAATTAAAAACAATCTGATAAATACACTTGAACGCATTTTTCATCGAAATTACCACCCTTAACTTTAAAGACAGCCGCACACAATCTCGGCATTCTTTCGACAAGTTTTTGCAACGTCTCAAGTTTAATATTGTTCCATGCTGACTGAAGACCGTTCCAGAGATCGGTTTGATTTTGTGGTCGAAGTTTTCTGACTTCTCGATCGAACTCTTTCCAAAGCAATTCAATCGGGTTCAAATCGGCTGATTCTGGGGGATGATCCAGTATTTGCAGCACTCCTTTTTCATCTTCTTTCCTCAAATAGTTAAACAATGTTTCGATGTGTGTTAGGGACCAATATCTTGTTGAACCGTAAACCCAAGGCCAATCAAACGAACACCTGAAGGAATATCTTGGCGTTGCAGTATGTTGTGATATTGTTCTATTCGCATGATTCCATTGACTTTGAACAATGAGTCCATGCCATTGTAAGCAAAAAAAAACCCCACACTATGACTGAACCGCAACCGTGTTTGACTGTAGGTGCAATACAAGCTGAATCGCAACGTTCATTTACCTTTCGGCGGACGTACTGTCGACGTCTTGAGCCAAATAGTTCAAACTTTGATTCGTCAGACCATATGATAGATTTCCATTGATAAAGAGTCCAATCTTTATATTTTTGCGCATATGCCAACCTTTTCCTACGATTGACTTCAGGAATGTAAGGCTTCCTTACTGCAACACGACCGAACATACCCTTTTCTCTTAGTCGTCTTTAAACCGTTGACACCGAAATCGAACTGTCTTGACTTCGGTTAATTTCGACTGCAATATCCGGCGCTGTGTTGGACCTGTTTCTCTGGCTGAGTATCCCAATTCTGTCGTCAGTTACTTTTCGTGTTTTTCTCGGCCTCCCAAGACCCTTTCGATTTTAATTTTATCCAGCTTCAGCTGAGCGCTGGCAAATGAACACGGATGTGCTCTTCGGAAAGTGCATACATTTGAATAAACAAAAAAAATAACTAACCACAACAATCAACATTTAAAATCCCAAGTAAAACATTGCCAAAACCATCCAGCTTTATTAAGTTTTATTAAAGTTTTATGAAAGCCACTAGAAATCAATTCGGTTTTATTATGGCAGCAAGAGATGCCAATAGGTTTCAAATTTTAGTCAGGTTTATAAGAACCTACACAGCTTCTTTACAACGATCTTAAAACCTTGACTTCTAAAATTCCTTTTACTCCTATCAAAGGTTTTATTTTGACTTTATTAACTCATAAAATGCTGTTTTGAAATGCCGTTTTAGGACTCATTCATATTATCTTATTATGGTCAGTTGAAAAAGCATTTTAAAACCATTTTGCCTCCAGTAAATGCATTAAACGGCTAACTGGCATTGAGGAAAGCTACCAAGCGACCAGATAGTTCTATAGTAGCCATTGTTAAGATAAATTGGCTTTTTCGGCAAAACTGTGATTTCTTGCAATCGCCATATTGAAATATATGAAATAATTGAAATGTGGAAAAATAAATACACCAAATTTTAAATGTAATACAATTGAACTGTAGATCTGAGACAAACTTTGGTATTCGTTTAGATAACCTTATTGAATTCCATCAATTTTCAGGAGTTTCATGATTAATTTACGGAATATATTTCTTTCAATTTTGTTTTTGTTGTTGTAAACTCGCATAATTTCCAAGGCGCATTAATTTTCAGCTCTTATCGTGCCAATATTCACCATAAAATTAAATGCGCATATGATTTGGAGCATGATACGCTATAAAAAAAACTCAATTTGTTTTATATATTTTGCTATCAATCATAATTTCCCGCAACAGTAGAACTTTTTTCTTAGCCATTATTTATTGTTGAATGAATCAAACCACGGGGGCGCAGCCGTGGCCCCCCCCCAAGTTTTGATTTTATTTTTAGAATTTTATTATTTGTTTCAATATATTATTATTTATTTTTTATCTCTAGAAGGTTGCAAGGTAACTTGTTGCAATACAGTTGATGTTACTCCAATACTACTCAATTAAGTCACAATCAAGTCACTGTAACCAAATATGACGATTTTGTGTTGCTTGGGATGTTTGTCAGATTGCTCCTTTGCCTAAATAAAAAAGCCAAATTACGCGAAGTTGCCTCGATTTTGTAACAAGTTGTAGCAAAAAAGCGTAAAAAATTGACATCCATGAGAAAAAAGTTGTAATTATATAATAGTTTTTAAATAGTAACGAGTAACAATTTTATTACAATATTTTTCCTTTAACCTAGAACCCAACCTATGTAGCCTAAAGTATCTAAAAACCCCAAGCAGCACACAACAGTCAAAACTGGTTTCAGCAGCTCTATTGTGACTTAATTGAGTCACAGAGCAGTCACCTTTACTGGGTTGAAACAAATGTGCTACTAGGGAAATATCTCTTAATCTGTAATGTTAGCTATTAGATAAGCATTGATTGATTTTTTCCCCGCTAGCTGAAAGTTGAAGAAGCTATGCTCAATAAAATGTTCAGTTCTTGGTTAATCAAAAAACTGAATATTCAAACCTATGCTATAGCTTTCAGAAGCCAAATAATACTAGATTAAGAAACACAGTTGATAGTTAGAAAAAGTATCAACGAAAAATATTTATTTGAACTATTCATGGCATGGGTCAAACCGCCCCGTTACCCCGCTTTCCCCGTTTTAGGGTACTGTAGTTTCGTATTATTGAGAATATATGTTGATCATATCTTACAGTTTGATTCAGCGTGTGAGAAGCAGAACAGCAAGCTAGTCAGGGCGAGAAGTTGCAGTTGTCTTATCCTATTCAAATAATTTATCCGTTTTTATGAGCATGAGCAGGATAATGAGCATGATTGACCGCCCGAAGTTGTTATTCCGTTACTGCCAGTTCAGCTGTTATTACTCAGAAGATCAACAGATGATGCAAACATGCTCAATGTGTAAAACTGGTGATCCCAAACTAAGGCAATACCGGCGCTGGCCTCGCCCGAATGCAGGTCAAATAAGGAAAGGGTAGGAATGCGTTAACGTTTATTTGGACGTTTTATTGGAAGCCGAGACCACCGCCGCACTTCCACGAGAAATCACTGGGATTTTGGATGACAAGATTGGGTGGCAGCAGGGTTCGTTTTGGTAAACAATAAGCTGAATTCACGCTTCGTTTAGTAAAATATTTAAATACTAGTACCGATTTCTGATTCGAACCGATTACAACAGTAAGGATGCTATTGGGGCCACACACAAAGTGTAATGGTGTTTTTTCATCGGAAAAACAAGGTGATTTTTTATAATGTTGGAAATCCGATTTGATCTGAGTTAAACCAATAATAAGGATGCTATTGGAGCCACTCACAAAGTGTGATGGTGGTTTTCCGTTAGGAAAACAAGGATAATTTTATGAACGCTTGAGAGACGCTTTGTTGTTCTCTTACTGTGCTCACTCGATCACTCGTTACACCGAATTATAGATAACCGAAACAACACGAAACGCGCCATGCTCGATAGGAAAATAGTGCGTAATAAAGCATCGACACAACCTTTCACAGCCGATGCTCGAACCAAACTCTTTTTTCGTAACTTACAATTTTTACTACTGTATTCTACAATCTATTGCACTGCTGTAACTAATAACTGTATCAATCAAGTTGAAGTGTCTAATGAACAATCTATGCTAATCCATTAAAAATTGAAATTGAGGGATTTCGTAAAAATAAGAGTCCGTAGATGCATTTTGTGCCTTCTGGTAACTTTATGTTTCTATTGATATCCATGCTCATCGGTTTAATACCAACCGGGAGAGACTTGGCCTTATACAAATGGATTTCATTATCTCCAGTCCGCTCAACCAATCGCAACGTTTTGTGATAGATTGGACGGATTATTATAATTTGAGATAACTCCATGCAGATGTCTTCCAAGTTTGGCAGATCGACAAGCAATCGGTGGAGAGTTTAGAGGAAGACCGGAAGAATAAGCGATGGTTCTGCGCGTGTTTATAAACAGAAGAACCTTCATAACAAAACGAATCATCGGGTAAAATACATTCATAAGCACTCGGTTACTATTTTGCATGACAAAGGCATAAAACAAGAATAATGGAAATTCTTCAATCAAATTCATACCACTACAAGTCGAGAACACTCGTATGAACTAAGAGGAAAGCTACTATCAATGTCGATGTTCATTACTTCTCATTCCTAACTTGATTTCGAAAAAGTTGCTCTGCTGGCGAATTTAGTGCACAATGTGGAAATTGCGCAACGGTTTTTTTTTTTTTTTTTAATTATAAGCAGTCTAAAGCAGTTATTTGATTCATTTTATCCAGAAGTACCATAAATGGGCATTCGAAAGTTTTTCAAAAGTAAGTATAATATTTTCCAGCATGTAATTAAAAAAAAACAAGCAAACAAAACAAAACGAATGTTTTTTCATGCAGCTGAAATAACCACGAATAGAAAAATATGCAAAATGGTTGTATTTCTCGAATTTGAACAACAATTTTAATGTAATTCAATGATACACCGTTTTGGTTTCATACTACTCAGATACACATGATTGCTACATATACCGTGTTTCGACAGAACGTGTTTCAGTTGGATCATATCAGATAAATCGGTTCAAATTTCAAAACGCAGATGCAGATGTGTATATAAATTATTTTTAAAATATTGAGGAATAGCTGTTGGAACGCATATGAATTTCTTTTCGTCATTGATGAATAAAATTTCTTAAATTATTTACTAACTACTCGTGTGTTGAGAATGCAAGTAGCAACAATTCAGCACAAAAAACACAGCTTGCTTACATTTGTTACTTACGTCGTTTTAAAAGGTTATGTTTGATGTTCCTGTTTAGAAAATATCAGATAAAATAATTATACTAAAGGTGAGCAAAGGGGACACAAACCATAAGCTATAAACCACCAAAACTCAAAATGTATGTTTGTTAAAAGCTAATCACTTATTATTTGAACAACCATTAAAAAAATATAATCTATTCAAACGGTGTGAGCATGGTGAGTAAAAAACGGTGTTTCTTCTGTGTTGCTTTGGGTGAGAGGGTCGCGGATGAAAAGTACATTTTCAGTACAAACTGCAAACAAATTCGGTGGTTATTCTATACAAAAATCCAACATGACCCGTTAAATGTTTGGCATTCAATGTGGTTTGATTTAAAAACATGGGAAAAATCGAAAGTTTTTAAAATCGTTTTTTTTTTATTCCAGAACAAGCCTAGAATTGTTTAATCTTGTTGCAAGAAACGGACGGGTATTGTCAAATACTTTGGGTGAGAGTAGAGAAGATAATCCACCCGCATTCAGGCGTAATGTCACATAAATGGGGCTCCATTCCCGCTCCATCTGTCGGAACATGAAAATGACCCTACTCTACTGGTCCACCGGGCGTTGTATTGTCCGTTAAGTGTCCGTTAATGTTAATTGTTCAGTATGTGCAACCACTGGTTGGAGACGATGTAATTCTCTCTCTCTCTCTCTCTCTCTCTCTCTCTCTCTCTCTCTCTCTCTCTCTCTAAAAAAAACTCGCCCCCCCCCCCCCCTATTTGAAATCCTGGCTACGCCTATGCATGAAAAAACCAAAAAAAAAAAAAATTTATAAAAATACACACTAACCCCCCCCAACCCACCCGAACACACACACAAAAACAAAAAACCAAAAAAAAACCACCCAAAAAAAAAAAAAAAAAAATCCATAGAATCCCTCACCTTCAGCCCCTCTTTTCCCACAATTCCAATAAAACAATAAAAATTACCAATTTTTCCCTCTTTAACAAGATATTTATATTTTTTTCTTGGTTTTCCTCACACCCTTATTATAAACTTAAAGTGAATCCTTGATCTTTTTGGCCCCCCCCCCCCCCCCGCCCCCCCAAAAACCCTAATTTTTTCTTCCACACTCCCCCCCCAATTTCCCTAGTGGCCAATTAGCTAATGGCTTTCTCAAGTCTATCAAAATCATAATTATGAAAAATCATGAAGATAGAGCTGCCGCACGGCATGTTTTGGAGTAAAATCATAAATGGCTTCTACTACAGGTTCCACTGGGGATGTTCCGGTGATTCCGGGAGTATCCAATATGGTCAAGGACCCAGTTTAAATTTATAGTAAGGTTTGTGATGAAAAACTAAGAAAAGGGGTGGTCGCATGGCATGTTTTAACTAAAATAAAGAGTTAACCGCATCCAGGACCCTTCATCAGAACCTGTTTCACGGAAATGGCCATGTCTCAGTAAATTTAAGGGCAATTCCTGTAATCAACATTTCATTCGCTTGGAAAATATTTTGTCTTTACGTGCGTTTACTGAAAAAAAAATTGACAACGGTATCATGTACAAAATCTCATCACAAATTCAACATGTGAGATAGCCTCTCCGGAAACCCGGAACAACTCCTGTGTCTGGGGGCCATGGCTTATTATGTTACCAAGATATAAAACTACATTAATTTTCCAGTTTATTTATTTATTTATTTATTTATTTATTTATTTGTTTACAGGTGAAATACCCACCCCAATGACAATCGTGTTTGACTTAAAACTACACACTTAGAAATTATGAATTTTACACGAGACGTAACTCATGTTTGTAAAAAGTTCGGGAACGTAAACAAAGACTTCGTGTAAAATTATGTCTCATGAAACCAACACATACGCAATTCTATGAAAAATGGGTTTGATTGGATTTATTTTCTCATCTCTTTCAACTCATTCTTATGTGCAAAAGGACGCTTGCATGTGTCGGTCTCAGGGGACAGAAATTTACATGACATTTTGGTAGTGTGTAACACAAAAAAAAAATAATAAAAACCCCAACCCCCTTCCACTCACATAAAAAACGACTAAAAACACATTTGTTCGTTTCCCGAGACACATAAAAAAAAAAAACAAAGTAACCCCCGATAAAAAAACGGGACATGCACCGCATAGGTTCATAGAAACCATAATTTGTTCGTGTAGGAGGACAGCTAAGAAACAGATGTGTTCGGAGGTTTCGCCGACGTGTGTTAATATCCAGCAGGCTGAGCAGTGGTGCACAATCAATGTTGCCTTGAAGAATATCCCCGATGAAGCATGCCTTTGCCATGTTGCGTCTCGACTCAAGTGGTTCCAGGTGAATGAGCTTGCAGCGGCTTGTATAACTTGGCAAATTGATTGGATCCCTCCATCTGAGGTGACGAAGGGCGAATCGGATGAATTTACGTTGAATGGCTTCTAAGCGTTGAGTTTCGTTCTGATATGGAGACCATACGACGGACGAGTATTCGAGGATAGGGCGTACAATTGCGCTGTGTATAGCCTTCAGGCAATATACATCCTTGAACTTTTTGCCAAAGCGGAACAAAAAGCCCAGCTGCGACGAAGCTTTTGACACAACGTACCCAACGTGATCCTTGAAGGTCAATTTAGAGTCGATTAGGATCCCCAAGTCCTTTATCGTAGTATCACGTCGCAGTTGTACACCTGTTAAGCCATAGTCAAATTGGAAGAGGGAGCGTCTGCGGCCAAAGGAAATTACCGAACATTTGGACACATTCAGTGACATTCGGTTGATACGACACCATTCAGCAAAGATTTCTAACTGTTGTTGCAAAAAAGATGCGTCTTCCGAATTCTTGATCGTGTAAAAGAGCTTCAAATCATCGGCATACGAGAGTTTCAGGCAATCCAGGATGAAATTAACATCATTCATGTACAGCAGAAATAGAAATGGCCCGAGATGGCAGTTGAATGCTTCTTGGCGAAATTATATCGGATAATATTTCATGTGGTTCATGAAGAGCACTACAAAGTCAATCAAAAATTTGCCTGTTTCGATCATTTTGTCTATCCCCTGTATATAATTGTTTGGATTTCCCATTAACATATTGCAAATGATACTTAAAAGGTTCAGTAACTTTCTTTAAACTTGCAAAATTGATCCACAGAATGTAACATTTCTGCACTAGCATATGTGCATATCACGCAGAAATTATTGTAAATATTCCATAAATAAATTGCCAATGATCTCTAATAGTTTGTATAACAAATCATAATCTTCAAAAAATGATTCATAACAAACCAACTTCGTGCACTTAACATTATTTGATCTCCCCGCAACTTCGACAAATGTTTGTCAAGAAATTTGGTAAAGAGCTCTCCTGCACATAAACAACTACAGGTCAAATTTATGACTTGATTAAACTGTTGTTTCAGAAAATTTGATTTAAATTATGCCGGGGAGACGCTTGCTGTCCAACTCGCTATCGCTCGTCGGAATGAACTACAAAAAACATCCTCCGTTTGCCTTGTACCGGGCAAATGCTTGAATCAGTCGTTTGCCTGGAATCTAATATACGCTACGTTAACACTTTGGATGTCGGAAACGCATCATTGGCAATTTATTTATGGAAAATATCAAATAGTTTAAAGGACATGCGAATATTTTATTGCACAAAGGTTACATTCTATGGATCAATTTTACAAATTTAAGGAAAGTTATTGAACCTTTGATCCATTTGCAATATGTTTATGGGTAATCCGTACACTTTTAACGATCATCCCAACAAACATCGGTGTTGAATTAGAGCTTGTTCAAACAAATTTGGAGAAGCTATTCAGCTATTCTAGAAGAAACAGCTGAATAGCTTCTCCAAATTAGCTTGAACAAGCTCTAATTCAACACCGATGTTTGTTGGGATGCCCTAGATATAAAACGGTACATTTTTGACATTTTGTTGCTAAATTTTATATAAAGTATGGATCAGAGTGATGAATTTTATGGATCATTTCAATTTTTTCATGGATATTCATCAGAGTCTTATGGGTCAACAATGCGTTTTTCATGACACTATTTTAAATTTTTTATGGATCGTTTATTACTTTTTATATGCAAAAGTACGTTTGTCATTTGAATATCCAAATGCTTTGGCACTTTTTTCTCAAAATGACAATTTGGGCCCGCTCTTTGACTGACAATTGGTTTTTGCTTGTCATTATTGATATGTGACAATAAATGACACGTAGGGAACCTGCTTTCACAAATGATAAATCAACTTTTTGTTTTAAAATTTTAGTTATTACATGATTAGCAGTCATAAATTTACCTTTATTTTCATATTTGAAGTTATTTAATGCATATTATTCGTGAAAGGTCTTAATGACTCACTCTGAATAGGTCACTCGTGATAATAACAAATAATTAAACTCGAGTACTTTTTCAAAAGGACGTAAGTCACAAAATGTAAACAAACGCGTTGTTCATGGCATGTTGTTAAAAAATCATGTATATATGCCCTTGTTTGATGAAGTTTCTGATAGATTATTCTTGAAAGATTTAAGTAACTTTTTTCAAAACGGTGTAAAATCACTTTTGTACTCTTTGAGAATAATGGTAGATACGTCGCCTGGATTTAAAAGTAATTGCGAAACATTATTATATCATTTGGATGCCCCTTAACGACTCGTTAGTAAATGTATTTTCACCACAAGGTTAAAAATTTAGTTTTTTTTTTCAGTAAGAATTGATTTTTTTGGCAAAAATAATTTTACAACGTTTTGTTGTAGAAAAAAATAATACGTCATTTTAAAAAGTTCAACGTATCTGTGTGAAATATGACAACTGGACGTAACCTTTCGACGTAACAACATTGTCATTCGCAGAATGGCGTATCATTTTGACGCAAGTAACATGCCATTTATCATACTGACTTATCAAAATGACGTATTATCTTTTTCGATTGCAGACCGTTGTAAGAAACATTTTTCTAAATGAAGCTTGAATTTTCACTCCTAGTGTAGTTTTTAAGCACAGTGATGCAATATCTTTTACCAATGTGTCATTTAGTTGAATTTAATTGGGAAAAACATGTCCAGTTTTCAAATTGGAATAAAAATAAACTCAAAAAAGTTCAATGCTGATTTTCTCATCTTCGTCCAAATGTTACTTACGTCTATTTGAAAAAGTACTCGAGAAATGGTGAAAAGTGCTTTTAATTATTCACCTCAAATGTATTAAACACTGTATTCGATGAAATTTGAACACACAAAATAGGTCACCAAAAATTTTTCTTGAGCCCGATTCTTTTCAAACTTTCTGGAAATAAAGTACTACTAAATGGTTAAGTTTTGACATCATTGGTTTATTGAACCTCTTCCCCCAACCCAAATGCCCGTACCTTTGCCTTGACCCCTTTCATCAAATTTTGGGCAATGATAGCAATGACTTGCTTACTTACTTTTAACCACACTTTCTTTAGTTCAAGTTCATTTTCTATCAGTTTTGGAGTTTTAACGAGCTTTGCCTTCATGATTGCCCAAAATTTTTCAATTGGGCGAAGTTCCGGAGTGTTTGGAGGGTTGAAGTCTTTTGGTACAAAAACTACATTATTATCTTTGTACCAGTCTAAGACGGGCCGGGCATAGTGGCAAGATGCCAAATCCGGCCAAAACAGTGTCGGGCCATCGTGAGATCTCAAGAAGGACAGAAGTCGTTTTTGGAGGCATTCGTCCTTGTAGATTTGTCCGTTGACGGTCCCAGAGGTGATGAAGGGCTGACTCATTTTGCCACATCCGCAGATCGCTTGCCAGACAAGGAATTTTTTGGCAAATTTCGACAGTTTCTTCTTCCGTACACTCTCCGGAACGGCCAACTTAGAGGTGGCGACGTAGTGTTCCTGTCCTGGCATTTGTTTGGTGTCGGCTTTAATGTAGGTCTCATTGTCCATCACAATGCAGAACGGTTTTGTGAGCCACTCCCTGTACAGTTTTCTTGCACGAGTTTTGGCCACCAAGTTCTGTTTATCGCTCCGGTTTGATGCCTTCTGGACCTTGTACACATGTAATCCAGAACGTTTCATTGTTTTCTGCACAAAACAAACTGAAACTTTCGCCTTTTTCGCAACATCCCTGATCGAAATGTTGGGATAACGCTTAAATTGGTTCAACATCATCTTGGCCTTCTCCGGATTTGATGTGCCACGTTTTTTGCCACTACCATTTTTCCGCTTGGTTGTCTAACGGTCCTTGAACGTCTTGATCACATGAGATACGGTTGAATGTGCGATTCCGAACTGTTTTCCGATCCATCGATGAGAAGCGTTTGGGTTTTCGAAGTGAGTGCCCAAAATTTGTTGGCGCACTATTTCTTCATTTGAAGCCATCACTGAAATCATTCGACCGATTTTTACGAAACACATTGCGCAATTCACACAACACAATGAAATACATTCAGTTAAAATTTCAATAATTTTTACCCACACGCTAAAAAGTAACGAACAATTGCGTGTGTCCAAATTTCATCGAATACAGTCTTTAACAAACCTTAGATTGTTCATAAAATGGGAGTGAAAAGTCTATAAATTGGTTTTTTCATCATCGGTCAAGTTTTTTTGACCGGCAGTGTATACTGTACATATATCTGGCGGTTTGTAACTTTTAGTTAAATAACTCATTGGTTCAGCTTAACTATATATTCAAGATCGTTATTCTCTAATACTTCAAACCGCTCCATTTGAAGCGACAGAACCGATTCAAATGAAAGCAATTCTTTTCTGTCTCCTTCGACCCCGCCTGGATTGAAATTTCTCGGTTGATAAATTTCAGCCTTGTAGTGATAGCAAAAATAAAATCCATCGACCATCGTTTGCAAATGTTGTCAACTATCACGGCAAGCAACGTTCACCAATCTTTTCTATAAGGACACGTGTTCGTACAATCTGGTGATAATTATATTGTTATATCACCGCTTATTGGACAATGTATCCCCAAACACCTCCCATTCCCAGTATACCGGATTAATAATGTCGAAGAAACGATCTACCCTAACGATTGAATTGCCAGCTGTTAGTTCGTTGCTATTCGCAACGCTACTGCCGTTCCGGCCAGGACCTGGATTCTCTCATGGATGGCTACACAAATAGGCAGAACCGACCGATGTTGTCACACGCCGGTGAAATTCTATGGTGCCTTCATATCCTCCGACATGCCAAGGATAGCCCATAGTAGTCCATTATGTGTGCGGAAATAATAACGATGTCATTTATCGTGTACGATATCCGGAATAGGAATTCTTTCGCATCAATCGTCAGTTGTAAACAGCAAAGGTGAAGATTAAGGCTGCGGCCGGTGGATGAAGCTTTTGAAGCGTTAAACATTGGAGCGCACACACAAGGATAGCAACACATTGAGTCATCCTCGTGCATAGGTATTGGGTTAAACATGCGATGAGGAACTAGCTGTGTAAAGAGATAAACATCTGCCAATAATGGTTTAGGCGTGTAAATATCAGCTGTCGCCGGTAATATTTTTTTTATGGCCACCTTTGAACAGTTGATACTGTCATTCTACCTGTTGGAAGGCGATAACGGTTGCAATGATAATGATGTAACTCTTTTTTATAAGGATAGCAGAATGTGAGAAATCTGACATCCACTATTGACCAGTACAAAAATGGCGATTTCAGTTATTTTATCTTAGTAAATAATTAACTGACCTTAGCATGGAAAATTTCCTTTATCAACTCGAAGCAAACTCATCGAATGAACTTCAGGAACATTCAAAGAAGCTCAATGCTTTTCCATACAAAGGATATGTAATGATCAAAACCCCTTTAATTCATAATTAACTCTTTAGTTATGAGCTGTACCCTGATGAATGATTGTGATAAAAGGTTAAATACTAGATGCAGTAAATGTAAACACAATGACTGTATGATGCAACATTGATTTATATTTTTTACAATAAGGTGTTTGTAATTCTCGAGTACTTTTTCAAATAGACGTATCTGATTTTGTAAACAAAGAGGGGAAGTAGGATTTAAACATAAATTTCTCGATACTTTCGGCACCCTCAAGGAAAGAAGCATCACCATCATGTTAGGGAAATGTTATTCCTTGTGTTAGTGGCCCTAGTATGCATGAAAGTGCTAAGGGTTTCAAGAATTTAACGTTTGAAATTACTGCAAAATTTAAATATTCGGATATCGTTTTTGAATGATCTGCCTTAGAGACACGATCGGTGAGTTAACGTCTGTGAGGTATCACCCAGTCATCATGCATAGCTTGGAATAAGCCAGGGAAAAAAAAGAAAACGTTTTTTTTTTCTTTATTTTACGTCGGCCTATATCCTCACATGGTGACAATCACCGACGCCAGGAAGACGACTCCATCTCCTGGACCCTGCCTGACGACTCATGAATATGAGCCGGGACCAATGGCTTATCTTCCCTTCCGAAGGAAGACGTGACCAGATTTGTTCGCCTCAGAAAAACCACCGACGTCGACTGGGATTGAACCTAGACCCACTGGGGTGCCAAGTAGCAGTCACGCTTACCACTGCACCACCGACGCCGACAAAAAAAAAGAAAACGTTACGCCCAATGAAACAGGAGCCACCATAATGAACTACAAAATGACGTCATATATCGATTTTCAACCTTTATACGCCATTCCCGATCCGAAAGTATGCATATTTAAGGGTACTTGATAGTATTTCCAAGTCTATCTGCCAGATAAGCCACCGTTTGGGATTCCAAAATCGTGTCAAACATCGATTCACAGAATAATATTACTTTACATTAAGAATATTACACGTTCAAATTATATTAATTTCATTAGTTTCGTACGCCTCCATCCCGATGGGTGAAATTGCTGTTGCCGGGTGCCATCTGGGTCCTCCCTTTACTCAGTCGGTAAAGGCGCAGCTACAAAGCAATACCATGCTGGAGGTGACTGGGTTGGATTTCCGGTTTGGCCTAGGAACTTTTCGTTCAGGAAAATTTCTCGACTTGCCAAAAAATCATACTAATTTTTATGAAAATTGGAAATATCTTCTCAACACCATGGGATCCCAGTAGTGAACAGCAGTTTCTGCTAGAACCAAAGATGTGAAGAGAAAGTATCGATAGGTCCGATAGAGCTCAGCAGGTTATGAAAATTGAATAGAAGTAGTTTGAAATTGAGCGTAGGGCTTTGTTTTGACAGTATTTCGAAGCAGACATAGACATCTTTGCCAAACATCCCACTGTACGCAATAAAAACATAATTAATTAGTAGTGTAATCATACTAATGCCAAAATAGTCCCTGGCATCGAAAGCTCTCTATTAATAACTGTGGAAGTGCATTTAGAACACTAAGTTGAGAGCAAGCAATACGTGATTTGTCAAAGCGATAAGCTCTAAATTCTTAGAGAAGAAGACGAAGAAGAAGAAGAAGAAGAAGAAGAAGAAGGGTGCCACCACCCGCTTTTAGACAGTGGTGCCACTCTGAAAAGTGTGAAATCATTCTACAAAATTGAGCAGCTCATCAAAACGAAATAACTTACTTATGTAAAACTCGAATTAAGCACGGTTTGTTTCAAATGCTTCATGAAAGAGTGCCATGTGTTTTCAAGATGCCTTCGTTTTTTCGCTCTTTTTTGACTAAAAACTGAAAATACTACTTTCCCCGTACTGAAATAATCAAAATCCCAAAAGAAACTAGCCGTCGCTAAACGATTTTTGAAAAAATCTGAAACTTTTCAGGGATGGTTTTTGGAATATCTCCAACCATCATTGCAAATTTGTTCATTCGATTTTTTGTTTTAAATCGACACACCCCATCGGGCCTACGACAGTTCCAAAGAAGACCGATCACACATGGAGCCGTCCTTTTCAGGACGACCAATTCGATTTTCCGAGCAATTTTCTTTGATTGGAATTTATCTAACATACCGTTCCAAATGTTTGTCAATTGGCAGCCAGCGGTGCCTTAAATAGTTTCAGCATTTCCTTCGTCACATACCTTAAATCTTGTGCACAATTTCAAACATGGCTTGGAAATTGAAACGGTCTCTATATTATTCCGAAGCGCTAATGTAGAGCAAGCTTACGGCAAGAGTAGCAAATATTGAGAAATATTGAAACAAACGAAACGTTTATAACTCAACCAATCCTCGATGGATAATATCCTTGTTGTGGCCTTAGGAAAAAGTGCTTTTACACAAAAATCCGACGAAATGTCCAGGGAAAAGAATCGAGATGAAGGGTAGCACGATGAGTCATTGTGTTCTTCGATCGAAATAAGCACAAATCTACTAGCAGTTTTTATTGCACATAATTAAGCTTTTCGTACAGTTTCACAGAATTTTATTCGCTTGAACATTTATTACACTTAAACAAGGATTTTATTGAATGACTTACTACATATATTACACATACTACTATCTACCTATAATTTGCTGTTGCGACTATTTTTGACTTTAGAAAATACTATAATAGGTGATGTTGGAATAGTCGGGATTGCCACGGTCATTTCGTATATGCTCGGAACATTTGGAGCTTTTCGTGAGCTTGCGTAAATATACTGCAGTTCTTCAGCACAGGCGACTACGCCTACCCTGCTACTATAGTCTTTTTCATACCGAGGAAAAGTAGTTTGTACACGGAAAAAATGCAATAGACAAAAATAATCACATTAAAATTATTTAAGTCGGATGTTTTTGAAACTCTCAGGGAATAAATAAACACATATTAGCTATGTTTTTGCAAACTTGGTTTAATCAACCTCCTCTTCTTGGCTAAATGTCCGCCCCATTGACTTAACGCTACCCATCAAATCCAGTGCAACACTTGCGCCATCTTTCTTACACACTTTCATCCACTTTTTCTTCAAACCTTTGTCGTTTTTGAGGACTTTCCCTGTTTTCCAGAGCTTGCAGGTTGTTATGTACCAAATCACGTTGGCGAAGTGTTCGTTCTGGGGCGTATATATTCAGCTACGTAACGCCCAAAAGAATCTTAGCTACAAAAACGGCTGGCACAGTACTTCTCCTTTTTTCCAAGGTTTCTATGCCTAGCAATCTGTATCGGTCCTCGTAGTGCGGTAAATTGAGCGGATTTTGCAATGGGAGATCCCGCAGAGCATACCTGACAAATTTCCGTTGGATTGATTCAATCCTAGCAATCCAGATCGATTGATAGGGACACCAAACCACAGCATTGGATTCCAGGATTGACCGCACAAGAGCCCAATAAAGGGATCGAAAACATAGGGGGTCACGAAATTCATCTGCTATTTTGAAGATGAATCCCAGTTGTCGGTTTGATCTGGAGATAATCTCGTCGTAGTGTGATCGGAAGGTAAGAGCTGGGTCAAGGATAACTCCCAAATCCCGTACTTGACGAACATGTTCTAAGGGCTGACCGTCGATTATGTAATCAAAAACAATCGGCTCATGTTTTCTGTGGAACGAGATGACGTGGCATTTGTGAATGCTTAATGTAAGTATGTTTCTAGAACACCATTCAACAAAACAATCCACATAATGTTGTAGTCTAAGGCAGTCTTGAACGTTTATAACAACCATATAATTGTTTACGTCGTCAGCATAAAATAATCGACAAGCTGTTTGCAGCACTAAAGAGAGCTCATTGATGAAAATGGAAAATAGTAGAGGCCCCAGGTTGCTTCCTTGTGGCACATCTGATAAATAAGTGAACGGTTCAGAGAGTTTATTTCCAATCTTAACAATCAGTTTTTGATCTGTTAGATATGACCTGAACCAGCTGGTCAATGAAGACGAGATATCTATTCTTTCAAGTCGTTCAAGCAAAATCGCATGATCAACACGATCAAAAGTAGATTTCAGGTCGGTATATACAACGTCCACTTGTGTTCCAAGATCCATTGAGCGCATGCAGAAAGAAGTAAATAGGACGAGATTCGTAGATGTTGATCTTTTGGGATAAAAACCATGTTGATCCAAAGAAATCGTTCTGAGGAGTGACCTGGGAATTTCCCAGTGAGCAGACATCGCGCGACTTGACTTGACATGCATTTTCGCATTTCCGTAAACCTCGTACATTCTGGTAGAATACACTCAACTTATCGTCGATAGTACATGGCCGAGTTGATCCGTCAACGTTGCTACCACCACCGCTGTTCTCTATTTTGTTGCATGGGTAATTTTGGTCAATAGCGCAGGGGAAATGGCTGACCACAGCGCTATAATCAAAGACAGAATCAGCAGTAGAATTGCTCGAAATATGATCGTACTTGCCGTGGAAAGAAGGTTGGAAGACCCCTTCTCCGATCCCACACACAGGGCCAGGACGACTGTTGGGCGATGACGGGAAATGTTCGACTATGGTGGGTAGATCAGGGGCTTCGATGGTGCCAAAATCGTTGCGCCCCGGTGACAAGTAGACAAATGAAGAATGAGGCTTAATCGCTTTTGTGCCGACTCGGAAGGTTTGACACGAGATTGAGCAGGTGGTAGTAGAATGAGGTGCTGCAATGCTGACAGATTCCAAGGTATATCGGCATGACCTCGAACGTAACTGAACTGAAGTTAACTTGCTGGAATCGACAGATTTTACGATGCATTTCGGCTGCACCAACCACTCACAGTACAATTGCCTGGCTCAGGATCTGGCCACTGTATTCTGTTTATCAGTTTGGTTAGGCACCTTCCTTACCTTGAAAACATAAAGTCCGGCCTGCTTCATTTTCTGCTGGACCAACCAGGTGGAAGAATTGACCTTCTTGGCCACAGGAGCCTCCGATACATCCGCACTTCCGCAAACCGTTGCTGAAGAGATTTCTACCTCGCCAGCACCATCTAGTAAATTTCTGTCCTGTCCTGTGTCTTCTGTATTTAGATTTGGTCCTGCAGGAATACGTCCTTTATCTTAGTCCATTGGGCAAGATTCGTCATTTTCTTTCACTAACGATTTATTTTATCTTACCCTTGACTGTGATTGATTATGTTGAGAAAATCGAAATCGAAAAAATTATCTTCACAAATCCATGAAAGGTGCGAAAGGTTTTCATCGCCGCAGAAACGTTTCCAAAGCTTGGTATGAAATTATTTAGGTAAACAAATCCAATGGCATCCAAAATGTTTGTTAACTATTTTTTGCCAAAATGATGCAAAACGATTTAATCGAATTATTAGATTTTGTTTATCTATCCACGTTTGTAGCCACGTTTTAATGTTAAATCAATCTATTTCTATCAAATGCGAAGTCGAATGACATGCTGGCGCACAAGTGACAAGTGACGAAAAAAATATTGACAGCTACTGTATCTGTGAACTGACTGATGAACTGACACGCACGCATTCGTAAAGTGGTTCTACCTTTTCTCAAAGATGGCGTTGCGGTTAATGTCGCCTGGCTTTTGGCAGAGTTGCCAGTTTTCTTGAATTGAATCCTGGTGAGTTGCCAGGCTTCTTGAGTTGCCAAACTTCGGATTTATTTAACATACCGTTCCAAGTTTTTGTTAATTCGCAGCCAGCGGTGGCTATAATAGTTCCAGCGTCACATACCTTGAATATCGTTTACAATTTCAAACACGGCTCGGAAATTTAAACGGTCTCTATATTATTCCGAAGCGCATATATAAAGCAAGCTTTCGACAAGAGTAGCAACTCAAATAGATGTCAAATACTAGCACAGGGCAATCGTAACAAAATATTGAAACAAATGAAACGCTAATAGCTCAACTAATCCTTGATAGACAATTCCAGGTAGTCAGCGAATGTTCTCTTACGGTGCAGAAACTACAGGGATGCACCTTCTCACCAATCGTATACTATTACGATAAAGGATAGGAGAAGCAATTGGTGTATGTTGGTCTCTCCAGAGTATCGTCTCTCGATGGCATATGTCAAAGGTAATCATCGAATTTTTTAGTAGGCACAGGACAGCGCGCCTTATAGAACTGTTAAGTTTTGGAATCCAAGTTTATCACCACATACCTGACTTCTTGTTTTGGTTGGGTGACCTGGATTGTATCCATCGGGATAATAAAACGTCATCGATTTCCACCACATTTGCCATAAACCCGTCAATTTTTCAGCATAGAATGATTAAAGGGCCCGTTTAAGGAAACAGGCAACATCTCATCCATTTGACAGGTCTCCTGCTCAATCGGAATGGCTTTTTGCTAGGCATTGACAGGTAATTGCTTGTTCCAACCGATCTTTGTCGCCTCATTTCTAATGCCGGCTCATTTAAAATAATAACATTCATTACACAAGAAAAGACAAGACAAGACAAAAAAACCTTTAGCCATTTTAAAAGACCTGGCTAAATTTTAAATTTTGTTTTACTGTTTGAATAATTTTACGTGAATCGGCACATAAACATCTGTCAAAATATGTCTATCCATCCCGTATAATCGTAAGTTTTGTTTACCAATTTTTGCTGAATTTCTTATCTTGGTAGAAATTTGTTTTTATATATGCCCTCGGGGGTCTCCCCCACCTCCCCCCCCCCAACCCCTCTTCCATCTGAAACATCGGTGCGTGCGCTGCAACGCTTGTAACTAAATGAGAGGAAAATTTAGTCAGTTACCATGACACGTTTTTATGGTTTTTGAGAGGCCTTTTTCGAAATGAGTTCTTAGCGGTTTTCCCCCCCCACCACACATAAACTTCCCCCCCAAAACCCCTTCATATAATTTCGTTCCATTTCTTCGATTAGTTCCGCCCCTATATATTTTTTTCCCCCCCCCCGGGGCTCCCCCAAACCTCTTCCCTCCAACCCCCCACACCCAAATTTAACTTCGATTATCGGGATTAGTTCTCGTTTGAAGGAATTTGTATCTTTCCATTTGTAATGAGGCCTTTCTAGAGTTAGAACTTGTACTCAAACACCCCCATTTGCTAAAAGTGGTTCTCGAGTTATGTAGAAATTTGCTTATTATTTGTACAAGAGCCCCCTCCCCACTTCAAAATGGGGAGGGGTATTGAACTGCTATAGAAACATTTCTTTCCTCCAAAAACTTTCGCATGCCAAATTTGGGTTCCTTTGCTTGATCAGTTCTCGAGTAATGGCCAGAAATTTGTGATTCATGTTGGGGGGCCCCCTTTAGAGATGGGAGGGGTCTAAAACCATCATAAGAACCTTTCCCGGCCCCAAAAACCCCTGCATACACATTTTTACGCCAAAGGAAACCCCAACGCATTTTTATTAATATAGATAGAAGATTAATTGCGTAACTTTTTACGCTTGCATTCTCTATGTTTCTGGGCTACTTGATAGAAATTAATATTATTGTGTAGTGTATCGGAAAGAAATCACCAAAATTAACCTTATTGAAATTTAACGTGTATGTTCAACAACCTGTCAGTTTTATCTATTATTAACAGTATTTGATACTGTTCCAATACCATTCTAGTTGATAAATCAATGTAATAATTTACAGTTCACGTTAAAAATCCCGAAAACTAGTGTAAAACTCCCGGAGTGGATATACTTTTTTGACATACTGCATCAATGCGATCTAAAACCCCGTTCACACTACAACGTATATTACGTGATATAGACTATCTTGATATCAGCATCTATACATCTAGTTTTCACTGGAAATAATGTCAATGGCATTTGATATCAAGATATTCTATATCACGTAATAAAGGTTGTAGTGTGAACGGGGTATAATGCCTTGCAGAAGTTGATAAAGAGAAGCTTCCACATAATCTCAGTAGCTCATTGCAGTCAATGAATTGCATGGTAGAAATTCTATTTTGAAATTGACTAAACAGTTTTTCATTAATGACCGCTTCAAAAAATTTGGAAATCCCAACGATTATAGCAATTCCAATCTTATTTCGCAATTTCGCAATTTTTCAAAAAGGATCTAGAAAGGAACTTTGCTACGAATTGGGGAAAATGCCGAATTTTAGCGACATATTGAAAGACTTAACTTAGCATTTAACTATCCACAAACGTCAAACAAAGCTCTTTTCATGCACACGATGAAAATCAATAATTGAAAAATGCCTTTTTCTGTTCACCGCATTACAATGGTCACATATTTCCGAGAAAGCAAATACCAGCAAAAGATTCACTGTTTTTCATTTTCGAAGCAATAATTTCCAATTCTAATTCCATCGAGTGCTCGGCTTTCCGGTTCTTTTTATCACCTCCTTATGCCTCCGTGCAGATTGCACAAACGGCAAAATGTAAATGTTTTAAGAAATATGAATCTACAAACCGGAAATTCAACTCTGGTATACCCAATAATTTACTTCTGCCGATGAATAATTTTCTGCTGAAGTTACCCTTGCGAGCAAAAGCAATATACATCCAGCCAATACAATCGGTGCAAAGCTTTTAGCTTTCAACCTGAACAGTTCTACATATTGGAGAATAGCATTCTAATCATAAGGCTGTGCTGGATTGCGGCCCGATGGAAGGTGCTGGTGGTCCGATGAAGGGCACATTATTTATACAGGTGGTTGAAAATGTATGGCACGACATTAGTTATTGCTTTCAAGATATTAGCTCTACGGATACTCTGGCGTAGCATCGGTGTACTCTTAAAGCTGGCATCCTGGGCAATTGCTTGTAACAGCTGAGCATGCATCCTTACGATTGAAGTCGTGTTTTCTTTCATGTAGAATGTTTACTTAATTGGAATCAAACATTGATACAATGGGGTCTGACTACTTACTTGATTGCATTTCCAGACAATCTTGATTGCAAATGGCTATGTATATATAGATATTTATTTTATTTTCGATAGGTAATAAAGTGAAAATGAAAGCAAAGAATACATTGACTTACTCATTGACTCAAAGGATGTATCAATTTATGTCAATTGAATCCGATTAGGAATTGTTTCTTGAGAGTCTTTTAGCCTATTACAATCTCAATGCACGCACAGTGGTTAAGGTCTAGCATTTCTTTCTCGTTGGGACAACACAACATCATAACGTCTAAAAAACTAAAACGCACTTGTTCACATAGATCACATTTAAACTCTGGTCACGACATAAGCTACACTCCAAGCGCTCACCATAGCGCAATTACACAATTACGAGGAGCTTAGTTTCCATTTTGGAGGATTCCACCACCGCCAGCCAGCTACCATCTTACGGCAAAGAGAAGGATCATTTGATTCATTCGGCTATGACTATGGTCACAGCGCTGATGCAGTTTTATCCAAACGATTCTGCTCTTTTACCGAAACAAAGCTCGCTTTCTTCTCATGCCACTTCAATCGACCCTCCAGGTGCTGAGGAAAACAAATGTTGCTGCAGCTGAAGCTGAATGGAGCACACACACACGATTGACTGTTGTGAACTGCATACCTACACACAGCATCATGTATGTGCACACAATTTCAAAGTAGCCTGAAGCATATATCCGAAACGGAGAGAAACGTGAAATGCACTGCAAACATAAATATAATAGATGTGCATTTTCCAGAGAATCACAAACTACGGTTGACAAACGATGGAACCTGGATTGGAGAGGTTAGCGTGAGGTGAACGTGCTAAGGGTGTTCCAGAAATTTGGTTTGGATCTCCAAAAATGAACGAAGAGGGAAGGAGCCTGGTCGGGGTTTATGCAAGTGAACTTGCGAACGCAACCTGAAATGCACATTAAATCTGGCACTCGACGAACAAAACCAACTCTCCTCCATCCACTCGAGTCAGCCGGCGTTCCTTTGGATGTCCGGTTCGTTTGTCGGAATCTGCTTCGCCAGAATCAGACTACGAAACCGAATTGTGCTTATGTGTGCAAATGTTTGTAATTTATTTCGTGCTCTCATATAAAATTAAAACCCATTTGTTTTCATTACGGAGTGCGGTTTTTAGGCAGAAGCGGAAATCGGATACGTTCCAAAAGGGGATACTTTCGACAGCATTAAGCGTGTTGAGAGTGCACGGAAATGTTCAAAAAGGGCCATCATTAACGTTGTTACTATTCTGCTGAAGTACTCCATTCATGTCAGTGGTTGTCCGAAGCTGGTTATAATGTTTCCTGCCTGACGCTAGGAGGGATGAGCTCGTTCTGAAATGCGCTTCACATTCGACATCAGGCTGAATTAAAACATGATGATACATCGGGTGCCGTTTACAATTAGTGCGGAAAAAGCAATATTGTAAAGGAAATCAGCTCGCTAACGTTTGCTCAAGATAATATTTGCGATTGATATCAAATTATAATTCCACGATTTTCCTATAAAGTTTGTTCTAAGCTCAATCATTGTTATTTAGTTATGGCAGGGATCTTAAGACTGCCCCAGAAAATATGGATGCAGTCAGAAACAACAATCATTTCGCAATAATTTATAACTAGTTCTAAAGTTTTTTATGCTTGTTTACCTCTATCTCTCAGTACTTCTGTAGCGGTTTAATTGAAATGCGTGGACTTTCAGCGGAACAACGTCGAATTTTCGTGCACAAATGATGTGCAGAACCCGAAATGCTACTGAGGAAGTTGGCAAAAATGAAAGTAGTAAGTGAGAAAGCCGCGTGAATAGCGATCAGGAAGTTCAAAGAGTATAACCGAAATCGGGTCGAAAAAACGTCCTGCTAACCCTCGTTTGGAGCACAAGAAGGAAATTTCAGAGCGGGATGTGACCAAAAAATAGGCAGTTCGATTCCAATGTTCATCGTGCCAAAGAACGTTTGAATTTTGGAACCTATAAGAAACAGAATCAGCTGAAACGGAGTCCGAAACAAAAAGCATTGATCAGGCTCAGAGTGCGATAGTTGTACGATACGATCCTAATAATCAAGGATAACGGAACCTACGTGAAAATTCGACGACCAATCCTTGCAGGGGCCACAATATTATACGGTGCGTGAATAGGAAGTATTGAACCAGTCTGAGACATCCATTCAAGTCGGTAAGTTTGATAAGAAAGATATGGCCTGGCAAGCTATTTGTGGCTGTCGTAAGATTTCGCCACCCTTCATCGCAACTGTTTCGGTCATCAGTGAAATAAACATCAAAGAGTGCTACAAAAACGACTTCTAGCCATGATTCGAACCTTGCACCGAGCGAACAAATCGAGAGGAATTCATAGGAATATCGTATGGAAATTTGCCAGAAGATATTGTTGCAAATTATCTAATGGAAAGAAGCTCATAGGACGATCATATGCACAGAAAATAAAAGTTGTAATCGGAATTCGAACCATGAACTTCGGGATCTAGAGACGAGCCACAATCCCACGAGACTATACACGCTTGATAAGTGATTCTTATACACTTTCAATAAGTCAATTGAAAGTGTATAAGAAGCATGTTTTTCTCGACCAATACAACAATAATCATTTCATACGATTTCGTATGGAATGAGTCTTGGACCCTTGCTTTGTGGTTCATTGTTCTGATCGTATAATTTACGGATAATTTCCTGAGTGTAAGGATCCTGTTGCCTTTTGGCGAAATCTTGTGTCCTGCCATTCTCAACAAACAACAATGCTGAACAGCTGTTTGTTCGGGCAAATTAGGAGAAATTGTTCAGCTTTTTCTTCTAGAAAGCTGAATTACTTCTAAAGATTTGTTTACGGTTGTTCGACACTGATGTTTGTTGGGTTACCAAGAATGTAACATTCGTTCCAAGGGACATGAACCCTCATAATTACCCGCAACTTGGACCAATTGAAGAATGGTGAGCATTGACGAAAGCACATCGAAGGAAACAGGTCTTGGCAGCAGATACCATTAAATAGTTAGAAAAAGAATGGAAGAAAGTGTCAAAACAGGTCGCTAAGAAGCCAGTGCTGAGTTTTATGAAGCACGTTCGCAAGGTGACAGCTTGCTTACAAACAGTAGATTGCGAATGTTGAGAACACTAACCTGGTGTGCTACTCGAATGTTAACAGTGTATGTAGTAAAAATTAACGTGAACCCGCCATACTTGCTAGGGCAGTCGTAAGTTTTACCTCAACTGTTATAAAAACATGTGCCAAAGAATAAAAACATGTATATCTTCTGAAGCAAATTCCGCGTACTGACTTATAATTGATTCAAATCCGTACACTTTTGAATCGTAATCCGTGTACAGGGTGAGGAAATATTATCCGTGTTCATTTTTTTAGTCAATACAGAGGAATATTCTAAGCTGAAACAACTAGTCAAAGCAAAAAAAAAAACAGCTTTTGCAAGGTGGCCCGCGACATGCGTAACCGCTCATCTTCTAATGAGAGTGATGAATACTCCAACCAATGGATATTTGATTTGGCGAAAACGGTCTGTCCGGATTCTGTGCCAGCAAAACCTATTTTTCGAAATCCAAGTTTTGTTAATCGGTGACTTAAGCGCCACCTTCGAAGAGAGACTACCGGTCACACGGCGGGACAATTTAACTCAATTTTGAATTGTTTTTGACTCACTTTCGTCAAAAGTGGAGTCACTTATATATGAGTAAATGTGACTGGGATTGACAAGTCGACATATCTAAACACCGACTTAAATCAGATCGATGTTTTAGATATGTCGACTTGTCAATCCCAGCCACATTTACTCATAAATGAGTGACTCAATTTTTGACGAAAGTGAGTCACGATTCAAAACTTAGTTAAATTGTCCCACCGTGCATGTTATATTTGTCCGACTTTAGAGACTGTTTTGGCTCAGGGAAAACTCTTACGTTTAATGGAAAAATTTGCAAAATTTCTATAAACACAAACTATATCTCCTCTCCTTTCATCAGTCGAGATATTTTAGGGACTGCAGAAGAATTTCTACCCAATTGAGTAAACAAAGAATTAAGCTCCCAAAATTAATGAATCGTTCCCAGTAACTGACGTTAGACACAACTAAATTTAAATATATCGAATTTGTTTTCCTTTGTAGCATTGTTTATTCGCGTTGGACGGTTTCGACGAAAATGAAAAAAAAAAGTGCAAACTTGGCCATATAACTTAGCTCTAATGCGTACCTGCGCAGGTTTTTTGGATGACCAGATGATTGATGGGGCCCATTGGAACTTCGATGACTCTGTTGCGGCTTGTTCGGATGGAGATCGATGATGGCGCCACGGAGATGGCGGTGGTGTAATGGCCGCCACGGGATATCCTCGCTGCAATTTGGGGCGCTACGATGAAATGACCCATGTGTGTATTAAGGCCGAATTAGAGATGTGGAGGGATTGGCGGCCGGAACGGAGGCTTCCGATTTTGTTTTGCGAGAGCAATGGTGGCGTATGAACGCTGACTCTATCTTCGGTGCGATCCACCCTTACGAATAGAGGCACACGTACCCAAAACGACCCGGCTTCGCGTACCCATCCGTTCTATCGAGCGGGGATCGGTGAAGCATCTATCCATCGTTATGGATCGGGTTCACAGTGTGCATTTGACGACACGCCCTCTCTGATTGCTCCGGACCACCAAAATTGACGGAGAGGGACCTTAGCTTCGGTTTTGGACGACCAACGGGAGATTTTTCGCTACACTGATTTTGGTGACTTCACTCACTTCTCCGATTGACTACCTTCTTGAGGCGGGCCTTCACGGTACACACGGGTCTCGATGATTCTTAAACGGAATTCGACGCGCACCACGACAGAGCCTTGGATGGTCGCCACTAGACAGCGCAACTTCCAGCCATACGAAAAAAGCGCAGCGCGCTACGTGTCCAACACGAATTACGTTTAGTATTAAGTTAAATCGCTCACATAATTGAATAGAATATAATATTTAATAAAAAAAAAGTCAAGCAGAATTGGCGATTCAAAAGACCCCAGTCCACTAAACAAAGAAAGAAACGCGAAACGTTCAATACAACTTATAATGTTTAAAACTCACTCACTACTTTTACCTATAAATCATATCTCAATACACACAAGAAATTTTCAAAAAAAAAACGTGATTAACTTTAATCGCGCACTTCTGCCTCCCAGCCGATCCTTTAGCGAAATGATCGAGTGGAAGAAATGTAGATCAGCTGTTATTACACAGAGAACCAATAGATGATGCTTGGGACTAACATACATCTTCAATGTGTAAAAACTGGTGATCCCAAACTAAGGCAATACCGGCGCCGGCCTCGCCCGAATGCAGGTCAAGTAGGGAATGGGTAGGAATATGTTGACGTGATACTCGCTTTATTGGAAGCCGCGGAATCCACTGCACTTCCACGAGAAATCACTGGGATTTTGGATAACAGGATTGGGTGGCAGCTGGGTTCGTTTTGGTTAACGATAAGCTGTGAAGTGTAATTAGTACCGATTTCCGATTTGAACCGATTTAAACCAACAGTAAGGATGCTATTGGGGCCACTCACAAAGTGTGATTGTGGTTTTTTTCATTTGGGAAAACAAGGTGATTTTAAATAATGCTGAAAAGCCGATTTTGAACGGTTTAAACCAACAGTAAGGATGCTGGTTGTGCCACCCACAAAGTGTTATTGTAGATTTTCATTGGGAAAACTAAGTGATATTTAATAATGCCGGAAAAGTTGATATTGACCGATTTAAACCAACAGGGGGTGATGTTATTAAAACTACTCACAGAGTGTGATAGTGGTTTTTCATTATGGAAAACAAGGTAACTCATCTCAACGCTTGAGGGCCAACTTGGAACGATCTACACCAACAGTACGGATGCTGCTGGAATCTCTTACAAAATGGGATAGTGGTTTAATTCAGCGAGGATAAGGTGGCTCCGACGAATCAATAATTTTGATCACCTTGGGACTGATCTTACCCGGCGAACCACGACTTCTGATGATAATCCCCGATCACTCGCGCAGCGTATAATAGCCAACCGAAACACATAGACAAAACATCACGCCTGATAACAAAATATTGCGGAGCAAAGTATCGACACAACCGATTCATCCGATTCAACCGATGGTCGACGCAAACCTATTAAAAATAAATTTTTATTAATAGGAATGTTAGTTGTAACAATTACCTGTCTCTGCTCCACGTCCTTGAGAGCACTTACCACACTTAAAAATCGCCGGGATCCAATTCCGGATGTGTCCGTTTTGAGAAATGATGTGATATTGCCTTTCAAAATTTGCTCGAAATATGTTTTGTCAAGCTGAATTAACGCATCAGTGAGAGACTCTCCCCGTCGACCCTCTCTTTCAATAGCTGCTCTATTAAACGATTTGTTGATGTTTTTGACATATTGGACCCTTAATTATATTTTATATTTTCGTTCTGTGCGTTGAAAATACTTTAACATAAGCTTACATAGCCGTAGGAACACAAAGAGAAAGTCGATGAAAAAGAGCCTCCCAATGCCACTCAGGACCCAACGCGCTGTTCAGCTTGATTTGTTGCCATATTACTTTCTCAATCTGATCCGGCGGGGTCTCCCAAACGATGTAAACCACCACGAACAGGTATCAATAAACCCGGGAGCTTGGCTTTCACACCGGCCACGGTGTCACCCGCGATCGCGACAGAGCACGCCGTCGTATCGTCGATTTCCTGGACCATTAGTCGGTGTCGGAGGAGGAGGACGTAACCTGTGAGCCAGCGCCCGTGCCGCACGTAACTTTCGTCGAAGGGTTTCCGCGACGTTCCGCGATACGGATTCTTTCGACATTTCTCGGTTAGGATAGTTGAAAAATTCAGTATTTTGTAGAAAATACACAGAAAAAATCACCACCGGCTTCACGTGAACTCGATTCGAGAATCAAGATAACTCACTGGATTGTAACTCTGTGAAAGATGTGAGAAGCATAAAGCATAAATCCAAAATCAAACCCCAAAATTATAATGATCTGCCATTGTCCTGTATGTTTTTCTCCTTAAGGTGCGGAAGATTTCCCGCCCAGATATCCTTTAAACGTAATAGTCACCAATGATTTATTGATGGGCACCGTTACACCATCATCCATTATGCTACGATCCCCAAGATGATCAATCAAACCGGGTTCCAGTATTTTATTAGGGTCTCTTACTGATGATGCACAAAGTCTCCGAAGAAGCGTGTATTCGTCTGTCAACAGCAGCAGCAACAACACAACTATGCCTGATTGTCACACGACCACAATCGCACATTGAAGAAGGCGACGACAAGTGCAGAACACGCGCGCAGCAGAGCAAGCGGCGCGGCGGCTGACAGAGGGCGACTCTCCAGCCAGCCACCCGAAAGGAAAAGGAAGAAAAATCCTCTTTTCCACTTTCAAAGAAGCGAAAAACAAAAATGCGAGTTGTCATCATTTTTCACTTCCCATTTTTCCACACGAAACCGCACCTTCAGTGGGAAATTCACATGCAATACAACACTGCAATTACACACGACACTTTCCAACGATTTTTCTTACCGAAATTCACCAATCAACCAAGAAAATCGTGAAAACAGCATCGACGGTTGCTCCTTCTTAAACACACGTCGCTGAAAGTTTGAAGAAAGAAGAGAAAAAAAACACACATAGCCCATTCATACATATACCTCTCTATTCTTCGCGCTATCGCTTACGCCAAACGTGCACGTCTTCACATACTCTCACCTAATAAACTCAGTTCGGTTGCCTATTCAAATCATCCATTCATCCAACATGCTATTCTACTCACGGTTTACCAGGTGTAAGGTTTGGCGTATACTACACATGCCGTAAAAAAAAAAAAAAAAAAAAAAAAAAAAAAAAAAAAAAAAAAAAAAAAAAAAAAAAAAAAAAAAAAAAAAAAAAAAAATGCCGAGCATGTGCCCATGTGCGCTAATACCAATACATTGCGGTATTACTCGATCTACTTCTCGCTCTCACTTTGCACCGTTTGGTAAGTATCGGTGGATTCTTATGTTTCTCACTTCATCATTTACACTTCACCAATACTTCAAAATATTCCCCGTTCTTCCTAAAACAGTTTAGGGGAACTCGCTTGCTGCTCTCCTACTCTCACTGATTTCGGTATTTGCTGAGAATTTTCATTCGTACGACAAGGAAAAAAACATATGGCCGCTCACTTCAACGCACAAGCACCAAATAAAAATAATAAAATCACACTTAAAACTTGGTTCAAACCGGCACTTGGTGGCACTGTCGCATTTTCAATGCACTGCTCTTCTGCCTTACTTTCACCATGATACCATCAATTAATCGGCCAAAAAACTGCTCAAAAGCTAAATCTTCTCTGACCGCTTGTTCGAACGCGACCTATCGCTGTGAACTCTCTGTTTCAGAGAAATACAAAATGGAAGAAGAAAAATAATTGTACGCAATCATTTGGAAAACCCTTCGTGGTCTGGGCCAAAACTTGCTAAAGTGATGGGTTTCCCGAAAAAAAAACCGTGTGGCGTGTTTTGAAATAGTACAGAGAAACTTTCTCGACGGAACGCAAGCCTCAAAGCAAGCGTCGGGCGAGTACTGTCAACCGTCAACTGCGGAACAAAGTCATCAAGAACATTAAGGCAAACCCCAACATCTCAGACCGCGATTTGGCCAAAAAGTTTCGCACCGCACGCAGTACCGTGCAACGGATTCGTCTCCGGGAAGGCTTCAAGTCATACCGTGCCTGTAGACAACCAAATAGGGATCAAAAGCAGAACAATGTGGCCAGAATCCGTGCCAGAAAACTGTATGATCAGGTGTTGACAAAATTCAATGGCTGTCTCCTCATGGATGTTGAAACCTACTATATATAAAGGCCGATTTCAAACAGCTACCGGGACAAACATTTTACTTGGTTACGGCTCGGGGAGATGTTCCTGCCAAATTCAAGTTTGTGCTTGCAGATAAATTTGCACGTAAATACATGATTTGGCAAGGCATCTGTAGCTGTGGTAGAAAGACCAAGGTTTTCATCACTAATGAGACATTTAATTCAGAGCTGTACAGAACGGAATGTCTCCAAAAGCGAATATTGCCATTCATCAGATCCCACAATGAATCTGTCATGTGTTGGCCAGATCTTGCAAGCTATCATTACAGTTAAACAGTGGTACAGTGGTATGAAACCAACGAGATTCAGTTTATACCGAAAGAACTCAACCCACCAAATTGTCCCCAGCTCAGACCGATAGAGATATGTTGGGCTTTCATGAAGAGAAAGCTGAAGGTGAATGGCAGTGTCAATGAATTGAGAACCAAGTGGAATAAGATTGCCAAAACGATGGATGAGAATAGTGTGCGCCGGGTAATGAAACGTATTCCGCGGAATATCCGCAAATTTCTTCGAAATCGAGATAATTTTTTTTTTTGTATTTTCCCTCTAAAGTTCACATAAAGTCTAACACTTTAGTTAAAACAGAATACTATTTTGTTAATGTTTATCCGGAACATGCGCTATAGTCTATGTTTCAATTCTAACTGGGCCACATTTTATGTATACTGAGTCAATTATGAAAAAAGGTATTTCACTGATGGATTCACTGGCTTCGGTCTCTTCAACGAAAACTTTAACGCCTTCAAAAAACTTCAGGAGCCTTGTTCTGTTTATGTTACTGAGCTGGCAGCAATCAACTACGCATTGGGTTTCAACATGCCCGATGACCATTACTTCATCTTCTCGGACAGCCTCAGTTCGATTGAGGCTCTCGGTCAATGAAACCTAGCAGACATTCATCTTATTTCAGATAAGTGTGCTGGTCAAAACATCATATATGATCACCTTTGTATGGGTCCCTTCACATTGCTCAATCCCAGGCAATGAGAAAGCGGACTCGTTCGCAAAGGTGGGCGCACAGGAAGGCAATTTGTATGAAAGACAAATTTCACACGATGCATTTTACCATTTAGTACGTAAGAGTACCCTTCCGAACCGATTGGGATACTGGAGGTCTAGGACAACTGTTACACTCCGTCATTCTTATTGTTTCATCGAGGGCGTTGTTCAAGGATCTGCACTTGAGCCGTGATTTCATACGCGTGATGAGCAGACTGATGTCCAACCACACTACCAGTAAGATGCACACTTCTATCGACAACAATCTTTGCCGGTGTGGAAACGGTTATGATGTCAGCACACGCAGTCTGGCAATGCACTGATATTTTTTTTCAAATTTAACAAGCGAATTTTGCAAACAGTGGCGCACAGTAAACAGCCAAAAAGAAATGCTTTGCAAGTCACATTCAACTGTGAATATTCGAAATTTCATTGTAACTGGTGGAATGTAATTTATCATATCCTTACGATTGGAAAAAAAAGATTGATATGATTATTACATTCCTTTAATCACGAACTACATGGCTGTTTGTGCGTGCCGATTTGCTTTTTCAGCATATTACTATATTGAATAGAGCAATTGCCCCAGCAACATTAATCTCATCCGTGCTTCCAATCACTAATTGCGTATTATGGATTCCTCGTGAGCATCGTACCGCTTATGGATGGAAAATCCTGTAAATAGATTTTACACAGTATTCAACGTGAAACATAAAGTCTGGTTCACTAAGAATCCAAACACATAAACCCATGTGTTTTTTTGGGATTAATTTGACGTAAAAAAACATACAATTCAGTTGAAATGAAGGTATATTATTGAACTAAAATATCAACTGTAACATTACTCCAACGGCATTCGGATGGACTCGTGAACTTTATTGGAAGTTTCTGCCATCGTAATCTGCACACTCGGCGTCAACTTCTGAGGCCATTTAATATTCCCACTTTTAGCCATTTAGTGTCAAATGATTGCTGCTAGCTAAGCAGGGCTAGTACAGTCCAATCTCGTGGCTACATCAAGCGAAGACTAAAGGCCTGAATACACACACGGCATTGTGATGCCTTCTTGTCGAAATTTGTCAGTACCTTCTTGATACCTTCATGTGGCCCATCCAGCACGTATCGCCTTCCTGCCGTCTACACGGAAGGTACAATTACGCCGTGTTGGGCTCCGCCGTCTGCAAACCTTCCTGTCGTCACGCCGTTCAATTTTTGTTTTGCATTTACACGGAAGGTGGGAGATGTCAATACAAGAAGGCATGCAGAAGGCATAATCGACATATGTCAGTTTCAGATGTTAGTTTGTTTACTTTCTGACAAGAGTGATTTCAATCGATTCGATTTTTGTCTTCAATAAATCTGATAATTCGACAAAGATTTTTCATTAGGGCCTAGCTGCCAAACGTAAGCAATAGCTTTTTCAGCGAGTTCCTTGTGATTGAAAACTCGCCTTATCAATCCACCATGGTCATTTTGAAGAGGAAAAGTTCACCTATCCGATATATTAGGCTTACATGGGTAGCCTTTATGCCACGAGAAATTTACGGAAGAAGCCGTAGTTTACGTTTGTCAGTTAGGCCCTAATGAATAATCTTTGTAAAATGGAGAAGATGGATGTGTTCGATGTAATAACCAGGGGGCATTCATTAAGGATTTCGCTGTAGCTCATATGGATTTCAGCATCAATGTGATGAATATATGGTTACGATGAACGCATCAACCTGTTCTTCCTAATATTCATAACTTTAATATGTGCGCATCGTCACGTCGTTATAGGAAACGAAGCGAGTGTTAAAGAGCAAGTTGATTTGTTCTGTCATGTCAGTCGTGCCTTGGCATTGATCGATTTGTTTTGTTGGGCCATATTTAGACAAAGATTTTTCATTATGGCCTAACTGACAATAACAAATGAACATGCAAAAAATCCGATAAACACCAAAATCCTCTGTCACAATTTAAACAATTTGACACAAGAAGGCATAAAGGCTTCCCCAAACTGCAGCGTTTTTTTTCCCCCCCAAAAAAAAAAATCCCCACGACAGGGTTGCCACATGCACAGATTTATCTAGATTGACACAGATTTTTTCATTTTTTTTTTCATACAGATATCTGTATGTAAAGATTACAGATTTTTTAGATAAACCAAGATTTTTAAGATTTTTGGCAATTGCTTGTCCACTCAAAAACCTCAAAAATTACTACATTTTAGGTTCCAACTTTATACCAATTCTACTATCAGTGTGCTGTTTTAGGCCCATGAACAAAAGAAAACAATTGACACTGATACTACCAGGGACCTAACGGACAGTCATTTTCCAACATCTCTAACATCCAAACGTCAGAAGATACATTGTTTATAAACAATACTGGCGTTCGTAGCCGTAGTAACAAATATCAGGCGGGCTTTATTAAAATAAGGCCTGTGGTATGTTGTATACTGTCACATGCTAGTAACAGGATAGGGTTGCCATGTCCCTGGACACTACAGTGACAGATGACAGTCTGAAAGTCAGTTTGTGTGTGTGCCCCCACAATGATTTTTCTATAAACTTTTTGAGTTAATTTTTTTAAGAAAGTTTTATACAATTTCCCAAAGATTCTATGAGAACTTCTCAGATGTTCCATGAGATATTCCTTCTGGCGTTTCTATAAGTATTCTTCAGGAGTTTGTGGCATTCCTCGAGGGATTTTTTTAGGGGTATCTTTTGACATTTCATTGGCAGTTTTTCAAAACTTTCTTGTGTTGAAATTTTTGGAGGAATCCCTGAACTTGTGAAGTTTTGTGATTCTACAGGAATCCCTACAGGACACCTAAAATAACTACATAAAAACAATAAGGTATTCTTGAAGTAATTCTTGGAGAAAATCCTGATTTGTTGGAGAAATCTAAGAATATTTTTTCGCACGAATTCCATAATCTCGTATATTTAATTCTTAACTTTAAAAATTTCGCAAGGGGTTTTTGTAAAATTATTTTTTAAATATTGTCTAGAATGTCTGCAAGGATTGTAACATATAGTTCTTCAGCAGTTACTTCAATAATTTCTTTAAGTATCCCGCTGGAGAAGTAATTGCTTTGAAGTTCCTCAAGAGATTGTTGCATAAATTTCGGCAGGATTTCCTGCAGGGATTTCTACAAAAATACTGTCTTTCCAATTTAGAAGTATTTTCATGCATTCAAACTGAGAAATTTTGGGAAGTTAAAACAATGTTCTCGATAGTCATTTTACTATTCTAAGCATAGTTATTTCGAACGTTACTTCTTGTTATCTATAATATATTTGGTGCAATTGGTAAACAGTTCCAGATCAATGGCACGGATTACAAAAAAATAGCCTTGTGGGCTTTGGATCAGATGGAGCATCGGTAATGATGGGTTCTGACCGATCCATCAAGAAGCTGCTGAAACGTGACTGTCTTCATTTGATCATTATCAAATGTACTGGCTCTTTGTGCAAGCTACACATGCGAACAGCTGCCATTGTACCTGGTATGGTTGACCCGATCCAATACGATCCAAGGAATTCCAGATGATACAAAGTTTCTTGGAATTGAAGCCTTTGAAAGTTTTGTATCCATCTACCAGAAGATGGCTATCGTTGGAGTCAGTTGTCAAAAGAAATTTGGAAAGGTTTTCAGAGCTCGTGTTTTTTTTTCGTTCCAACCCAAATGCGACAACAATCAAACAGCACAGCGCATTCTCTGTGATCTTAATGACCCGATGACGCAGCCACTTCTCCACTTCTGAGCTACGTATTGCCCCTTATCAACAAAGCGAACCGCATTTTCCAGTCAGAAGCTCCAGAATTTCCGAGCATGTACAACAAGCTGAAGTCTCGCTAATGGTTCTCCTTGCAAAGATTTGTGAGGATGACTACCTAAAATACCTGATGGATTTCGGAGTTTCTGATTTCAAGAAACAATTTGGTAAGAAGTCGGATATCTATACCGGAGTAGCAGCAGGAGAAATGCTTAGATCCGAAACTCTCGATGATACCAGGAAGGAGGCTTTCTGCTCAGTCTGCTGTGCTTTATATACCGAGTTGATTAAACTAATCATTAAGCGCTTTGATCTGAACAATCCAGTTCTGACTACTGCATCGAACGTTGACCCTAAGAAGCTGCACACTTTAAAGGAATTCAACTCGATTATTAAACAATATCCGAACTTCTTTGGAAGCAATGAGGAACAGACCATCGAAAATGAGTTTCGTGAGCTGAGGACGGCAATCATCTGCAAGGTCATCGAGGTGGAAGAATCGGATGACTTGGAAACTTGTTGGAGAAAACTGCGGTGTTTCAAACAAGCAGATGAGAAGTTGACTTTTCCCTTGCTAAGAAAGATCATTGCGAACTTTCTAATAATTCCGCATTCTTCGGCAGCGGTAGAGCGCGTTTTCTCCATGTAATCTGAATAAGACCAAAATCCAGAATCGCAGGAGTATGAACTTTTAGTGTTCAAAACAAACACCGCACGATTCCAAAACAAAATTTTTCACAAATTTTTTATCTGAACTTCTCCTTCACATCTAGACTTTAATCAACGATGATTCTCTGATCAAAAGAAAATATCTTACTCCCTGTTGGAATAACTTAATGCAACATGACAACAAACACATCAAGAAATGTTTACTCTTGTCAGAAAAATTCTACGAACGACAAGAAGTCAACTCAACTAAAACCCACAAAAACCAAAATCACCAAACAACCCCCAACCCCCACCCCACCACAAACCGGACGAAAACAACACCAAAACCCCCACACACCCCAAACAACAATTCAACCACAACACGCAAACAACCCACCGTCATCCCGTACAAACCCAACCCCCTCCAATCTCCTCACAACTCACATCCATTTCTCTAAATCAAATCAATCCCAAAACTCATTCCTATCAAATCAGAAAATCGACAACGAAATCGGAAAGCCATTATCTCTGCATCCAAACTTTTCGAGGCAATTTCAAGAAAAATATTCTCCAAACAAAAACAAAAACGACACAACACGGCTTTTTAGGGCCGTCAACCTCGACAAATTAAGAATTAAGACTATCAGAAGCAAGAAAGAAACCACGAGAAGCTCTCTAACGACTTTAGCAAGGCTTTTGATCGTATGACAACCAAGCTACTTTCAAACTACAAAAACAGGATTGAACCTGACTCTTGAAATGGCTTGAATCATACTTAACCAGCCGCCAACAAATAATAAAATTAAATGGAAAGAAATCAAATCCTATTCAAGTCACTTCTGGTGTCCCACAAGGCTCTCATTTAGGACCCCTTCTTTTTATTTTGAACGTAAATGACATTTCCTTCATTCTTAAAAATATTAAAGTACTAATCTATGCCGATGACATCAAGCTTTATTTGTAAATACGAAATAAGGAAGACATCAATTTATTCCAGAATGAAATAAACATATTCTACACATGGTGTAAAAAAAGCCTATTAGAGCTGAATGTAAAGAAATGCAACTCAATATCATTTAGCAAAAAAAATAACAACACCAAACATATCAATTTCACTAGGTAATCAGAAAGTAGAAAAATGTGAAAGAGTTAGGGACTTAGGAATAATCTTAGACTCCAAACTTAATTTCCACTACAACCACTACAACACAATTATTCACAGGGCAAATAACATGCTGGGCTTTATTAAGCGCTTTTGTCATAATTTTCAGGACCCATACACTATTAAAACACTATATATAGCTTATTTTAGGTCTATTCTGGAATATTGCAGCATTTTATGGTCTTTTTCCCCCCCACACCAAAATATACTAATTTATTTTATATTCTCTTCGCTTTTTGGGTGGGACTCATTTCGTTTTCCCTCCTATGAGCGCTTTGCGTGCTTTACATCCAAACATTGAAGGCGTCGGCGTGTGCGCGCGTCCCTTTGCACCGATACGTTTCCCCGTCTCCGCCCCCCCCCCCCTTATCTTTATTCAAATTATACCCCTTCTCCCCCACCCCCGTCGCCCCCCTCCCCCCCCCCCCCCCCCCCCCCCCCCAAGCCCATATCCCCAATCGCGTCTTCCATAACCCCCCGACTCATTCTTTTCCATTTCCCCGCCTAACTACCCAGTATTTTACTCCATGAACCAGACATACCAGAATGAATAATATTATATTATATTTAATATATATTATATGGTCTACTTATGATTGACGACAATAAATAAAAAATAAATAGATTCATTTTCATGTCAATACTGGCCTGTCTGAAGGGCTTATGGCTGGCCCACAATTGATACGTTGCGGATTAGTTTGCGTAAGTTTGACAGTTTTCCAATAGGTTTTTTTTTGTCAAATTAACATCAACGGAACGCAAACGTGTCTATTGTGGGCAAGCCTTTGAGTGCAATGATCGCAATTATAACAAGAAGTGCATTAGCGTTCAGGCACCTGATTTGTTTCCATTCTACTTTTAGAACGCAAAACTTGAAGCAAAGATTTTCCAAGATTTTCTGCGGTCATCACAGATAAAAAAGATTTTTTTGGCAAACAGTAAAGATGGGAACGAAAAATAATGTGGCAACCCTGTACACGGAAGGCTGTCTTGCGAGTCAGAAAAGGCGTGAAGTAACTACCTTCTTGGCTAGAAGGCGATGGGTGAAGAATAGACGGTATCCCAACGGAAGGTGCGATTACGCCTTCTATTTTGTATGAAGAAGGCATCACGATGCCGTGTGTGTATTCAGGCCTTAAGTTGCCGCGATAGTTGCCCTCCTTGGAAGGAACGCAAGGGTTTCTGCTTTCACCCTGCTCGGTTCCCGAGAGGATCGCGAGCAACGTCAACAACAATTGGTTTTAATATGTTCTTATTGTGAAACAAATTTAACCAACCGTCAATTGTACGAGGTTGTTTGTTACTGAAATTTAAACCTTTAAGGATAGAACACTTTGTACAAGTACGACCTCAAATATGTTTCCATTGCAGTAAGCACCAATCAGCGCTGAAACGTTGGAATGAAAACAAAACGTTGGCATACTTTTGAAAAATTCGCTACATGTGATATATGTCAAATGTATTACCCATTGAAGCACGGAAACTAAGTCCCACAGCAACGGGCCCTCCTCTATATTTGACTTGATTAAGCTGTAATAACCACTGATTGGCCTAACCATGCCATTGTATGAAGAGCCAAAACGGGTTGGGTGGATCATTACGCACCATCACTTATACGTATCCACCAACAGGTGAAAAAAGCGCGCTATCTAATATGCGGATAGATGGAGCAAAGAGTTCTCCCTCTATGCAAAAAAGGTTAGCAATGAGAAGTTGGCATTCCCACTCTCTCCATCCAGTCTGCTTCAATCAGGTCCCCTGGTGGTCCCTCCCGTTTCCCTGTTTTAGCGTATATATTTATATTAGCGATACAGATGATACAGATACAATTTCTTAGATGCAATTTGTTTCTGTGGTTTAAATTGGGAAATTGGAAAATTCAAAAAATTTACTTCAAAGTGAAAAAATGTTATTTGTAAAATTTAAAATGTAAAATATAAATGCACTTGATAACTTTTCAATACTTTTCTTTTGGGCGGAACTACGGGCAGTTGAGTGGATTGATATCCTTGCCACCATTTCTTGTTCTGGCCAGCATCGGAACACAACGCAAACCAATTGTTGGAGTACCTCGAGCAACACAAGATTCAAGAATACCCGCAATTTCCAAGACCTAAAAATCCCCCAAATTTGGACCCAAAATTGGAATTGGGGCAAAATAAGCCCTATATCTCAGCGCAAAGTTGCGTGCGGTGTCTGATTTTGGCACCAGTGAATTGTTTTTCCTTTAAGAATCAGCCATTTTAGCTGAACTTTTTCAATCCCTTCAATTCTTTGTAGGTTTGGGTCTATTTTCGCCCACTGTGCAACGCAAGTTTTAAAAGAAACGGTACTCCGAGAGACCAATTCCGCTAAAAAGAAAACCGTTCTGGGTTCAAGCGGATATGGAAGAAAATCGCAGCAGATGTAATAAAAAATCACGGACAACGGCTCATCTAAATCGGGACATGAGTGGTGAATGAGGTTCATCAATATGCTTGCACAGTTATAAACCTTACATCTGCACTGTAAATAAATGCTTTTACGTGGATCTTCATATAAAAATTCATTTTTCACTTTATTCTGATTACTTTCTGATCATCCCTTGATACAGTTACAGCTGGAAGGACCATACTGATATTCCACAAAACCAGCCTACATCATGCGGAAGGGTTCGCATTTGTCTGATGACCAAAAGCTAGCATGTAAAGATTTGCTTCGGCTGCCTACAATTCACGGTAGGAAACCCTCTTATCTCGTTTGGATGACCCTCGGCTGCAAAAATATAATCGTTATTTTCTGGCCGGACCGCACCGTAAAAGCCAACTACGAGTAATGTACCCAGGAGTTGGTTCCATTCTGCTGAAGCAGCCTCTAGGGCTAATCTCATCTATCCCTGATGTAGCACTTCACTCGACTCACATCCTGTCTGAAGTTGGTTGACGACCCAAAACCGGCGAGCTAAGAGTAGGCAATTTTCTGGGAACCTTTATTGCCCGCTAGCGAGCGAAATAATTCAAAGCTAAATGGCACGGAATATTCACCGGAAAATAATTTCACACCGCTTCCGCTTGTTAGGCTTTGCCTCTTTTCTCTCTTTTTTTAATTTTTGTTCTCTTCAGATGCTGAAGGTAGCAGTTCGTGAGACTTACTTGACTAGTCAGAGAGAACGGTAAAAAAAAAAAAACGCAAAACATTCGCCCTGAATTGCTCGCTTCCTCTGCAGTCAGTGGTGGATGAACTGGTTTTACAGTAGGTATACGATGGACTTATTCCACCAACAACGGAGGGAGGGTCGGGATTAGTCTCGAGATTGCAGTCCGGAAGCAGGACCAGACAATTGAAACAGAATAGGTTGTTAAGCAATTGTGGTGAGAAAGTTGCTTTATCTTTGTGTTTTACGCTGGAGCTAATTAGCTGTAGAAAATTACACGGTTTGAAAAATTATGGAACTTTGCAAGACGAGAAAGTACATCTCAAACACTGACCAGTAGAAGCACTTACTGTGGTTATTCAGCCTAAAACTGTTGTTTGTCGACACAGTTATTAATTGACTTGAATATTAGCTTCGAGTTGTTTAAATTGAAAACTGAATCGGCTGTGATACAACCATACGCATTGATAATTGATGCTCTAAAGTGATATAATTAATAAGATAACTATGGAGTTTGATAGAGGCTTGTTAGCAATTGAGTAGCTGAGGCTATTTTCACTTTAGCGTTGTGTACAAGTTCTAGGTCTGGCTTAGAATTGCTTCTGGTTTAATTACTTGCAAAGGAACTATACATTTTGAATGAGCGATAATTTATTGTGTAGCATTACTACTATGATATCCATAATGCATTAGAATTGAAACTTGGTTCCATAGTATTCAAATACACGTACAAGCAAAAAACAAAATCCTACAAAATGAAAAAAATATGGCAAAAACGATTTAGTGTCACAATGTTGTTGGTCATCTCGATAATCAAGGAACTAATAAAAAATGTTGTTGGGTTAAATAAAGTAAATAAAACTGATTCTTGCTCATTTTTACATAACTCCAAACATTGTTTATCCAATGCATACATCTGGGCATGCAAAAGGTGCTTTTGAAAGTTTTGATGAACGCTATTTCCATTTTTATGGCAATTATATCATTCAACCCAGAAAATGTGCTTCTGATTTTGTCTCCGAGATAAAAATTAATAGCTTTATTTGGTACGTCTGAAACTACATCTTTTTCTCAAATGTATCGGCTCTTGACAGTAAATTAAATCGAAGATCCTGCAGATTCCCCCGTGAAAGGAATTTCCTTCGATGAAACTGGTGAACTTGGTGGTGAATAATGTAAAGGTTCTCTCGTGGATGGAGCTTATTTCGATTAAACTGACGATGTTAGTGATGCAATCTGCCCTCAAAATTTCATTCTGCAGATGGAGTATCGGGAATGTTTTGATTATTTATGTTTCTTATTTTAAAGCGGCAGTTAAAACACACTTTAAATTTATTTGTCACCCATTCTATGCCTCTAGAATGCAGCGCAGCTAAATTATTCTAAGTGATTGAACGCACATAGTAGTGATGTTGGAAGCGACTGTGGTAAAGTCGAGTACTATGTCATATGCCCTTCGTTCAATTTTCAAATACTGCCATTCAATTTTTCACAGCCTGCCGTACACTGACGGAACTATCAACACTTTTCTTCATATCTTTTGTTCTAGCAAAAAATAATGTCCACTCTTGGGGACTCATGGTGATAGAGGGTGTTTCGATCAAAATTTGGTCGACTTAAACTTGACGCATTTATTTTCATCGTGCATTAAAAAAATTTGCACACGCTCATTTTGAAGATGTGTGCGTGTAGCATCATGCCTCTATTTTGATTTTGAGATTAGCACTTCAGTTATCAAAATGTCGTCAAAGGAAAAGAAGCAACGCATCAAAATTTTGCACGTGCATGGCGGAAATCCAAACTACTCTCACGCCAAGTTAGCGAAATTGTTGAATGTGACTAAATCAACTGTTACCAACGTATTAAAAATGTTCGGTGAACAGCCAGGAAAGCTGGATCGGGGGCAAATCGAAAGCCGGAGGCCACAGCGATGACAAAAAGAGTTGCCCGCTGTTTCGAGTGAAACCCCAACCTCTCCGTCCGAGATGTCGCAAAGAAGCTGGGAGTGGCGTTTTCAACCGTGGATAGAGCTAAAAAATTGTCGACTTACAAGAAAGTGGTGACTCCAAATCGCAACGATAAACAAAACACATCGGCCAAAGCACGATCGCGAAAGTTGTACACGACGATGCTGACGAAGTTTGATTGCGTGGTACAGGACGATGAAGGGCAGACATCCTCAAGGCAGACTTTAAACAGTTTCCTGGACTGGAATTTCATACGGCAATGGGACGGGGAAAGGTGGCAGAAATTTTCAAGCACATTAAACTGTCAAAGTTCGCGAAGAAATATCTGGTGTGGCAGGCCACCTGTACCTGTGGCTTAAAGAGCAACGTTTACATTGCCACCGGAACCGTCAACCAGGAAATTTATCTGAGCAAGTGCCTACGAAAACGTCTACTGCCTTTCCTGAAGCGACACAATTGTTCCGTACTATTTTGGCCGGATTTTGCATCTTGCCATTACGGAAAAAAGACAAGATCCCTCTCAACACGCCAGAGCTCCGCCCAATCGAACAATATTGGGCCATCGTCAAGCGGAACCTTAAGAAGACTCAAAAAGCTGTTGTGAACGAGAAACAGTTCAAGGCAAACTGGCGTTCTGCGGTAACACGGACTGTACAAAATCTTATGGCAGGTGTTAAACGAAAGACCCGGCAATTCGCATTCGGTAAAAAGGAAGCTTAGCTGAATATTTCTCCTGTATTCTGTATTAACTGCAATTGAAAAAGAAAAAGAATTTGACTTATTAATAAAAACTTTGATCGACTCACACACATTACTGTTTGACCAAATTTTGATCGGAACACCCTTTAAGAGAAATATTTCCTTCTGCATCATTATAATCGTGACTCAAACATTTGTGCAATCAAATTCAATGAGGAAGCGATATTTATAGAACCACGTACGATGTTAGAACACCATATTTATTGTAATGAGCCTCACAAAACTATTTGATTGCTATAAGTATACATAAAGTATGTTTTCAATGCGAAGTTTTTTCACATCAAATTGCAGCAACACTGACATATTTAAAAAAAAAAAATGTTTTTCACGCGTCAAATCTGCCTTTTGAACAGCTACTCTGATATCTATTTATTCCTAACTCATTCTGTATCTTGACGAAGTTAGAACAACCGATTTTTTGTATGGTTTACTGTCAAATGTTCGGCATTAAGCATGGTGCACAAACAAACTATTATTTTTACCACGATGGTGATAGTTGAATTTTTATTATTTTGATAAGTTTATTAAAGTAGTATCTTTTTGAGTAGCACAAAAGTTTGAGCCTCATGTGCTTAAACAGGTATAGATGATAGTATTGTATTTTTTTTTTAACAAATTTAAAACTAAACCTAGTTGAGGAATTCTTAAGACCAGTAGTGAGACGTCTTCTTGAATGCCAGAAATTTCTCGAAAATGGTCTTGGGGTCCCAAACGTCTTGGATTTTGTCATGTCATGTCTTTCTGACCACCCAAGAAAATTTATACCTAAGAAAATTTAGAGATCAAATAAGCATCATTTTTATATGTATTACTTAGCTATGTTGTGATGGAAGGTTATGCAGGATTCTATGTCTGTAAATGTTATCTAATTGTTTTTGTTCTTGATTGTAAATCTGATCAATGTATCGGTTTGTATAATAATTGACAAGTATCTTCTTCGAAATCGTTCTACTTACGCCTTGATGTAAAACTTGTTGAACTTGCGATACGTTTACGTTACACACATTTTTAAATGTGATTTTGTTTTAACCTACTTATGCCTAAATGAAGTTACTTCGTAGCGGCTACTTTGGACTAAATGGACAAAATGAGTGTTTGGACAACGTGGTCAATAAGTTCCATTAACCAAACCACTGTACTTGTTGAAATTCAGTTTCAACGGGATGTTTCCGATATTATGATTCTCGACCAGAAGAAAAACACGTTCAATCAGGTTGTAGCGTGAATATAATTTCCTGTGACATATATACAAATTTAGGAGAGTAGATTTGAATAAATGTTTGTAAATAGTAATAATAGTTGACAATCAAATAAATTTAAGTTGCGTTGAAGATTATACAATATGCATCCTTTTCAATCGATAGTACGCCTAGATTTAAAAACAGATAATGATAATAACTTACGTTAAGTTACCTTTTTCTAATAGCATTGTAGTTTTTCGCGGATCACATCAACCGTAGTGGTAGGTCCTATTAGGCAAATCCTATAATTTGTAGTTAGTTTGTAACTTTATTTTAACTTTAGTTCTTACAGACTGTACCAGTTCACCTACGGTATACGGTAACAGTGGAGTGGACAATAGGTCTCGCAATAGTTTTAGGATAGATAATATAAGATAGGTTATTTTCTTGCTAAGCATTATTTCAGGGAATCAAACTTACCCTATTCTAATTGCTATTAATACCGATAAAATTAAGCTAAACTAACTTCTAAGCCACGCATATTCTAACTTTTCTAATAAGAAAACAAATATTTGGCTCACTTCACTCTCCTTGTTGTGTTTCGTTTGTTTTCTTTTGTATCTATTCACGCAGATCATGTTGGTGTCATCCGTATTGTCCGGGGAACTGACGGGCACCAATTTTCCTTTAGCCAACATCCCTAACCAGTGTTGGTGACTGCCGAAAAAATCGGCGAAAATTATTTATTGTTATCCGTGCTTGAAACAACCACATCGATAAATGTATTGGTAAAGGCATCATACGCAGGAACTTAGTGAGTGAACAAGATTAGACGTTTTGTAGATTACTTCATTCCACCACGCAAATCGAATGGACAACAGCTCTGCCTACTTGTGATTCACTCTTCGTTGATTGAGTGGCTATGGAAATACGACCCAGTAGGATCGCCAGATGATAATGTTCGGAGACGAGCGATGATAGCATTCATTTGAACAGAATCGTTCATTGTCTTTTAGTTCGAATGACAGTGTTGGAAGTTTTGTTATGAATGTACCGTCTAGGAAAAATCTGCCTACTCAATAAGATTTCTTTTTTAATTTTCCAGTCACACGTATCCGATAAGTCGTGACAATTTTTTCAGGACTATTGACACAATGTGTACCTTATGAATTTTATATCATATAACATGCAAGAAAAATCGTTATCGAGATTTCAATTGAAGAGGGTTTACTATCCATATCGTTCATTATCGTTCGTTGAACAAACATTCACTTATTTTCTATTTCAACAAGAATGCATATATTTTAGTTTAGTGACAAGTGAAAAATCTACTGTACTGGACAAGGAATCCACTGCATCCGACTTGGTAATGCCGTACCATTACCAACAAAGTAACCCGTACCATAATCAGTATCTACCAAAAACAGAAAATACTGCCCTAAAGGAACACGTGTCACTTTATATTAACATTTTGGCCTTTAGTTGCTACATATTTTCAGATTTTTCCCACTGTATTTACTGGATACACTGTGCTTTTCAGCTTCCGATTCATTTTTGTATTGAACGCGGTACCACACCATCACCAAGTGATCCGATCGGAAGCTTCGAGCACTAGCACTCATTCGATTCCGGAAACGAAAATGAATCACCACCACAAGCCAACGAGCGAATCAATAAATTGTACAAGCAAGCAGTGATGAACACGCATACAATTAACATGCAACGAAGTTCATGCTATGTTCATTCAATGTTTACGTTGGCCCATCAGTTTTCGGTTTGAGAGGTGAAGCAGAACTTCTCATTGTGTGCGTCTATTGAATCAAAGAAGAGCATGTGACGAATGATACGATTGGAACCATCCTTGTCCCTAACATCCAAACATCAAAAGATTCATTGTTTGTAAGCAATACTGGTGTTCGTATCCACAATAACAAACGTCAGACGGGCCTTATTCAAATAAGGCCCATGATATGTTGCATACTGTCAAACGCTAGTAACTAGGATAGGGTTGCCAGGCCCCTGGTATTGTCTCATCGCGTGCAGGGTTGCACGTGATATAGACAGTATGTATAGAGATAGATGCGCGCGCTGGCCAAATGTATTAGGCCAACAGTACTGCTTCAAATACACAACAAAAAATCACAATAAAACAGTATCTCATATGCCTCCGCCATTGCAGGACGGCCGAACGATCAGTGTTGTTTATTTAATTTCTATTGAATATCGTATACACAACGTAAGATCCCCGGCCGTGCACGATAAAAGAGTTATTTACCCGAGCAATCTACGTACAAACACACATTCAGACAAAACAAAAGTATATTTTGGAGTTAAGGTATGAACATATGTGACGAGGCATTAGTTTTTTGTGGCATTACTCGGAAACAAAAAAAAAAAACAAAACATCGTTAAAATTCCACCAATTTATGTTGAGGAATCAGTTTACAATAGTATTTATTTTTATTCAAAATTTTCTAAGATAATGAACATAAAGGGTGTCCACGATGAAATTGCCACACACAAAATTGATTCGCAAAATTCGAGTTTTCATCCGATTGCCATCAAATTTTCAGGGATTGAGAAATAACTATTAAACTTCATTTTACCATTTTACTCGTATTTTATTTACAGTCCATACGCAAATGCCCGCACCTTGGCCTTAACCCCGGCCATAAGATTCTGCACAACCTGTGAATCAACCGTTTTTTGCATGTAAACCCATACTTTCTTCAGTTCCTCGACTGTCTTCACTACCTTAGGTCGTTTAAGAAGGTGCTGCTTCATAATCGCCCAGTACTTCTCGATGGGGCGGAGCTCCGGAGTGTTGGGAGGGTTGAACATTTTCGGCACGAAATTGACCTTATTGTCCGCATACCACTTCAGCACGTCCTTGGAGTAGTGGCATGAGGCCAAATCCGGCCAGAAGAAGGTTGGGACGTTGTGGGCCTTCAAGAGAGGAAGCAGCCGCTTCTGGAGGCACTCTTTTATGTACACCTGTCCGTTCATCGAATCCTGGGTCACGAAAGGTGCACTCCGCTTCCCGCACGTGCAGATGGCTTACTAAACCAGGAATTTCTTCGCAAATTTGGACATCTTCTGAGTGCGGACATGCTCCGGAACGCTGAACTTATCCTTGGCCGTGAAAAACAGGTTGCCGGGGATCTGTTTGAAGTCGGCCTTCACATATGTTTCGTCGTCCATGATACAGCATTCAACTTTCGTCAGCATGTTGAGGTACAACTTCCTGGCACGGGTTTTGGCGGACTTGTTCTGCTTCTCGTCGCGATTAGGGGCCTTTTGTACCTTGAACGTTCGAAGCCCAGCCTTAGTTTTGGCCTTCTGGACAAAACTTCGGCTTAGGTGCAGCTTCTTAGCCACATCCCGAACGGAGGCGTTCGGATTTCGGTTGAAGGCCCCAACTACGCGGTTGTGATTTTTGGTGTTGTACGGAATACTTTTTCCTTCACTTCTGGGCTTCCGATCGGTGGTCAACCGTTCCTCGAACCGCTTAATCACTCGCGACACCGTGGAATTCGCGATTCCCAACGTTTTAGCGATGGAACGATGCGAGAGATCCTTGTTCTCGTGATGAATGCGCAAGATTTTATCACGCACGAGCTGTTCTTTCGACTTCATTTCTGCGAGTTTTGATCACAGGACTTTGCAGGATGTAAATAATGCACTATGAACTAAATCCACCCAAATTTTCATTAAATTCTACCCAACGGTTAAAAAGTTAGAGCAATTTCATAGTGTGGCAATGTCATCGTGGACACCCTTTAGTTATAATGAGTTTTTCTTGCAGTTATCCTCCAGCGTCAAAATGTATGTGAAAAAGTTTTCTCAGATTATTTTTTTTTTCGTATTTTCAAGCATTTTTTTTTATTATATCGAAACATTAAATTGTTCTGCTATGCAAACATTATGCATTTTTTAAATGAATGATGTTAGGAAAAATTGGAAAATTTCTATTGAGGTGTAAAAAAACAGTATTCATGATTTTTTTTTCATTTATTTTTTTGTTCATATATTCATCAACACTATCATCCACAGTGATAACAAAATAAGCTATTATCGGTTCCAAAAACATTTGATTTGCTTAAATCCACTGTTCACGATGTGCTCAAATCATTTTCGGAACGTTTGACGGTGGAGAGGAAACCGAGAAGTGACAAAAACATTGGACGCGCCGCTCCTGTCATGGACCGAAAGGTGAAAAGGATATTAACGAAAAACCCAAATCTCTCCATTCGAACGGTGGCTCGTAAAATAGGGATGTCACCTGGTTTTGTCCAAAAATCAAAACAACGTTCGGAACTTAAGTCGTATAAAGTAAAACAGTTCCAAATCGCAACGACACACAGAACTTGGCAGCAAAATCACGGGCTCTACGTTTGTACTGCGAATATTTGACGAAGTTTTCATGCGTTGTTATGGACGATGAAACTTATGTCCTGGAAGATTTCAAGCAGGTTCCAGGGCTGGCTTTTGATTCTGCTATGGCCAGAAATGCTACAAGAACGAAGAAGGCATCGAAATTTCCCAAAAAATACCTTGTGTGGCAAGCAATTTGCACGTGTGGCAAAAAGAGTAAATCTTTCGTCACTACCGGCACAATCAACGAGGAGATCTATCAGAAAGAGTGTCTGCAGAAGCGATTACTACCTTTCATCAAAAGTCACAAAGAAAAACCTATGATCTGGCCCGATTTGGCATCATGCCACTATGCTAAAACTGTGATGGAGTGGTACCAAGTAAATCAAGTGAACATTGTACCAAAAACCTCAAACCCGCCCAGAGCTACGACCAATCGAGAGATATTGGGCTCTGATGAAGCGGAAGCTTTCTGGAAAGAAGCAAGGAATCAAAGACATCAAACACTTCCAGCAAATTTGGACAAAGACGGTTTGTACGATTTCTGAAGAGTCTGACCAAACCCTAATGGACGGAGTTAAGCGCAAAGTGATAAGCTGAGTTCAGGCGGTGTTTTGTAAAATATTAAAATATAAGTTTCCGATTTGAAACCGATTCAAACCACCAGTAATTATGAAGCCTACCACCGCCCACCACACCCGGCAATCCACCACATCGTAACAAAAAGCAGCTTTATTGTTTTTTTTGTTCTGTGCTCAAGCGATCACTTGAGCCACCAAACAATAGATAACGCGCTATGCCCGATAAGAAAAAGGTGCGCAACAAGGAATCGACACAACCGTTCACAGTCGATGCCCAAAGCAGACATTCCATATTGAGGTTCTATATTTTAACAGAAAAACGATTATTCAGAAAGCAAACACAAATATGATTCGTGATTTGTTTCTCCGTTCTGATCTTGGCCTTTTCTAATCAATTCCATTGCTCACAGCTACATACCATATACAAACGTTTTATTAACTTATATACAGTTTAACTCTTCCCTTAAAAACCCATTTTCGCAACCTTCCCCGGGATATCAAAGAGCAAATTAAATTTCCAAATCAACAAATGAATCGTCCGCTCTACTTGAGTTTTCGATTTAAGTTAATTGCAACCCATTCTAAGTTGGATTGAGTCCAGCCCTGGAACATCAATTTAAGTTAGCTAACTCAACTACCCTCTTAAATCTGCAGCATCCCGAAAATTTAAGATTCATCTGAATGCCCATGTTGCCTCGTTGTTGGTAGAACGGCAGACAAAAAGAAACCCATAAAAGGAACCGTGATGTTGTTATTGTAGGAAGACCGTCTTTTCGGCAGATCCATTTCGTTTCGACAAACAAGCGACGTAACGGGGCTAGTTTGGGATTCGTGGAGCTGGGGCGCCGAATGAGATAACACGCTACAGTGGTGGACTTCCAAAACCAGCAGTCACTGGAAAGATGAGAAGATTGAAATCACAACATTTCATGCCAAAGAAAAATTCACCAGTCGGCTAATAGAGAGATGGAAAGCTATTGATTATTTAATCAAGCTCCGTTCATCTTTTCTCTTCTTTCCTTCTGAACTAGCGTCAAAGCAGTAAAGATGTCAGCAACAGCAGCAACCGGAACCACAGGGATGACTCCAGTTGGAGCAGTAAAATCGACATCAGAGCGAGATTGCTTCTGATTGATAGAAATTCCCTGAAGACGGTCCCTGGGTCTGAAACATGCTATGATGCGTTGTCACCAGCCAAGCGGCTAATTTTCCACGTTAGACTGTTTGCATAAGCGATGAGGAAAAGTGGCACTTCTCTTAGATGTGGCTCACTGGTTTTCTAGGTATTATGAATATACATATGTATAGCCGAGGTTTTTCGTTATGTTCTAAGATGTGAGCATTAAGCCCCACGTTTCATCATAGCTTTTCTACTCGGAAACTTTCTAGAAGATTATCAGGGTTCACTTTTTAGAACGTGACCATTTAAACGAACAAGTCAACCTCTGAGTAGTGTGCGATGATATTTAGATGCAAATGTGATCAAAAAGAAAATGTAAAACAGCAAGACGTAGCTAGTATTAGAATTTATACAAAAACAACGATGAAGTCAGAAGCAGTTTAAAGCTGTTCAAATTTCCAGAAACATCTAAATGAACGCTTAATTTCCATCAATTACGTTGTATGACATACCATTGTTTCAATGCATACTCCTACTTGGACTTGAACTAAATTAACTTATTTTTATCTGTGCATCTTAAGCTACTCCATTATTAATGTTCATCCCAGATCATGCACCTTCCTAAAAAGCATTGCATTGCTCTGCCTGGCGCATCTACCGCAACCCGTCGCATAAATAACTTAATCTCCTTCCAGCGTTTCTTACTAATGTCAAGAGATTAGCAAAATTGGTTGTCTTTATTTACTTCTCATTTCTTCCTTATCACATTTCTTCTATCTCTGGCCACGAAAGCAACCATCAGCCGGTCGATGGAAAAGTACTTTTTCCCAGCTGGAACTATTTGAAAATCCACCCTCCTACTATGGCATTCGTCTCGACCTTTAACTAGCACACTGTTCGGAGGGCGAGAAAAAATTTGCTCTAATAAAATTCCTATTATTTCTGAAAGCACCTTCATCGGTCGCCCGTTATTCATTCAGATTTTTTTGTTCTCCCTTGTTAAAGCACTCTTCACACAAATTGTCGCCCATTTCAGCTCCCACTAAATTCAAGTTTGCTAGATTGATTGGGTCCCCCATGCGGCGATTAATCTTTTTCGTTCGTTGCTGTGATTTTCATACTAGGTTCAGTTGTTTCGGCGAACGAACTCTTCGTTTATGTTATTTTTTTTGTATTCATTAGTGGTCTTATTCAACTGAATGAAGCTTGTGATTAGAAGAGAATTATAGACATTATTCATTTGTAGCATGTTTGTTTTATTGTCTTAACCTTATGAAGTTATGGTGAGAATGATTTTTTACTCATTTCATATCTTATCCCGTAATGATCGAGTTTCAATCGTTTGACATTTTGCACCTACAGACATTTGACAAAGAAGAAATTCCATCTATCTCAGCTCCTGTGATGTAGAAGTCAGCGTGACTGATAATTTATTGCCCCAGTGGGCCTGGGTGCATGAGTACGATATATAGGGTGGAAGTTCCTACCTCCGGTAGTGAACCTGTGTATAGCTGAAACAAAAAATAAAAAGTCACAACTCACGACAGTCTAACCGCAAGATGCGTAACATAGTTTGTCGACTGATAAAGAATTTTCGGCACATGAGACAACATCATGAGCGAAATTGTTGTTAATACGCATGATGGAACAGTGGTAGGGTCTCGGAACCGGTTCTTGATCTATGAACATTATCTCGCACCTTGCCCCTCTTTCTAGAACGAATTTCAATATAAAATGAATTACTACAGTGCTATACTTATATACTTACTCATAAATTCGACAACCTTAACATACGTACCTTTGTTTTGATCAAGAGATTTTTTTTTGAGATTCTGGTTCAAGCTCAACACCCCTTCTTGATGATGATGATGATGATGATGATGATGATGATGATGATGATGATGATGATGATGATGATGATGATGATGATGATGATGATGATGATGATGATGATGATGATGATGATGATGATGATGATGATGATGATGATGATGATGATGATGATGATGATGATGATGATGATGATGATGATGATGATGATGATGATGATGATGATGATGATGATGATGATGATGATGATGATGATGATGATGATGATGATGATGATGATGATGATGATGATGATGATGATGATGATGATGATGATGATGATGATGATGATGATGATGATGATGATGATGATGATGATGATGATGATGATGATGATGATGATGATGATGATGATGATGATGATGATGATGATGATGATGATGATGATGATGATGATGATGATGATGATGATGATGATGATGATGATGATGATGATGATGATGATGATGATGATGATGATGATGATGATGATGATGATGATGATGATGATGATGATGATGATGATGATGATGATGATGATGATGATGATGATGATGATGATGATGATGATGATGATGATGATGATGATGATGATGATGATGATGATGATGATGATGATGATGATGATGATGATGATGATGATGATGATGATGATGATGATGATGATGATGATGATGATGATGATGATGTAATACTACCATCTATTGTAGCAAGGTAACTTTCCATTGCAGTGGAATAATCTGAACGATTTGATCAGGATTCTATTGTTTTTCGTGATCATCGACCTTCTGTATGAAGGGCCAAAAACGTTTGGGCAGGCCCGTAAGCAGAGACACTTACGCGAAACCCGCGAATATAGGGAAAAGAATCTCCTTCCTAAAGCAATTTCACACTCACAGCACTAGAATCGAGCCCTCGATTGACAGAATAAACCCAATAGATGGGGTCGAAGAGTCTGCCCTCGTACCACGTAATGTTATCAATAGGGAGGAGGCAGTCCCATGTTCCCAGTCCACATCGTTTCACTTGGGTGCCCTGATGGTCCCTCGCTTTCCCCGTTATGTTATGTTATGTCATGAATATTAAGTATATTTTGTTGTGTTCATTTGATTGCTTACCTTGTGTTAGACAATTTGGCTGAAAGTAAAATTGACGTAACAACAAAGAGAAGAGGAGAAAGAAAAAAAAAGAAAAGAAGAATAACCATTCGAATCGTATGTGAGCGTTGAATGTGATTCACCCCACACATGCCGACGGCGTCACAGAAAGACCACCCCCCCACCGCCCACCAACCATCCCCCCTCCCAATCATTACAAAAGAAAAAAAAAATGTTTTACTACGTCTATTTGAGAAAACACCACAAACCCCCCCCCCCTCCAACGACCAAAAAGACCCATTTATTCACACACTCATTCAACAGGGCAGGCCATCCACCCCAGAAATAACCCCCCCCCATTGGGAGGACGGACCCACCCCCTCCCTAACCCAAGGGAAAGACACAGTTCAACACCTTTTCTTATTCCCAAACCTGCTCTGCTAATTTCGTTTGGCTACAACATTAAAACGCCATACCGGTGCCATCCCAAGTAACATTGCCAAAACCATCCAGCTTTATTAAGTTTTACTAAAGTTTTATGAAAGCCACTAATAATCAATTCGGCTTTATTATGGCAGCAAGATATGCCAATAGGTTTCAAATTTTAGTCAGGTTTATAAGAACCTACACAGCTTCTTTACAACGATCTTAAAACCTTGACTTCTAAAATTCCTTTTACTCCTATCAAAGGTTTTATTTTGACTTTATTAACTCATAAAATGCTGTTTTGAAATGCCGTTTTAGGACTCATTCATATTATCTTATTATGGTCAGTTGAAAAAGCATTTTAAAACCATTTTGCCTCCAGTAAATGCATTAAACGGCTAACTGGCATTGAGGAAAGCTACCAAGCGACCAGATAGTCTTATGGTAGCCATTGCTAAGATAAATTGGCTTTTTGGCAAAACTGGCAATCGCCATATTGAAATATATGAAATAATTGAAATGTGGAAGAATAAAAACACCAGATTTTAAATGTAATACAATTGAACTGTAGATCTAAGACAAACTTCGGTATTAGTTCAGATAACCTTATTGAATTCCATTAATTTTCAGGAGTTTCATGATTAATTTACGGAATATAATTCTTTCAATTTTGTTTTTGTTGTTGTAAACTCGCATAATTTCCAAGGCGCATTAATTTTCAGCTCTTATCGTGCCAATATTCACCATAAAATTAAATGCGCATATGATTTGGAGCATGATACGCTATAAAAAAAACTCAATTTGTTTTATATATTTTGCTATCAATCATAATTTCCCGCAACAGAAGAACTTTTTTCTGAGCCATTATTTGCTGTTGAATGAATCAGAAGAGCAACAAAGCAAAAAAACAAAAACCAACCACGATATCGCCGTGAAGTTTGACAGCAGTGGCCATTCAGCCCTATGCTGGTTTTGATGGCGGCCAATAGGTTTTATGATGGTTCTCAAGTGGTCATAACATCTATCACTAGAACATTTTCAAAATCTTTATGGTCTTAAAAAGGTTTTATTAATTTGTTTTCACAACCGTCTATAGAGTGGGCCAATTTGTACACATTTCGGCTTTAAAGATGCATAGAGGAGGTGTTGGTGGACAAAACAGTTTTGAATGTAGTGTCATCAACAAAGCCGGGAGGAGTGCTATACGGCTGGAATAGAACTGAAATTGTTACTTGGGATAGTAAACATAAAAAAAACAAAGAAACAAATCAATTTAGTGATCGGTCATTTAATTATTTCAAAATTTTAACCTATCCTATCTAGCTGGCGAACTGAAGGGATCGACCAGAAAATTAAATGAAATTTGTTCCTTGGACACATAGAGAAATTTACCACTACACGATGACAACACAAAGCGACAACGTAGACCCGACCATTACTTTCTAATTCAATATTACTCCTCTCTTTTTTTTTTTTTGTTTGCCCCAAAATAAAAATGTAAAAAAAAAATTTTTTCCTTCTATCTCATGTGCCTTTCCTCCACTGTCTCAAAATTGCGTTAAGTTACATTTCAATCATTAACGTTTAAGTCAAGACAGCAAAATATGTTTGAGAGTTGTATTGATCTAAAGGGTGTTCCGATCAAATTTTGGTCAATTATTAATGTGTGTGAGTCGATCAAAGTTTTTACTAATAAGTCAAATTCTTTTTCTTTTTCAAGTTCAGTTAATACAGAATGCAGGAGAAATATTCAGCTGAGCTTCCCTTTTACCGAATGCAAATTGCCGGGTCTTTCGTTTAACAACTGCCATATGATTTTGTACAGTCTCCTTGTCCACTTTATTCACCGCAGAACGCCAGTTTTCCTTGAACTGTTTCTCGCCCACAGCAGCTTTTTGAGTCTTTTTAAGGTTCCGCTTAACGATCGCCCAATATTGTTAGATTGGCCGGAGCTCTGGCGTGTTGGGAGGGACCTTGTCCTTGGGCACCACTTGAACGTTGTTGGCAGCATAAACCTTTTTTCCGTAATGGCAAGATGCCAAATCCGGCCAAAATAGAACTAAACAATTGTGTTGTTTCAGGAAGGGCAGTAGACGTTCTTGTGGGCACTCGCTCAGATAAATTTCCTGGTTGACGGTTCCGGTGGCAATGTAAAAGTTGTTCGTCAAGCCACAGGTACAGATGGCCTGCCACACCAGGTATTTCTTCGCGAACTGTGACAGTTTAATGTGCTTGAAAATATCTGCCACCTTTCCCCGTCCGGCTGCCGTCTTGTCCAGAAAGCTGTTTAAAGTCTGCGTTGATGTATGTTTCATCGTGCTGTACCACACAATCAAACTTCGTCAGCATCGTTGTGTACAACTTTCGCAATCGTGCTTTGGCCGACGTGTTTTGTTTATCGTCGCGACTTGGAGTCACCACTTTCTTGTAAGTCGACAGTCCAGCTCGTTTTTTAGCTCTATCTACGGTTGAAGGCGCCACTTCCAGCTTCTTTGCGACATCTCGGACGGAGAGGTTGGGGTTCCGCTCGAAACAGCGGGCAACTCTTTTTGTCGTCGCTGTGGCCTCCGACTTTCGATTTCCCCCCGATCCAGCTTTCCTGGCTGTCGACAAACGTTCACCGAACACTTTTAATACGTTGGTAACAGTTGATTTAGCCACATTCAACAATTTCGCAAACTTGGCGTGAGAGTAGTTTGGATTTTCGCCATGCACGTGCAAAATTTGGATGCGTTGCTTCTCTTCCTTCGACGACATTTTGATAACTGAAGTGCTAATCTCAAAATTAAAATAGAGGCATGATGCTACACGCACACATCTTCAAAATGAGGGGTGTGCAAAATTTTTTAATGCACGATGAAAGGAAATTCGTCAAGTTTAAGTCGACAAAATTTTGATCGAAACATCCTTTATTTAACTTAATATTTTATTTTGTTATATACTGTTGTGTTTATAAAATAAAAATATAAAGAGAAGACACAAAAAAAAAAAAAAAAAAAAAAGTCGTGTTTCCGTTTTTGTGAAATGTTTTCCTCGAAGGGGGGGGATACTTGTTTCAGGGGTTCAGGTGAATCGGAGAGGGAATTTGGCTTGGACTTAGTTTTCTCTAGTAGGCACAATCAATTGGCATCATTGTAATGCTTCACCAAAGATTCAATAGATGTATTAGGTAGAGCAGAGGTATACAAAATCAAGTGTAAACACTACAGCAAAGTATATGTAGGTCAAACAAAGAGAACCTTGGCGACAAGTTTCAAAGAGCATCTTGCGGAAGTGACCAAGGCCGTCAAACAGAATGACAAAAGAATTTCACATAACTTCAAATCGACAGTTGCAGAACACATCACGACATAACGACGAATGACTTTACAATCGTACGGACTACCTCTAAACCCTGGAAATTAGACGTAGCAGAAAGCATAGGAAATAACAAACAACAGTACACAAATCTACTAAACATGGACCAAGACAACGGGTACAAATGGCTCTTTAACTTAGTACGACACCATGGCCGGCGTAGCGGAGCACTCGCTGCTACAGATTAATTAGGTTAGGTATGAGGAAACGGCGAGGTAGATATTAAGTATATTTGTTTTTGATTCAGGATAGGCTAAGCAAAAAATGTAAGCAATAGGAACAAGTGTTCGTATTTAAAAATAGTATATATACGGCAGGTGGCGAAGCTTTTCTTTCAGTTGAGTATTAGTACACGACACTAAAGAAGTTTGCATATTGTAGACGAAATACGCGTATCCGACAAGATAAGCAATAAAGGTAGTTGGAATTAAATGGAAATTACCAATCTCTCTTCTCATTTTCTTGATCATAGATTTTAAATAATTGTCATAATTTTTCAGCTTCAACGCATCCTTCCTGTGCTGAAACTTGCTATATTGTGTAGTATTTGACCGACTGTTAAGAATAAATGGCTGCCATTTTGAAATTCTAAATATCGTTGGACATCGATTATTGGCATCTTCACAACAACGCTATTCCAAAAATACTCAAAATGTAGCATATTTGACATATTGATCTAACACCGTCTGTCGGAGGATCGCAGCAAGCCGTGCTTGGAAACTGGCGTGTTATGTTTTTGCTGCGTTTTCGCGAGAAAAAATCAAAAAATACTTCGTACTTCAACTTAACAAACGGTGAAATCATAAAATCTCCGCGTGCATTGTGTAAGACGTAGTGAATGTAATCGAGCGTTGGATTGCACACTCGCTCACATTTACACACACAAATTTAGAAGAAAAAAAACAGCATCAGTCTTATTTCGTTCTGGTTTTGATGAAATGATAAACTTTTCGTGAAATTTCTTTTGGATACTCTGTTTGTCAATTTTCCACTTTATCCCACCATCTTCAGATCTATGCTGTAGTCACTCTTCCAGTCTATTACAGATTCCGCTTAACAACTGCCAATATTTTTCTATTGAGCAAAACAGAGGGCAATTGGGTGAGTAAAAGTCTTTCCCGATGAAATTCACCCTGTTGTCACGATACCACTGAAGTGTCTCTCGACTGTGGTGGTAGCTAGCCAAATTAGGCTAAAACTTTACAGGGGCTTCAAGATCATCATTTGTAACGAAAACTTGAGGGTCTGCTTCGAGCATCGGCTGTGAACGGTTGTATCGATGCTCTGTTGCGCAATATGTTGTTATCAGCAAATCACGTTATCTATTGTTTTAGCTATCTATTGTTCACTGGTGCGAGGGATCGAGTGAGTACAAAAAAACAATAAAGCAGCTTTCCGGTGAGATGTGATGGGGGAGACCTCGGTGTAGTGGTAAACATCCATACCTCTCACGCCCGCCAAAGTCTTGAGTTCAAATTGCAACCCCGGATGGGTTACGAAAATTACCAAAAGAGACTAGAAAATGAGAAGAACGATTATTTATTTCCATTTAATTCAAGCTACCATTAATGCTTATCTTGACAAATACGCGTAATTCGTCTACAAAGTGCAGACTTCTCCAGAGTCGTGTACCAAAACCCGACTCACCAGGAACCAAAAGAGGTATTTGAGGTATTTCTCTAATCGACCTGCACGCGGACATGACCAGCGCCGGTATTGTCTTGGTTTAGGATCACCATTTTTTAAAGGATTGAGGGTTTACGAATGTTCGTCCCAAGCATCACATGTTGGTTCTTTGTGTAGTAACCTGGCAATAACGTAGTTGCAACCTTGGGTGGCCAATCGTGCTCATGCTCATGCTTATTTGTTAAAAAAAAATGAGATTCCTTACGAACAGCTGCAATCGCTTGCTAAATCAAAAAAAAAATTTGATTTTATATTTTATGGCAATGTAGCCAACCGATAATTCCGGGTTTGCTCTAATTCCGAATAACACATGATTAGGGCCCGAACGCCAATTGTAAACAACGACTTTAAACGATGATTTCTCTACCAGATGCTGCTTTCAATTCGTGAGAGTGTTTTCAGATTCGAGAGGAATTGACGTTTAAAATCATTGTTTACAATTGCCTTTCGGTATAATTGGCTTTTACAATCATGAATTAATGAGAATTGTTCTCAATAGCTTACAATGCTGTTACCGATCGTAAGTTCCGCTACGACGCTTACTGTGATTCCCACTCTAAAAGAAAAAAAAGAGAGAACCAACCACAATACCCAACAAACAAAAACGAACTGACCCCCCCCCACGAACAAAAAAAAAAAAAAAATTTTGTTTTAATTTGAAGGGAACCCGCCCCACCACACAATTGAACAAAACCAGCTGATGTGTTTTCCAGAGAAAGAATTTTCCAGAGGAACCCCCCCCATTCTTCAAGGCAACGATGGATTGATGAATTTGATGGCTGAAGAGCATACCAAAGCACTGGATGAATTGAAAAAGGAGATAGCACTCAACACAACCAAAATCAACACTATTTTGCACCGCACACCGTTGCAAACAACACCACACACTCCAAGACCCCAATTCTCTGCAACCTCAAGGAAACGGCCACGGGTTCTGCTAGACGCGCCGACAAGCCACGATTTGGTATCTGTTGGTACTAATGAAATCGCACCTGATGAATCCATACCGTTAGCTGCGACGCAAGGGGCGGATATGTTTTGGTTATATCTGTCTGGCTTCGATCCGCATGCAACGGTACAACAAATTGAGAAACTCGTTCAAAACAATCTCAAAACCGATAGCGCTGTGAATGTTGTCAAGTTGGTGCCGAAAGGGAGAACTCTGGATGACCTAACATTTGTATCTTTCAAAGTCGGCCTGAAAATGGAGCTAAAGGACACTGCCTTATCTGGATCATCATGGCAAAAGGGAATTAGCTTCCGTCAGTTCGACTTTAGCCACACCGCATCTTCTCGAACGACATTTCGCTTCCAACCCACAACAGAAGAAATCCATCAGCAATAATAATGGTACGTACCGAAAATTCTACTTCCCGGAATGAACGAACCACTACTCTGCTCCGAAACACATTACACTCGTCTTCTTCACTCGTTATTCAATCGATCCCAAAACACCACAATGATCTCAGAACAACACAACAGACGTTCACTTTGTACTACCAAAACGTTCGCGGCCTCCGTACGAAAACAAACGATTTGTTTTTGTCACTGTCTGGTAGTGACTACGATGTCATAGCTTTCACAGAAACTTGGCTCAATAACGATATCGTAAACACTGAACTCGCACACAACTACACGATGTATCGATGCGATAGAAATGCTAACACCAGCTGTTTTTTGCGTGGAGGTGGAGTACTAGTTGGGGTGAGGAATGGGCTGCACAGTACGTCTGTTAGTCTTGCTGAATGTGAGCGATTAGAACAGATCATTGTTCGTGTTGTTTTGCCGAATTTTGAGTTGTATGTTTGCGCTATTTATCTCCCACCCAACAGTGAAACGTATTTGTATGAGCAGCATTCTGCTTGTGTTCAGAAGCTACTTGATCTTGCTGGCAATCGTGGCCGTGTTTTGGTTGTTGGTGATTACAACCTTCCCCACTTGTGTTGGATGCACGATGTTGAAATAAACTCCTTTTTGCCGATCAATGCCTCGTCTGAGCAAGAGACAGCCCTGATAGAATCGATCGTAGGCTGTGGTCTTTATCAAGTTAATTATTTGACGAACGTTAATGGGAGGCTTCTCGATCTGGCGTTTGTGAATGACGATAAGTGTGTCGAGCTACTGGAGCCACCGTTGCCATTGTTGAGAATCGATCATCACCACAAGCCATTCGTACTCAAATTTGAAACCACTAGCAAGTGCGATGATTTGAATGTTTCGGACTCTCTTCACTTTGATTTCAACCATTGTGACTTCGCATCGCTTAATGAATTAATTTCTGCCGTTCGCTGGGATGAGTGTCTTGTTGGGTGTAATATGGAAGAGGCGGTTTCCGTCTTTTATCAACGGGTTTTTTCAATTGTTCGTGATGCTGTCCCGGTGAAGCAACGACGCCGTTTTTTGGGGACCAGACAACCTTGGTGGAACAGTGAGCTTCAACATCTACGAAATCGCCTACGGAAGGCTAGAAAACGCTTTTTTCGGTCGAGGGATGTACAGCGAAAGGTGGAGCTGCGTGACTTAGAGAGCGAATATAACTCTTTGCATGCGCGATGCTTTAGCAACTACATTCATCGTACAGAAGAAAGATTCAAGCAGGATCCCAAATCGTTTTGGACGTTCATGAGAAGCAGAAAGCAGAACAATGGAATTCCTCAGCGTGTTTTCTACAACGATACCACAGCCGAAACTCCACTCGACTCGGCAAATTTGTTCTCGTCCTTCTTTCGAAGTGTGCTAAGTAACAACCGATCACCTTCGTCTGAAGCGTACCTGGACAGTTTGCCTCGATACGACTTCAACATGGCGCGTTTTAACTTCTCCCAGGCGGACGTGCTGAGAAAGCTGCAAGGGATAGATGACTCCAAAGGCGCTGGGCCAGATCGTGTCTCCCCGATCTTCATCAAGCACTGCGCTGATTCGCTTACCGTGCCCGCCACCATTCTTTTCAATCGTTCGATTGTAGAAGGTATTTTCCCAAGTGCTTGGAAAACAGCTGCTATTACTCAGATTCACAAGACTGGCAGTATACACAACATCGAAAATTACCGTGGCATCTTGATCCTGAGCTGTTTGCCGAAGGTTTTTGAAAGTCTCATGCACGATTCGCTCTATCCTCACGTGCATCATATCATCTCCGAGTTTCAGCATGGATTCGTGAAAAAACGCTCAACCACAACCAACCTGATGACTTTCGTTTCTTCGTTGGTCAACGCATTGGAAAAGCGTCAACAAATTGATGCCATCTATATCGATTTCACCAAAGCATTTGATAGAGTGCCGCATTCTTTGATGGTGGATAAATTTAATAGAATGGGCTTGCCCGCTTGGTTGACGCAATGGATATTCTCCTACCTAACGGAGCGTTGTGCCTACGTACGCATTAATGGGACGTGCTCGGATCCATTCGATATCACGTCTGGTGTGCCCCAAGGGAGTCATTTGGGTCCACTTCTTTTTGTGCTATTTGTCAACGATCTTTGTGAAACGATTAAATCGCCAAAAATAATGTTCGCAGATGACCTGAAGTTCTACCGCGCGGTTTCATCGTTAGTTGATTGCTGTTCTATCCAAGCTGATATCGATGCATTGTTGAGTTCCCCCCAAAACCCCCCCCCCAACACAACACCACCCCCCCCCCCCCACCATTTTCCATTTCTTCTTTTTTCTTTCTCTACCCACCCCACAAATATATCATATCTTTTTTTCTCTCGGTTGGTGCAAGCTAAACGGCATGGAAGTCAACGTCCGTAAATGTAACGCCATCACATTCGTTCGAACAAGGAATGCAACCTTCTTCGATTACAGAATGGAGACAACCAGTATCGCTAGAGTGAGCACAGTAAAGGATCTTGGTGTACTACTTGATAGCAAGCTTAACTTCTCACAACAAATGGCAGCAACGACCGCTAAAGCCTACGCGGTACTTGGATTCGTCAAATGAAATACGAAGCAGTTTGAAGACGTTTACTGCTTGAAGTCACTCTACTGTGCGCTGGTACGTAGTATATTAGAATATGGTGTTCTAGTGTGGGCGCCGTACCATGCCGTTAATATTCAACGCATTGGACGAATTCAACGCAACTTTATTCGGTTTGCGCTCCGCCGGCTGCCTTGGAATGATCCTGTACGGCTGCCCCCCCTACGCACAGCGATGCGCTGTGGTACGTCTACCGACGCTGGCTGATAGAAAGGTTTTTTTTGCAGCGACTCTTCATCTTTGACATCTTGACTAATAACATCGATTGTTCAGCGCTCCTGAGTAACGTGCAAATCAACGCTCCAACAAGAATTACTCGGCGTGCGGATTTCCTTCGCTTATCTACGCATCGTTCTTTATTCGGACAGAACAATCCATTTGACGTTTGTTGCCGTAGGTTTAATGAAGTGTCTGACCATTTTAATTTTAACACATCTAAGGCAATGTTTAAAAATAGCATTAGTTTATAGTATAATCTGTCTGTGCGAGTTTTTCGAAGACAAGTAAATAAATAAATAAATAAAGCAAATATTATATTTTCCCATCAGCAAATGAAAACAAACAAACCAAAAAGCAAGTAATAAATTTGATCAAAATATCGTGAGCGGTATTTTCGCTACGCTTACGGTTATTTCATTATTCCCCTTTCGGAATTGTTCCTCTGCTTCGCCGGGTTGTAGAAAAATGTTGCCAAGTGCCGCTCAGTTGACTGAAGATAGGGTTTTATGGATGTTTTTTTTTTTTTTTTATCTCAATGGATCATGATATGGAGCAGAAAAAAATAACTTTGTTTCTATTTGCGATTGTGGAAGAGACAAGATATATATAAATCCAAATCAATGCCTTCGAGTCAAGTTTTCAAATGAGCCGAGTGATATGTGTTGTCCAAGTTTCAGCGACATGCTCGAGTACTTTTGAATCTCCAAAAGGGGTTAAAACGAGGTGACGAGATATTGTTTTATCCTTTTTTGTTGCCCTGGAATGTTTGATTCAAAGAATGACGATAGCACAAGTATACCGATGTTTGAAAAAACCTTCAGACTAGCGTAAAAATGAACATTTGGAATGGCTAGAAGCTAAACCTTGATAAAGGAGAATTTCTAGATTGAAGATTCATATTAATATACTAATTGATCAAATTGGAAAGGTATACAAGTTTTGGACGTAAGTAGGCTACGACTTATTGCAGGGGTAGGTTGTCAAATGTAAATTTAAAAATATGAGCAAGTGCCGCGAAAAAAAATTGAGACACTTCTAACGCTAATAGCACAATTATTTTTCGATATATTTAAAAGATGTTTGCATCAAACCGTTGAAAATTTGCGCGATAATAAGTTCAATTATCAAAAATGAATTTAACATGAAACAATTATAATCTATCTATAATACAAATAAAACATGACGTCTCAAAATTACGTTTTGCATTCCAAATGCAAAGCATTTTTCTATCATAGATTTGAAATGTGAGGGACTTCAAATGGTGAATAAATTTCCTGGAAGGATGGTAGACCGACCTGCGGTCCTCACAAGTTCCTATCTCACGCCTCCACGATTTATGTGGTCACAAAAAAATGCCAGTTGAAACATGGTCATGTTGGTTGGCGTGCCCTGGGCAATTCGACAGTAGCGAAATGAGGGAGCCCGAGTGAAGGTCGATCACACAAAGTCATATTGTATATTTTCCACTCTCATTTAATCAATAATTTAGGCACGCTTTGGAATCATCTTTGCAATCCAGAGCCATCTATGTGGCAGCAAGTAAATCGTTGAAGGCCTTTTTTTGTTTTATTTCAGTATTTCAGCACAATATTAATACTTAAATAGTAATTCTAATCGACAACTAATAGTTCCATAGAAGACTGGATTGGATGAGCAGTATAAAAATATTTTCAAATATTTATGTAGTGGTATTACGGACTATATCGAAAATAACGTGGTAACACATTTTTTCTTACAACATGAAATAAAAATAAACATCAAAAAATAACGGTATCAATAAATTCATGTCTTGCTCTATTAGTTTTAAAAAACATTGATGAAAGTAACTTTACTTTCAGAATGTTTGGATTTTGGATGTTAATCCAAACTCATGAGGTTTTGGACAGTAGTTTTTTCGTATTCTCTTGCATCCATTGTACTGTGGTTTTGGCGTAATGTGCTGACGCCAAATCAGGCCAAAACAAAGGAGGGACATTGTGCTGCTGGTATGACGGAAGCATCATTTTCTGCAAACACTGAGTACGGTAAACTTCGGCATTGATCGTACCTTCAGTGTAGAAAATCGATGACTTGGAGCCGCAGGAACAAATTACCTGCCATACGAGAACCTTCTGGTCATATTTTCCCACCTCAAACGACTTTTCAGAGATTCCCACATCTTCGCCGATGACGTTGGTGTAAAATTGAGGTCCTGGAAACGGTTTTGAGTCCTCTTTCGCATATGTTTCGCTATGAATAAAAACGCAGGCAGGCGGTTGTTGCTAAAGTCGGCTGTATAACTTTCTAGTTCGCATTTTCGTCCTAGGTTTTTACTTAGCACTTTGTTTTGCTATTTTCAGTTTCTTATAAGTCTTTAGGTTATTCCACTTCTAGATTCTTTGCACCGTTCCGACGGAGCTACCAGCCTCATTGGCAAAATCACGAATCGACATAGACCTTTTCCGAAGGATGCGGTTGACTAGTTTCCGATTCAATTTTGGGTCAGCTGGACCTGGGTTTCATCTCTTTTTGGCAACTCATCGAACCAGTAGTGTAGCCCAGACTCAGTTGATGAATGTACCTAAAAGAAGTCGGTTCGAGCGTAGTTTCGCTTGCAACTAGATGAATGAAATGTGATAGAACTGGTGCGTTTATGGTTGTTTTTTGGAATGAGTTTTGTTAAAATACGTTCGTATGCTAATGTGTGACTTCGATTGTAGCGTTTTTTACCCTTCTTACACCAAAAGAAGGGTATAAAGATCGCTTGAAAACTCGACTTTTAGCCGAGGCCCAGAGGGCCGAGTGTCATATACCATTCGACTCAGCTCGACGAACTGAGCACATGCATGTCTGTGTGTGTGTGTGTGTGTGTGTGTGTGTGTGTGTGTGTGTGTGTGTGTGTGTGTGTGTGTGTGTGTGTGTGTGTGTGTGTGTGTGTGTGTGTGTGTGTGTGTGTGTGTGTGTGGTGGTGCGTTACAAATAATGTCACATCGGTTTCTCAGCCATTTGTGAACCGATTTCAGTTCTGTTGACGGCAAATGAGAGCAACAACATTTCCATAGAACGCTATTGATTTCTTTTTCATTCGGACATTTCGTTACGAAGATATGAACGAAACAGTACTTGACGGTCTGTTATAATAGTAATCAAACAGTTTAGTCTCCGATTACATACTGAGCTATTTGTGTACCGATTTTAGCTTTGTAAGCGCCAAATTAAACTTATAAAATTTTTAAATAATTGATCAAAATTTCATTAGGATTGGATAATCCTTCATGGAGATATGACCAAAACAATACCTGAGAGCACATAATTGCGAGCTAAACATATACTCGTTGCAGTTCAAAACCGAACAAGACCACTCACTCTAATCGATGCCGCTTGCATTCTATTGTTCCGCATCTGGTGCGTTGTATAGCACATTCAGCGGACTAGCCACACTATGCGACTCTATAGAATTAGAACAGGATCGATTGGCTCGAGTGGTTTGGATTTGAACTGCAACGAGTATATTCGAAAATTACACAAAGTCTCCATTTACTATAACTAGACAATTTTCAACGAACATGTACTTTAGGGTGCCAAAAAAAATCGACTTTTCGAATTTCAAAAACGGGTAATGCTCAAAAGTTTCGTCCCCTCAAAAAAAAGTCCCCATGCAAAATTTGAGCTCAATCGGACTTCGTTAAGTGTTGGACCAAAGCGGCCAAAGTTTGACTTTTTTGAAACACGAAAAATTTCCCAAGGGGGGGGGGGGTGAAAATTCCGAAATCGATTTTTTGTTTTTGATGCCAAATGTCTTAGAAATGCATGAAACGTCGAGATCTGGTGTTATCTCGAAAAAAATTTTTTTTTAAAAAATTGACTTTTTGGGACTTAGAAATTTTTTGAGGTGGAGGAGTGAAATGAATTTGATATGGAGGATTTGAATTCAATTGCTGAGATATCCATGGCAATAGTACTGAAACATGTCTTATATCATCGTTGGCAACTGCTAGCATATTATGTGATATTTCATTAGGGTGGTTCACTTGTTTTGCATTAGGGTGGTCCATTTTATAGAAAAATAAAAAAAATAAGATAATAGTATCAAAACATCTCTTATATAATCGTAAGCCATTATCAATATTAAATATATGATATTTCATTAGGGTGGCTCAGTTATTTTCCATTAGGGTGGTCCTTTGAGTTGGAAATTAAAAGCAACAAAATATTTCCAGCAAATTTACCAGTCAATATTTTTTGTATAGTTTGAAACCATGATTCTTTTTTGGCATACTACACTTCGTTAAGATATTTTTATTATGTTTTTTTTTAATAGTTAACAAAAATGTGCCGTTACCAAAATATGGACAAAAATAAGGAAAAAAAAAACGATTTTTGATGTACCCAAATTATTACAATAGCTTGATAGGCGACTACGAAGTGCAACAAAAGTTTTTTGTTTATCTTTTCTAAAGAGGTTCTTGGCCTTGGACTGCTTCATTTCCGAGAAACACAAGTAGGTACGTTATAGGGGATCAAAACAAAAGTACGTTACCTGCCGCTTGCTGTGGTATACGCGCTTCGGTAGTGACAACGTCTGCTTCGAATGCTTTTTGTTCTGAAGTGTTATCAACCCAAACAAAATATAAGCTACCCGTAGGCAACGAATACGTCCCAAGCGAGCAGTTTTGAAAGACTGAGTAGGTAATGAAATGGCCACACATTTGGTATATAAGGAATTGTTATTTTTAGTTTTACTCATTCAGTATTTTTATATTTGAACGAGGAACCGCGGTCTAGTCAACAGTTTTTTGTTTTTCAAAATGGAGGATATTCGGCTAGTTGGAAAATACCTACCTTTGTTCCCCGAATCTTCGAATTTGCCTACATACAACGAAGTTTTCCGGAAATTCATGTTTCATTTGCGAGCAGAGAAGCAAAAGACTAAACCAAGTGCACAATTAACAATACAAGCTTTGAAAGTATCATGGAATAAAAAGCATTTGAACCATTTGCTCGACGACAGGACAGTGCAACATAAAATCTTGCGGTACTACGAAACTTGGAAAATCTTGCAGAAGCGCAAGCTAAAAATGTCGGCGAGAGAAATTGAGAAGAGAAAGGATTTCTCTGATTCATTGCAGAACCTTTTCGATATCGGGAAGAGGTATAAACCGAAGAATAAAGTAGAAAGAAAAGCATATCGGTATTTGCAAGAACAACGAGAACTAACTCTTCCAACAACAAGTGAGTCTTTTCCAACGGCAACTATCTCGTGTAGTGATTTTGAGGAGAAAGAAACAGCAGAGGCGACAACAGAGACTAATCCACGAACAAGTGAGCAGGAAGAAGCAAGTCTACAGGAAAGAAAAAAATTTAACTGCTAGTGATTTCGAGTCCTCATCTCAAACCCAGAGTGAGTCCGTTCCTTCTATCAGTACTATCGGCGAAGATTTTCAGATACCGGGTAAGTGTAAATTGAATTAATTTCAAATATGTTTTAAAATGTTTTTCGTGGTTAACAAACGATTGATTCTTAAATTTTCTTCTAGGTCCTTCCAAATCGTCTTCAACTTCTAAATCACCATTAAAAAATGTCATTACTGTCGATGTGGCTGCTGCTTTGGACCGCTGCAAAGTGAGTGATCGAAATGCGGTATTTCTTATATCATCTATAGCGAAATCATTGGGGCACGACGTTTCAACATTAGTGTTAAACAAAGAGTCCATTAGGAATTCAAGAAAAGAAATTCGTGTGCAAAAGCAGAACGAGCTGAGAGTAACATTTAAGCCACAGGTTAACTTAACAGTTCATTGGGATTCAAAACTGCTTCCTAGTATATTGTCGTCTAAAGCCACCCCCAAAACTGAACGATTGGCTATAGTTGTATCTGGTGAAGGCATCCGTAAGCTGTTAGCTGTTCCTCCCATCCAAAATTCAACAGGAATAGAACAAGCAGAAGCGGTGTACAATGCAGTTGTCGATTGGGATCTTGAAGACAGGTAATTTCTATTAGTTTCAATATTATTATTGATAATTTTTAAATTATACCGTTATTCCGTGTTTTAGGGTTATGTTTACATCATTTGATACCACTGCGTCAAACACTGGTCGAAAGAAAGGAGCGTGTCAACATCTTGACAAAATGTTTAAAAGACAGCTGATTGGACTTCCCTGTAGACATCACATACACGAGCTGTTAGTTGGCAAGGCATTCAAGGCACTACAATTTGAAACTGCACAATCTCCAAATGTTGAGATTTTTAAGCGGTTTCAGACGGAATGGCACCGTTTAGAAAAGAGCTCATACCATTCTGGTGTTAATGATGTATTCGTTAAATCATCAATAACAGCCAACGAGAGGGTGGATCTCTTGAATTTTTTTGAGCGACAATTAAAAGAACAACATCACCGCGAAGATTATCGCGAAGTTATTCAGCTTACGCTTATATTTTTGGGTGGAAAAATTAAAGAACATTTTAAAATTAGAGCTCCTGGTGCTTTCCATAATGCAAGATGGATGGCAAAAATTATTTATTCACTAAAAATGTTCCTTTACCGACACACTTTTGCGTTACCTAAGGCAACTCAACAACAGTTAGCACGATTTAATGTATTCATTGTAAAAGTATATTTGAAAAACTGGTTTCTGTCTACGTGTGCTGCAATGTCTGCAAACAATGACCTTAATTTGATAAAATCGCTTAAAATCTACGAAGCTGTTGACGAAGAAGTTGCCAAAGCAGTATATAAAGGGTTCTTGAAACATCTGCAGTATTTGGATAGCAATCTCATCGGATTGTGTTTATTTGATGAAACGTTGGATATCGCAGATAAAAAAAATATATTGAAGCCTTACATACATCAGGTAATTATTTTGTTCAATTCGATGTACGCAGAACATTATATTTCTAACAATATTTTTATTTTCAGCTAACAAAACAAATGTGTGTGCTAAATCCATAGTCGAATCAAACGACGTTTCAACACTACAGCTGCACTCATTTGTTCAAGGCAGTCAGCATACTAAAAACTTGTTATGTGCTCTAGAGATTCCGGAATCATTGTTGGAAACTGATATTACGCAGTGGAATAGCAAACAAGAATATGAAAATGCCATTAAACGAATTAAAAAGCTTGGAAGTAGTAAATGACAATGCAGAACGAGGTATTGCATTAATCAAAACATATAATTCGAAATTGTCAACGGATGAAGATCAGAAACAGTTTATTTTGCACTTAGTTGAAGAACATCGAACAATGTATAAAAGTTCAAAAAAATCAGATGTAATTTAAGAAAATATATGCGATGCAATGTACCAAAAACCTAGCAACATGAATTTTGGAAATATCACAATACCGTTCCCTCCCTTTCGTTACGTGTCTTTTGTCACAACCATTGAAAAGGTTAGTTATATCTGCAAATACCGTATTAATGAGATAGTTCCCCATCTTAGGGGTCCAACAAACAATTTTAGCTGACTAAACTCTTCTTTCTCATATAAACAGCTGAATAAACGTTTACTCGGTCAAAATTGTTAATTAGGTTGCAGTCGAAGACTTCCCACTCTACAATATTCGGTAAATGTAGGATAGATAACTCTGAAATTTTTAATCTTAGCTTGCAACGACGGTGCAAAACAGAAATAAGAAACTCACTGATGCACAATGCTTAATCTCTAAGATTAGTATTAGACGAGGGCACCGATCTTTGACCCACCTAAAAACATCCGCTCCCGAATTTAAGTCCCCCCAAAGGTTCAAAACAAAACCACAAAAGAGCCTCCCAAAAAATAATCCCTTTTAGTGTGCCCACCCCAAAACTTACAGCCTGTGGATAGAAATCGGTTGAAATTATTATATTGATGCACTAATTAATGAAAAAGAACGAAAGAAGCGAATTTCTCATTGTAAGATAGGTAATATTGAAAAGTTTTGTGAGAAATCATTAAGCTTTTTTTTTCTGACGTCTATCATCTTCTTTTCAAGCACGTAGAAAGAATAGGATTGTTGTCATACGTTTTTTGTTTTTTTTTCGTATGTAAACAATCTATTCTTTCTACCTGCTTGAAGAGAAAGATGATAGACGTGAGAAAGCTTAATGGTTTTAACCTATACGAAAAATATTGACTGGTTAAAGCGCTATTCACATTACAACGGGCCCGACGCGGGGCGAGACCCGCCGGGGTAATATTTTGAAATGGTTGCTTGGATTTTGTATGTGACTGTTCTCACTACGCTGATGTGCCGTGCTGGGCGTGCCGTGCCAGCATAGTGAGAATGCTCACATACAAAACCCAAGCAATCATTTCAAAAATATTACCCGGGCGGGCCTCGCCCCGCGCCGGGCCCATGTAATGCGAATAGCGTTTAAATTTGCTGGAAATATTTTTTATTGTTCTTAACGACCCTAATGGAAAATAACTGAGCCACCCTAATGAAATATCATATATTTAATATTGATAATGGCTTACGATTATATAAGAGATGTTTTGATACTATTATCTTATTTTTTTTATTTTTCTATAAAATGGACCACCCTAATGCAAAACAAGTGAACCACCCTAATGAAATATCACATATAATATGCTAGCAGTTGCCAACGATGATATAAGACATGTTTCAGTACTATTGCCATGGATATCTCAGCAATTGAATTCAAATCCATATCAAATTCATTTCACTCCTCCACCTCAAAAAATTTCTAAGTCCCAAAAAGTCAATTTTAAAAAAAAAAAAATTTTTCGAGGTAACACCAGATCTGTTTCATGCATTTCTAAGCCATTTGGCATCAAAAACAAAAAATCGATTTCGGAATTTTCACGTACCCCCCCCCTTGGGAAATTTTTCGTGTTTCAAAAATGTCAAACTTTGACCGCTTTGGTCCAACACTTAACAAAGTCCGATTGAGCTCAAATTTTGCATGGGGAATTTTTGAGGAGACGAAACTTTTGAGCATTACCCGTTTTTGAAATTCGATGGTCAATTTTTTCCCATACATGCCATTGGCACCCTAATGTACTTATAAAGCATCTTGATTCCATATCGATAATCAAAAGTGACGCTTAGGATTGTCTAATAATTCATTCTATGGACTGATTATATGAAATTTCTAATATTTATGTAATTACCCCTTTTATATAACTAACATAAACAGGTCGCTAAGCACTATTAATAACAATGTTTAATCACATCGATGAACAATACGTTCAGGATTGTCAAATAGTTCATTTGATAAACTGAAAATATGACATTTAGAATATTCCTGGAACTTCCGGAAATTTTTGATGAAAATATGTATCCAGTATCATATTGGCCACATTTGAGTCGTAATTCTGGTGAAGTGTACGAAGGGTTCAGTCTCACCATCGGTGGATTAATTTGGGTTTTTTATAGAGTTTTTGCTTTGTTTTTGTTTACGTTTCTAATTTAACTCTCGGGTAGACAGTTTCTCCCATGCTTATTCGTTCTGTGTAGGAGAATTTCATAGACAAAAATTTTATCTTCAAACTAATCCGTTCAGTTTGAACGTAATTTTCTCTTGTATAACCTTTTATTGACTTCTTGTGCATAATTTAACACTGATAGTAGCTCAAACATCCCCTTTTTTTTGACTTAAAAGGGTTTCAAACATCTATCAGAACATGCTTCTTACTCGAAAAATACACATTTTTTGTATAATTTGCCTGGAAATTTATCATGTTTGGTTAACATTTGTGTATCATTTGCATGAGCACCCCCCCCCCTTTCCAGACAGAGGAGGGGTCGCGAATCACTATAAAATCATTTTTTACCTCCAAACATCCTCACATGCCAAATTTGGTTCCATTTGCTTGATTAGTGTTCGCCTTATGCAGTAATTTATGTTGCATTTGTACGATAGCCCCCTTTCCAGAGGCGAGAGGGGTTTCGAACCACGGTGAAGAACCAAATCCAAATTGGCGCTTTGCCGTTCCGTACTAGAGGCTTCGTGCCATCGAGGTTGCCTCCAGAGCTTATGCCATCGCCAGCTGATGATCCTCGATGGTCTGCCCAGCTCCAGTACTGCGACAGTTATGAGTAAAATTGCGGAGGTGTACCCCTTTTATATCTTTCACTGCTGCATATTAGACCTCCCTTGCCTACATTTTAAATCCTTGATAGTAAAGTACAGTGCATTTAGTAAATTTACTCTGAGAAATCCGCATTATAAGATATCACCTTATATTTTGTTTATTGATGTAAACATCTAGAAAATCTATTGAGCATTTATTAAGTTATTGGCGTTTAATTTGTAACGATGTTTCGCGACGGTCGCTTATTTTTAGATTTTCAATTGACACCCTACCCTTGCCGTAATACGTAGTCTACGCCAAAAAAAGAGTTTGCTTCGAGCATCGGCCGTAAAAGGTTATGGCGATGCTTTATTGCGCATTATTCAAGTATCGGGCATGGCACGTTTCATATTATTTCGGATATTTATTGTTCAGCGGTGCGAGTGATCGAGTGAGCACAGAAAAAAACAACAAAACTGCTTCGTGGTGAGATGTGGAGTTTCGCCTGGCGTGGTGAGCCGGTGGTGGGGATCACAATAAATTGGGATCCATAATATTGGTTCGCCAAACGTGCTGTGCCACCAAATCCTTGAGCAAGTAAACCCCTATCCCTTTTTGTGAGGCGATCAGACAGAATTTTACTGGTGGTATAAAATGGATCCTAATTGGCTCTCAAGTGGTAATAAGATTAACCTTGTTCCTAACGAAAAATCACCATCACACTTTGTGAATGGGTCCAATAGCATTCTTGATATTAGTTCAAATCGAATTTCCAGCATTATAAGAAATCCTTTTGTTTTTCCAATGAAAAACCACCATCAAACATAGAGGTGGAGTTTACTCATTTACATTTCCGGTCCACTTCTTGCAGAAGCGTTCTTGTCTTCATAGCATCTTGCTATGAGGTACCTGGTTGTCAGTCACCCACCGATTACTTGTCGATCTGCCAAATTTTGGTAAACCGACTGCTTAGAATTATCTAAAATTTTAATATTCTGCCCACTATATTACAAAATATTGCGAGTAGTTGAACGGATTGGAGATAAGGAAAGCATTAGGTATAGGACCAAGTCTCCATCGGTTGGTACCAAATTAATGAGCGTAGGAATCAATAGAATCAATATCAGTTACTAATGGTATGATGAGCCACTAATCGGAGAAGCGGCCCAACTTATCTTATCTCTATTTGAAGGATATCCACAGAAAAGAGGGCATGTCACTGCTCATGCCTAACTATTACCTACACAGGCAGAAAAGGCGATCACCATTAGTTACGAGTTTACGGTGATTAGGTAATGTCGGACTATTCAGGGTGCGGTGCAACTGGCGTTAGATGTTCCGTTGCTTGAAGGAGCGGTCCCATGCTTTTGGCAGATAGTGCTAGTTACATACTTTCAGCGTATCGTTAACCAAAAAGAACCCTGCAGCTGGCCTTTTTCCTACCATCCGCCATCCCAGTGATTTCTCGATGAAGTGTATAGGATTTTTCGGCTTCTTTCAAAGCGAGTATCATGTCAACACGAAACCCGAAAGCGAGTATCATGTCGGACACGACCAGCGCCGGTATTACTTAATAATGAATCACCAGTTTTTACACATTAAGGATGTATGTAAGTCCCAAAAATCATCTGTTGGTTCTTTGTGTAAATACAGCTGATCTGACAATAACGGAGTAGCATCCGTGGGCGGTCAATCATGCTCAAAAACCACCATCACACTTAGCGAGTGGCTATAATAGAATCCTTACTGTTTTTATTAGATCGGTTCAAATGAGAAATTGGTACTAATGTTTAAATATTTTACTAAAAGTCGCGTTAATTCAGCTTATCGTATTCCAAAACGAACCTTTCTGCCATCCAAATCTGTTATCCAACATCCCAGTGATTTCTTGTGGAAGTGCAGAGGTGTTCTCGGCCAATAAAGCGAGTATCATGTGAACACATTCCTACCCTTTCCTTATTTGACCTGCATTCGGGCGAGGTCAGTGCCGGTATTGCCGTAGTTTGGGTCACCAGTTTTTACACATTGAGGTTGTACCTTGAGATCAAAAAGTTCCGGTAATTTGAAAAAAAAAAACGCATTTATTTCAATTTTTAATTGATATCTTTATTATCGCCTTCAAAGTACTCGCCATTAGAGGCAACACACATATGCCAGCGCTTTATCCAATCATCCATACATTTTTTATAGGCCGATGAATGTATGGCTTTCAGTTCTTCCAGCGAATTCTTTTTTATCGCATCAATCGATTCAAAACGCCTACCTCTGAGCGGAATTTTCAGTTTTGGGAAGAGAAAGAAGTCGCACGGGGCAAGGTCTGGTGAATATGGTGCTTGTTTGATGGTATTGGTGGAGTTCTTGGCCAAAAATTCACAAATAGTGAGCGCGGTGTGTGATGGAGCGTTATCGTGGTGTAAAATCCACGAATTATTGCGCCACAATTCTGGCCTCTTCTTTCGAATTGCCTCACGCAAACGTCTCATAACTTGTAAATAATACTCTTTGTTAACCGTTCGACCTTCTGGAAGGAATTCAGAATGGACGACACCGCGAAAATCAAAGAAAACGGTCAGTAAAACTTTAATTTTGGAGCGACTTTGTCGTGATTTTTTTGGTTTCGGCTCATCTTCGGCGCGCCATTCGGACGATTGTTGACTTGTGAGCATATCAAATTCATATACCCACGTTTCATCACCAGTTATGATGCGTTCCATGAATGTGGGATCGCTATCTGCGTTCGCAATCATCTGTTTAGCGACCTCAACTCGATGCTGTTTTTGCAAAAAATTCAGCTCTTTTGGAACAAGTCGTGCTTCAATGCGTTTCATGCCCAGAATTTCCGTCAAAATGTGTTCGGTCGATCCAAATGAGATATCAAGGAGTGCAGCTATCTCCCGAATGCTAATTGAGCGGTTTTCCATAACTAAATTCTTCACGGAAGCGATGTTTTCATCGGTAGTTGAGGTCGATGGTCGTCCAGAACGCGGCATGTCACTCACGCTTTCACGGCCTTCTTTAAAGTCTTTGTGCCAAACAAATGTACGATTTTGTGACATAGAGTCCTCACCAAAGGCTTTTTGCAACATTCTGAGCGTTTCCGCTGCAGAAAATCCGTTTGCAACACAAAATTTCACACAAACGCGTTGTTCCAATTTTTTATCCATGGTAAAAATCGCCGAGCGTCTATTTTTCGACTAACAAAAGCAGTTGTCAAAACAAAACTAATGGATAATTTGCTCTCACACTTTGACAGAATATCAGAACTAGTGTTGCCATCTTACACTAAAAAGATTTTACCGAAAAAATAAAGGCGGCCTTTTTAAATTGAAAATTACCGGAACTTTTTGATCACAAGGTATGCTAGTTCCAAGCAACATCTGTAGGTTCTCTGTACAATAATAGCTAATCTGGCAATAACGGAGTGGTAACCTCGGGGGGTCAACCATGCTCATACTCATGCTCTCTCACGCCACGACCGGGTGGACCGTGACGCTTAAGGGTAGATTAAGTCCCATCAAACCAATGGCTGTAGAGGTGAAATAATTGGTTACTGGAATCACTGAGAAATGAAAACGTCATTCGTGACAACTACTATAGAATACCAGAACCATTTGCAGCAACGAGAAACTACTATCCAGAGTTAATAAAGCACATGATGGTGTCTTGTAGCCCAAGAAAGCCGAAAAGAGATATTAATTTCTAACGTGGACCATGCTCGCCGTCTTTTCCAGTACGACCAGCTTAATTTTCCTACCAAAGTGAACGTTTAACTGGCGTTTTCATGATCGACCCACGATTACAATTGCTCATTCTGAATTATTTGAGACATTCAATCGAGAACGGTTGATTGTCTGTTTTCCAGAAAATTGCATATACATTCAACTAGCTAGGTTGCTGCATATTGCACACGGCTCTAGAATGCAACAAACGGTTTAAAATAGTCTTAAATCATAGGCGAGGTACATTGATTCGGGTTGTGTACTTTAATATTCTTGAGTTAATCTTCAGCAATCATCGGTGGATGATATTTGAACTCTTTACTATGTTGTACGTGATGATGGTGGTGACAACCGCCTCGGGGTCACGCTCTGGCTGGAAAGTTGTCGAACAATCTAAAATTAAAAAAACAAACAATCGTTTGATGCTCTGAGCTATCGCACAGTTTTCAATTCAAACCAGTGTTTTATTCAAATAAAATTCGCATTTCAAGCTGCCCTATCCATCCAAATTCAATGATTTCCATTCTAATTAGATTTGGCAAAAAAAGTGATTTTTCATGCATTTCTCACTATATGCTCTTGACTGTTAATTAATATTCATCCATTTTCGAATTGAGGGTCGCTTTTAATCATCGTCTATATGCCTGCACAACTTCGTTAGTGAGACGCTTAATGCCGAATTATCGTAACGAAGTACACTCCATCGGAGAGCACAGAGCACGTATTTCGATAGCTCATCGCATTCAACGTTGATGGAAATTGATGGAGAACTACGGACTAACATATTTTCATTTACCATTGCTCTTATTGTTCACCGTGTGCCAACATACGAAGAGTAAATATCACCAAAGAAATGGTGGAACCTCCATGGACGAGCATACGACTGTCACAGTGCAGAACACATGAACGTTGCATTTATTTTAATTAAATTTTCACATAGCAGACAGATTCTCATGGAATCGGGTGCGACGCAGTTATCATCGGTAAGCAATTTACGAAAAGTGTGTGTGAGGACTCACGATTTGCGAACGGATGTCAACCGGCAAAGAGGGCGAAATTAATTATAAATCGTGATGATTGAAATTTATAATTGCTCTCATTTTATCCCGTCTTTTCCGGATTTCTTTCGTAGAGGGCACTTCCTGGCGCACTAGAGAACTGGAAATCATCATGGCCATTAATTCGATTTTGCCTACTTTTGATCAATATCTGATTAATTGATTATTTGATCTCGAGAAGGACACTGTGCAAAGAAATTTTCCAGAAATACAGAGCCAGAGATAAAGTATATTAGACTGTATATTAGGGTGGTTAAAATAGCCGATTCAGCTCCACCCAATCGATTCCAAACCATGACTCTTTTCCAATAATTTGAGTTCAATTGGGTGTGCACTCGAACTACTCTGACTCTTTGAAGTTTATATGGAAATAACTATGAGGAAACTAAACTTTTTGATCTCATCTTCCTAGATTTTCGGCTTAACGGCCAATGCTACCTGTGTTTACGATAAAACCTTCCATCAACAACTTTACCGAATACCAGGTTTTCCCTTAGTAATTCCCAAAGAAACTGTAACTGGGCAGTGCAGTTCTAGTTCCCAACTAATTGAGCTCAAATTTCGCGAGAAGCGTTCAAGGTCTTTATATATTGGTATAACAACATTCTATAATTGTTATGTCTGTATTCTCCGTACGTGGAGTTACGATTATGATGTAGAAGGAGATGTCAGCTCATCACCATGAGGCCCCGTAAGTGGGCAGTAATGTTTGCTAGAAATGAAAGATATGAAGAGAACGTGTTGATAGTTCTGTCAGAGTACGGCAAGTTGTGAAAATTGAATAGAAGTATTGAAAATTGAGCGAAGGGCTTGGATCGAACCAAGAACGCATTTTTTGCCTCACATCCGGGGTAGGTCAAGGCACGAACGAATCCGCCACCCTGACAGGCAAAAAATGCGCGCTTGATCGTGCTCACGTACTACCAACTGCCAGAGGGAGAGGACTGAAGAAAGCGCCTTGAAGCCCACTTTTGGTGTGGCGCTAGGGACGCTTTTAACATTTTGAGCTCGGTTCACAATGGATTATATTTCTTTACAATATTTCTTTTACCTACAATATTTATTTTACTACGAGTATAAGTGATTTAAATAAAACATTATAATACCTGGCTGATAAACAATGAAAAATATTATTGTTGTGATAACCACTGCACTAAATACAACACGGAAGATTTTTCTCTCGAATAAAATTAACGACAAAACACGACAACTTCCGCCACGAATATTGTGTTTGCTGCATATAGCCTTCAAGAAAACCGAGCTGTCAAATTAGCACCACACGTAGCACCAAGTTTTCGGCTTCACAATTGTTGTTCGTGAATGACAGTCGCTTCAGTTATGTGCCAATTGCTTGTGATGGTTCTAGTTGTTGCTTGTACACACTTCGTTTTGTTGCATACATGGGAGAGAAACTCTCTTTTGGGTTTATTTTTATACACAACGTCTGATTTTCACCCAATTTTATTTTGTACAAACAACCGCTTGAAGCATCACAAACAATTGGTAGTACGTGAGCACGAACAAGCGCGCTTTTTTTGACTGTGAAGGTGGCGGATTCGTCCGTGCCTTGACCTACCCTGCATTGGGGATGTTGAGGCAAAGAATGCGTCCTTGGTTCGAGTACTACTATATCCAAGCCCTTCGCTCAATTTTCAATACTTCTATTCAATTTTCACAACTTGCCGTACATTGACTATCAACAGTTCACTTCCGTACAACTATCAACACTTTCTCTCCATATCTTTCATTTCTAGCAAACATTGGTGATGAGCGAACATCTTCTTCTATATTTTAACTATTCCATAGAAAACTTTCATGAACATATTTTAACGAAGTGTTGCAAACCAATAAAGAATCATGGCTTAAAACTTTACAGATATGATTGATAAAGCTGAGGATCGCAGCAAGCCGTGCTTTGAAAATGACGTGTTTTGTTTTTGCTGGGTCGTTTTCGCGTAAAGAAAATTAAAAAATATTGCTTCATTCAACTAAAATAAATGGTGAAATTATAGTTTTTCCGAGTGCTTTGCGTAGGACGTTGTGAATGGAATCCCTCTCATAGTGTTTTGTTGGTTTTTTTTAGAAGGATGATTTTTTTTTCATTTTTTTGTGTTTTTATTGATCCGCTCCCGCATCCGGACGAGCTTTCCAGCATCAGATAAGGCTTTGTGCACAAATTACTTAACGCAAAAAAAACGGGATTTTGAACCCCCTCCCTCATGTAACAATAAGTAACACGTGACCAGACTCCCCTCCTTTAATTACGTAATGATCACGGACCCCCCCCCCTCTTCTCAATTGTTATAAAAACAACACAAAAACCGTTATTGTTGTTCTTTTTATGTTAAATTTTCATTTGTTTCAAAATTGTAGTATCCAGACAACAGTTCAATCATTTTATTTGTGTAACTTAAAATTAATAAAGATTGCAAACATCAGTCCACTTATTTCATTTAAGTAACTTAGCGTAAGATTGTATAATCATGATAAAATAATAAATTAAAAAAATACACAGTACCAAAAAAAAGCTGAACAAGATTTTGCTTCCATAAACCGTCATATTCAACCTTCTGTAACTTTTTCAAATATCAAAATTTTTGACTGATTTTTTGACAGCAATATAACTAATGTATTGACATTATGTGATCAAAATTTCATGTTGGTATGGTTTATAAATTTGAAGTTTAGAAAAAATATGTCAAAAATTTTTTTGGACATACCAATTTCAAAAATACGTGCTTCTGTGCAAAATTTAGGTAGAATGATAAAAAATTCACCACAGCCTAAAAAAGTATAGGAAATAATTTGGACAAAGTTTGAACTATTACCATCAAGTGCTTTGGACTACAGGTGGTGTCAAAGTTGACGCACCAACATTAGTATTTCCCTTTTTCACGCGGTATTGGCCATGCTGAAATATAGGTGCGAAAAAAGCCAAGGCACACAGGAAATGTTGATGCAAATTGGTTATTCACTTTTGATTTTTTTTTTTATCAAATTGGTTATTTTGTTACGTAACGATTTTAAAATCCCCCCTCCCCCATATGTCACAATAAGTAACGGTTGCTCAACCCCCCTCCCTCCCCTTCATGCGTTACGTAATTTGTGCACAAAGCCTAAGGAACTTGATTTGTTTACATTTACTAAAAATATACATAAACTACACACCCACATTAAACAATATCAAATTTTTTAAACTCTGAAAGTGTAAAAAACACATATCACCACTATTTGATGAGATATGTTTATAATGCAGTTTATGTAGAAAAAGAAGACGACAGAACAAACAAGAACAAGCAATATTGAAATTGGTAATTGGATTTTCAATAAAACCAACAACCTCCATCCCCCGAAATAAAAAAATAAATAAATAAAGAACATAAATAAATAAAAAAAAAAATAAATAAAAGTATCTTACATACAACCACAAGCGCTGTGTGGAGGATTGTTTTTTTTATTGATTTTTCAAAAATTTTCCCCATATGATTTGTATATAAAAAAAAAAAAAAAAAAGTTCAATTCTCGGGTGGTAACTTCACGTACTTCCCTACCAAGGTGACTTCAACCGCACTGACGAAACTACCCATGCAGCATCAATCATAGTAACCCATGAGTCAGCAGACAAAATTTGACAGCTCTATCAGTCGAGCTCTAACCGTTACCATCGTGTGGCACATTGTGGACGCCGGATACGCCCGTTCCGGCATCTACAACATATTGGCACTATTAGACAACAATAAGAGCATCGAAAGAAAGCCCGGTTCCGGACGGCCGACGACCCTGAGCGACAAGAAGCTCCAAAGGATGCCGAAGAGGAAGACCGAGGGAAAAGTGGCTACATCGCTGCGTGCGCTTGGGCGTGAGGTCGGTTCAACCGGCTTAACAGTGAAAAAGTACCTGGCAAACATGAACATGCATGTCAGGAAGCGGAAGTCGCATCCACTGGTTTCGGAGCTGCAGGGAATGACGCAACGGCAGCGGCTGAATAAGATGGTCAACTCGATTTTCCCGGCGAATCGCGACGTGGCGGTGGTGATGGACGACGAGACCTATCTCACCCTGGATGGCAACGACTGGCAGGGCACTTCGTATTTTACTTCCCCCACGATGGAAGTGAGCTCCGAGGTGAAGTTCATTTCACACACCAAGTTCCCCAAGAAGGTGCTGCTGTGGCTGACAATCAGCGAGAAAGGGATGTCAAAGCCGCTCTTCTTTCGCTCCGGTACGAAATTCCTGCCGGAAGTTGCGACGTTCATCAAAAAATACCATAAGGGCGAAGACGCGGTGTTCTGGCTGGATCTGGCGTCGGCCCACTACTCTAAGCGATCGTTGGAGGAGATGGAGAGGCTGAATATCGATGTGGTACCCAAGTCGGCGAACCCACCCAACGTCCCCCAGCTGCGTCCCATCGAAAATGTCTGATCCAACCTGAAACGTAAGTTCTACTCCAACAATTTAGTCGCGAAAACTGAGGAGGAATTGATAAATAAAACGAAGAAAGAACTCAAAAACATGCCTACACGCATGTTTTCGTCCGCCATGGCGAATGTTCCGGTTTACTGCCGGAAGGCCGCTCGCAAGCGCGTAGAATTTTTTTGCAAGTAAGCTTAAATAACTACCTTCGATGGGAAATGTATTAAAAGCAATTATCTGTCTTAGCTTTTTTTTATCACCATCCGAAAAAAGTCCATTTTTTAATGCAAACGTTATCAGACACAGCAAAAGAAACAATTTTGTGTTTTTTATAATCCCCCCCCATACACACGACACACACGCACAAACGCACATGAACCACCCCCCACAATGCACAGAAGCACCCCTTGCAATAAAAATACAAAATATATTTTATAACTTATATAACGCCAACGGCGGTCTCCCCCTCTTAATTTTTTTAAAATTTTTTTTAAAAAATATAAAAAAAAGGGAAATTAAAGAGACTTTTGATTCATACCGAAATTTTGTTTTGTGCGAAACAATGAAGTGAAATGTTTTTCAACACACGATATATAACGCCTTTTTAAAAACCTAAATTTAATCACACTGTTATTTACATGTGAGATACAGTCATGACAATATCTTCAATTTTGATCATATTTTGGTGTATTTAATTCCTTATTGTAGCACAATGTTATGAGTTGAGCTGCTTTATGTAAAAATTGGTACAGAATTATTACATTAAAGCTATACCGCTTTGGAGATTTGAGCATATTTATTGAGTGCGGCGTTCTACCCCACCAGTGCAGTTTTTACTGGCCTCCCTTACCAAATTCTTTTTGACATCAGCGGCTTCTGTACCTTTTTCCCGAAGTTTTGCTTCCATCAAAGCCCAAAACTTTTCAATGGGCCTTATTTGCGGAAAATTTGAAGGATTCATCGCCTTCTCTACAAACTCGATACCAGTCCATTATGCAGCGCGCATAATGGCATGAAGCCAAATCAGGCCGAAACAGTGTCTGACCTTTGTGCTTTCGAGTGAGAGGTAGCACACGTTTTTGACGACATTGCTTCCGGTAAATTTCAGCATTCAAGTTCGCAAGTGTGAAAAAAGGCCAAGATTTCATACCATATTGTCAAACTGCTTGCCAAACCAGTACTTTCTTTCCAAATTTTTCAGAAAAATTGTCCGACTTTTCCAAGTTTAACAAATCAAATCCTTGCTTCACAGTGTAAAATTGTGCCCCTGGAAGCGTTTTGTAGTCCAGCTTAAAATACGTTTCATCATCCATAATAATGCACGTTTCCTTTTTGCTCCAAACCTCATAGTACAACTTACAAGCTCGGGTTTTCACGGAAGTCACTTATAATTTGCTACGTTTGGGACATTTTTGCTTCTTGTAGGTCTTGAGATCGATCGATGTTCCACATTTTTTTGCACAATCTCCGATCGACATCTCCTTTTTTCTTTCAAATTGAGTACCAATCTTTTTGTTCAAATCTGGTTTAGGACCACGACCAGGTAGATCCAGCAACGTAGTATGTGTCCTGAATTGTTTCAGCGTATTTTGAACCGCATGAAAGCTAACTTCTTCCTGCTACGCCAATTTCCTCATCGATAAACCAGTTTCCGTACAGTATTTGGTCACAGTATTTGCTACAGCGATTTTCTCTGTTGCGAGAGCATTATACTAATTAAATCTTACTCGAATAGTTATAATTGAAATTCTAATTGAATGGCCGTTCCACTTTTTTTTCTCGAAGTATACTCCAGTATACTCCACAAAGTCCTACGGCAACAACTGCCAATGATCAGATTTCACTCGGAAGAAGCTCATTTTTCCGTTACTTGCTATTCGTTTTAATAAAAAAAAGCTTACATCTGCACAGATATTTGTAATGCTGAACATCCGCATTCCCTTGTTTTCCCAAACGTTTTGATTATCAAACTTTCCACTTACAACTCTTAAATCACCTTCAATTTCACCCAAGTCTCATTCCATTAAGAACTGGGAAACGATCCACTTCACGCACCAAAAATTGAACCCGTGCCAATATGGAATTTAATCACAAAATGGTTGCGCAGCGCCACTTATGAATCACCATAGCTACGTACCTACATCACTGCGGAGAACGATGCGATGTTCTGGCGAAAAACGGAAAAGAAGAATTCCACGAAATTCAATACCATCCGCATAATAAATAATTGTCAGCTGGCTTTGTGAGGCCAAGTGGATGCTGGTCGATCGGTGCTCACACGTTTGTACTTTTGCTGGCGGGGTGCGGTAGGGACAGGGCTGTTGATTTTCAATTCGAGAGCCAGAACTATATGGATAAACACGCACAAACGGTTCGACCTACTGCCTATCGGTTGATAAGTTTCATTTCATTCATTTTCCACCGGAGTTTGCCACATTCTCATATTTCTTTTTCTGTTCTCCGATATATTTTTTTCCCTTCACAGTCAACGGTTCGCAACGAGAAGCCTCCAAACAACAGCCCCAGCAGACAACCACGAAGGACGCAGCGAGCCAAGTAAATCTTCCCGGCAGCAGTAGGAACAGCAACGTCGATGCCACAGACGCCACCCGGACCGGGCCGTACTTTGATCTGTCGGCGTCGAAAAACGTAACCGCGCTGCTGGGCAAAACGGCGTATCTCAACTGCAGAGTGAAAAATTTAGGCAACAAAACGGTAAGTCCGGATTTGCCATTTGGCAGTAGTTCACGAGAGTGGAGTGCTTTTTTACCCATAAAGAGGGTAATGGATGGGATGGAAGATCTCCACGTATTGGCACAACGGTGTTGGATAGAAAACATGAAAAAATGAAACGATTTCATCGTTTTGGGCAGTGAAGAAAAAAATTGCGATATCAGTATGCAAACAGAATCAGCATTGCTGCATGTCCGAGTTTAGCTGGTTTTTGCACAGGGTGTGTCGTTCGAGAGGAATCCAATAGGGACACTCAGGGTGAAAATGATTGGGTCAAATCGTACAGTTTTGTGTTTGTTTCAAGTTTATGTGAAATTTCTGATGGGTGCCGGTTGCAATCAAAATCACAATCAAACGGATTTTTAGAATGGTGCCGCTTTAAGCTAATACTGCTGGATTCGAGTCATTTCATATTAGACCAGGTTAATTTGTCGAAGTTTCTTTGGTTATAGTTTAACGGAGAGCCATTGTGCATCAATACAACCCTCTGCGCCCCGTGAAATAGAACACGGTCATCCAACAAAGGAGAGATAATAAATTTTGGAAGAATCTGATGATTTAACAGCAAACAAAAAATGAAAGAAACTCGTTAACCTAGTTTTTAAATTACTCCAGGTTCACTTGTCACTCTAATTATTTTACGTTTCATTATGCTCACATTGACAAACGCTATTTTCCCTCTTTTGCTTCGAATCCTTTTTCTCCTTTCAACCCGTCTTTCATGAATGGTAGTCCACATACAGTCGAACAAGTCTTAAACCTCGGTTGAGTTCAAAAAAATTTCTGAGCGTATGCTGAGTAGTTGCATTACCATATCAATATTTTCCGATTCAGTGCAGACCAACATGGGTGGGATTAAGCCACAACAGATGTGATGTCCAGTAGAGGTTCCAAATCGGGATCCCAAAAAAACCCGCCCTTGAAAATTTTCCCCCAAAAATTTTCCCCCGCGAAATCCCGGGACACGAAAATTTCTTACATATTTTTTCGCTTGATACTTCCCAATAAATTTCAGTGTACCGTTTACAAGCATTCAATATAACCCATACAACGCCAACATACATATCCCAAGTAGCAATTCAAATGCAAATTGGTTTTATTCATGTTTTATGGTAGTTTTATCAAAGCATTACGGAGTTCATCGGGTTTTATCAGGACATTTTCCAAGTTCAGGTGGTTTTAATTCATTAACAGTTCTTAAGAGTGATTAAAGAACACTTGAAGAAACCTCCATAAACCTACATCATTTATAAGTGTAATTCACCTTATCAGTAGTTTTATGAGATACTTGATCCCCCTCTCAAAACATCGTTTCGCAACATGCATAAAACCTGATCAAAGTTTTGTAAAAGTTTTATGACATTCTTCTTTAAGATGAATATATCTTGGAAATGCTGCCATAAACTTCTCTTAGAACCATTTGATTTTAAATAAGAGCACATATTCTTGAGAAAGAACATAATGTAAAAAATAAACAAACTGTCACAATGGACGCCCACAGGTGGAAGAAATTAAAAACTAGCGGATCGTTCAAGCGGAAATTCAATAAAAACCTATCCAATATATTGCACACTCCTTCATCTCAGCCACCAACGACAATTTTTTTTTGACCATTCCATTGGATTCGCAGCCTACTGAGACTAACTTATCAAAAGGGTCTATGCGTTATGCGTAAAACGAATAAAATAAAATGGTGCATTGTGTCGCCAGTTGAAAACCGAAATGCATAACTCATGATGTTTGATTTTATGCCAGTTGTGCAAGCTAAACCTAACGTCTCAGGTAGTGCGTTATATGGCGCACCAGCGTGGAAATACAGCGCAGTACTTTTGACGTAAGGTTTAATGTGCACTACGATTGTAAAATGTTATGTTAATGTTGAATTCTTCCGAGTCGTACATTTCAGTTCCCAATAGGCTACACAATATTTATACTCGTTGCAAGTAAAAATTAGTATATCATCTGAGCGAAAATCGATTTTTCCCATGATCCGCACGTTTAATCCAAAGTCGGAAGTAGTGCGCTGGAATCGCTCAGTGATCCACTACACAGTGCACTTCTTCCAACGCTAGGTTCGGCGCACAGATCAAGAGAAAAATCATCTTTCGCTCGACTGATGTTTCAGCCATCGACGCAATATTATTATCTGTTCTTCTTCCCAAATCCGTTGTTAGCATATTCAAGTTAGAGTTTTTTTTAATGTTCTAATCGCTTTACGCTGTTGAGTAAAAACAATAAATTATAAGCTGTAATTATGGCTGAGAACAACAATTATGCATAGGCACTTTTGATTTGAACGTTCACATGTTCTTTGTTTATGATGCCTTCTCCTCACTAGTTTTATGGCTATCTTACGAAAGACTTGTTTACCTTGAGCAATTCAAACAAGTTTTATTCAAGCGTTACTCCTCTTTTTCAAGAATAGAACAAGTAAAGATGAACTTATCGCGCTCCTAAAAAAATCTTGTTAGTCTTGTGCAAGAAATATTAGTTTTATATGCGTTTTATGGTAGTTTTAGATAAAACCATTGAAAAAATGGCGAGCGTGGCTGTTCTGGATTCCCTCGGAATGGTAGCCATTTACATATGTATGCAAAAAAAACTCTCTTTTTTCCAATGCTACGAACAATTTCTGCTGTTTAAAATACATTTTGAAACTTAAAATGAATTGTAGACACAATTTATTCAAGATCTAACAATTTATCAGCCTTGTCACCTAATTGTTGAATTTTCAAGTATTTTTTTATTTTTCAAATAAATCAATGTTCTAGCAATTATTCCGTGGCGCATTAAAATTTTCGAACTTTTATGCTATAAAACACCAATAAACTGAATGTCGCATGAAAAATTTATCAATTGCAGGCAAAAACCTCATGCATTTATGGTCAATTTTACAATTAATTTACATACGTATCCACTTTGGAAAAGAAACATCATATGTATATCGGTGTTTTTTTTTTCTCTTCGAAACATATTTGTGACGGACTGGAAGTGTTCTTAAAGAGGAAAATCATAAAACTACCAAAGCTTGTGGTAGTTTTATTATAGTTTTAAGCATGTCCTGCATGTCATTACAAGTATGTACCGATAAAACTATCAAGTTTTAAGCGAATCTTGGGAAATAGTCTTGAGAACCTCCTGTAGTATGGGCCTTTTTGAACTTATGAGGGTTTTATGGCTGTTTTATCGATGCTATGAAGAATATCAAGTTTTATGCGTGGTTTTATCAAATGAGTCTTGAGAACTTCTTCAAGTGTACCTTAAAATTGAATTTGTTACTTGGGTCCCCTTTACATCATCATCACAAAAACATCATCATTCATCACAACACAAAACACTACACGCGCCACACGTTTTTCCCCCCCCGGAGCATCTTTTTCCCCTTATTGGGGACGATTATTTATTATTGTTATTCCTCCTTTGAAATTGTTTACCCATTTTACCGTAAAACTGCGTCTACCCATTTAAATGGGTAGACGCCGGTTTACGGTAAAATGGGTAAAAAATTCCACAGGAGGAATAACAATAATAATAAATCGTACCCATTAATGGGTAAAGGAAGCTTACCGTGTACACATTTAACACACACACACGCGCGCGCGCCAATACGACGCAAGCTGTCATTTCCATTCAAAACATTAGCTGTGTTGTTTAATTCACTAATTGCATTTGATGAGTGAATTTGATGAGTTGCGCTGTCAGTTTTTGTATCGTATAGTTCAACCGTGACACATGATTCATGAGTGTTTTGTTGCACATTTTTTGAGGGTGTGCGTGTATTGAAACAAATTCAATGCTTTGTTTGAGCTTATTTTTAATTTTTTGTTTCTTAATTCTATAGAACATTAAATATTTGAAATGTACAAAAAAATATTTTCATGAGTTGATATTGTTTCATTTGGATAAAACATTATTTTTGAAAGCTGCAGCTACATGTAATACGAAGAATAAAAAATCTCGGAATAAACGGAATCTGTCCCTCTCTACATAACTTCAAAGCTAATTTTGGTCAATATTTATAAAAATCATAAAATATTGCTACATATTTAAAATATATATGGTTATCTATACTAAATAAGTTGTTGATACATGATCATTTATACAAAATAACTCATAATAATAATATTGACTTAATTTATTTTATTATTTTGTTAGATTTTTTCTATTTATTATGTATTATTTTATTAATTATATTGAATTATGTTTAATGTATTATGTAACATCACAAGTTTATTAGTTTCTCGAAAAATTGTAAATTCGAGGAAATGTTATTCTGGGAAACGGTACATTCGGAGTTAAACCCGGAGTTAAATTTTTGTTTAATGTTAACCAAGCATACAGAATTGGCAATAGTTTTAACTAGAATGTTTTAATTGGTAACACATTTTTAGCCTAAAAAATGTCTACAGGCAAAGTAAAAAGAAATGTAGTTTTTTTTTTAAATTTATAGATATAGATTATCAACATTAAACGCAGGAGTCCGATCAAAATTTATTTAAAATTTTCGGAACGAACGGGAGGCAGTGAGTTCAGTTTGGAATGTTAAATGCCATTTCAGCAGAATTATTAAGGTTTTTTTTTATTTCATTCCAAAGTTACTGTTACAGTTTTTGCATAATTTTTCATGAAGACATTACACATTCATTTTCAAGGGACTTCTCTCGCGTCCTCTTAAGTAACATACCAAATCCGTGCTGCAACTGAAATTCCATCACCTTGAAGAAAAATACTTTAATTCAGCTGTTGGCACCGGTTCGTAATCAAATCACGTCGTCGGCATGCTATCTGTATTCTAATCTTTGTTATGGTCTATATTTTCACAATTCACAATATCCATGACAGATTTCATCGCAGTGCTTTTGTGTTCCTTCTTCTACTGGGTATACACATCTTGTAGCTCTTCGTTTGTTTTAACACTGGTATGCACCTGTAAAATATGATTGTTATGATTCTCACAACCATGAATCAATAAATCAATAAAAACAATTAACCTTGATAGTTTTAGGAACATTCATTGGATCACAGTAAGAATAACAACGATAACACCAACGCATAGCTTAAAACATCATTTTTACTGAGACCAGCACAATTCACTCCACTTCACTTCACCGGTAATTTGCTAAACACCGCCCAACGGTACATTCGTCGGAGAAAATCCATTTGGCCACAGTACTCTCTCCGTCTCTCTTAACTTGCTCTTTGATTTTCTACAAAAAAGGTTAATATCAACCATTAATGACACGTAATATAATAAATAAAAATTACTTACCACTTCAAAAGCGCACAGTTTCAGGCAGAACACTTTTTTCTCCACCAGCTTGATTTTGATCTTCTTAGAACTGTCAAAACAAACATTTGCCTTCCTCCTTTTGCTCCACAGCACAACTCAACAGCTCACCGTAATCCACCTTACGATGGCCTGATGAGTTGAATGATGGTTGCATGTGAGCTTTTATCGTGTAGCGCGAAATCTCTGTGACATTTCCAGGCAAACTCATCAAAAAGCGATTGATGAGAAAAACAACAGCACTATTGTTTTCATTCACTGATTACTGCTTCTGTGTTCATTGAATAATTTCGGATTGCCGTTACATCAAAGTAAGTAGTAGTAATACAAAATTTATGCTAATGTAGCCTTACATCCAATTATTTTAAAGGCATGGCTGAAATTTGGAAACACTTTGATAGAATTGCGGATGACAAAGCAAATTTTGTCGTGCAAGGGCTCTTCGACCAGTGGCTTGCTCCGGCACATGAAGAACAAACACGACATGGATTCCAAACCCCCACAAATCCTAGTGAATCTGCTGCAAAAGTTAAATCACCTACACCAAATTTCCCAGTGAAACAAGTATCGATGCTCAAGTTCGTTAAACGTCAGTCACTGGCGGAAATTGTAGCTCGGCTGGCAGCAGAGGACGGATTTTCGATCAATGCAATCACCAACAGCAAGTTCATCAGACAATCGATCGCAGATCGTGGATATTCTCTGCCAAAGTCGAATACATCCGCCTTGAAGCTGGGAGCCGAATACTATGGATATGCTCAGCAGCAAACGCGGGATGAAATAGTGAAGCGTATCGATAGCGGTGAACTGGTTAGTCTCACTTTGGACGAGTGGACAAGTCTAAGCAACAAGCTACTTAAATGTGAATGCCCATTTCGCTGACGGATCATTCTACAACCTGGGTCTCGGCAAAATTCGTGGATCACAACCTGCTGAAAAGGTTTTGGAAATGGTCAACGATATGGTCCGGAAATTCGGTATTCGGGATGGAAACATAGTAGCATCAACGACTGACGGAGCTCGAGTGATGACGAAGTTTGGAAGATTGTCGGATTACCTTCATCAGCAGTGTTACAACCATGCGATTCACTTAGGGGTTTGCAATGTCCTGTACAAGGATCAGCCACCGGTACCAATTGAAAATAAGGATTCAGATAGAGATGATTCGGATAGTGATAACTACGATGATGAAGTTGGTGCTTCGGGTAAATATATTGGAATGTTCATGTTCATATTAAAGAAAACAGCTAATTTATTTCAATTATAGACCTGTACACCACGCGATTTGGAGAGTCTCTGAAATGTATTCGAAGAATCATGAATTTTTTTTGAAAATCGTCTGTTAAGAGTGCACTGCTTCAAGAAAAAATCACGAAAATGTTACATAAACCACTTCAACTGTGTGTGGACGTCAAAACTCGTTGAAACTCGACGGAAACGATGCTGGAGCACTTCATTCGTGGTTTTGATTGAATCAAAGAGACACTTTCCGAAATAGGCCTTTCAGGTCTTATGTTGGACAGTGATTTCGAGGTTGCAAAAAACCTTGAGGAAGCTCTTCAGCCAATCAGACTCGCTTCGGAAGCATTGGGAAGACGAGATGCTACATTGCTGTCTGTGGAAGGCAGCTTGAGTTTCTTGTATTCGATGCTTAAGAAAAGTAACTCCAAAGTCTGAAACGACCGCTTCGATGCAATCACGAAAATAATCAACGAACGGCGCCAAAAGGAAATAATAACAGCGCTGAAGTTCCTTCAAGGTCTTCCGTTGTCAACGCAAGTGCCGGCAGAACTGGAAAGCTCATCGAAAACGCAAATGATTAAGTTCATCAAGGAGCTGGGAGTTCGATTGTTGCAAGACTGCCAAAGACAGACCGATGATGCTGCCGAGTTGAATGCTGGATTGTCCTGTATGCATGACGATTCAGGATCGACACCATCGAGCATGCGTCAAGAACTGGAATCGGCTATAAAGGAATATGCCAACCCGTTCCAGACTGATTCGGCAATGATTGATTTTTCAAAAGTAATTGCTGTCACTTTTTGAGCGACGTGGTAAGTTGAGCCCGAATCTTGAAATCATTTTCGGCGGCTTAAAATCAATCGAACCGACATATTCCTAACACAAAATTGCGTTTTTAAGCACATTGAAAAATTTCCCGGGGCAAGCAACCAATTTCATCCCAAATCCCTGGACAAACAAATTGGTCGGGAAATGGAACCCTTAATATGCAGGAATACACGTATCAAGATAATCTGGAAAACTAAAACTAAAAATACAGTCAGCAGCAAAAAAATGCTGCTAATGAAAAATCATCGGCAAAATCAAATTAGTCAATGAATATCTAAAAGTTAATGAAAGCATTATAAAAAGGCTTGAAATTACATCTATAATTTTCTTTCATAGTTTTTTTTTGTATACCACTGAAAAAAAAAACCAGACATTAATTTTCTATCAATTCATTTAGGCTGAGACGAAACAAAAAGGATATGACGAAAATATGTGCCCACTTATATTCTTTTTTAATCTCAGAACATATGAATGTATCGTAATGGCGGTAAGTAATTGATGTGTCCTCTCATGACCAACAGTACGTTTTGCAGACGTGCTGGCATACTCTCTACGAGATTTTTGAGATGCTGCGAATCGAGTTCTTCCCAGACTCTCTCAAGTGTCTCAAAATAGTTTTGTTTGTCACTCCGGTTTTATCAAAGCAGGCATCGCAAATGGCCCACAAACTTCTCGATAGGATTCAAATATGGGCTCTGCGGAGGCCATCAATGCGACATTATCGAAAAAACGAATTGGCTATCTTTGCCCTATGTTTTGGGTCGTTGTTTAGCTAGAACACAAACTGGTCGTCCGGATCTCTTTTAATCAACGAAATCATCGTTTTATTCCATCGATTTTTACAGGAATCCACCGGAAGTAATTCTTGCTATTTTCAAGAAAGCATGAAGATTCATCTCTTTTCTGGGTTGTATTACCGTCATACCTCTTCTCTCAGGACGTTGCACGGGCTTAAATAAGTGTATAATAATTATGCAAAAATATATTCGTTTAATATTGAAGGCTCATGTTGTTCATAATATAAAGGACGGATGCAACAGAGAGATGTCTTATTCTTCATCTTTTATTGTTTAGTTCGGTTCACCACCGAAGGGACGACCTTCAACCCTGCATAACGCACTAATCAGAACCTGACTCGGGACCAACGGCTTTACTTCCCTTCCGAAAGAAGTGGTGACCAGAGAATTTTTCGCCTCGGAAAAAATCGCACCGTTCTCGACTGGGTTTGAACCTAGACTATGTGAATCACAATGTGAACCTATGAGAATGCATGAAATTACTCAAGAAATTGAGTATAATAATACGAAACGTCGTTAAAATACAAATAGTACATAATCGGAATCCGCGACTCGATCCGAAGACAATTTCAACGTTCCGGTCTACCTCACTTTAAGACCAATTCGAACCGCCTTACTAAAATTATCCAAGGATGATGAATCGCAGAAATCGGCATTTCGAATCAACAATTCGCACTCTCTCAGATTAGGCAAAATCCTAAAAAATAAGCCAGGACCAATTCCGCCACTTAGTCCGCTCGACCAGAATTCGGTTCCATCTCTACTTATCACCCCTGTTGAAAAGTCCAACGCACTAGGTCAACACTTTGTAAACTCTCACAACCTTGGCCAATCTATTGTGAACCCACATGAGCCTACGGTTGTGGAGGCAATATCTAGAGTCGCCGAAACATCCCTGACGATTGTAGTATATCGGCTGACGAGGTGATAGCTGCCATTAAGCGAACCAAGAAAGCCGCTGGTGTCGACGGAGTCTCGAGTTGAAAAACTTGAGTGCTTATTTCTTCCGACACCTTGCAGCGGTTTTTAACAGATGTTGGAAGCTTGGCTACTTTCCATCTAGCTGGCAAATAGCTAAAGTTATCCCTATTCGCAAGCCTGTCAAAGATCCTACCAGCGCTAAAAGCTATCGCCCCATCAGCTTTTTGTCCTCTATCTCGAAGCTGTTTGAAAAGCTGATCGTCAGCCGTTTACTGGATTTCGCAAACCAGAATAACATCTTCCTTCAGGAACAATTTGGGTTCAGGAAAAGTCACTCTACTATCCACCAACTGACGCCAGTTACTAACATCCTCAAACGGAACGAGTCCGATGGAAAGACATCTGCCATGGCATTGTTTGACGTCGAAAAAGCGTTCGACAATGTCTGGCATGATGGTCTGGTGTTTAAACTGCATCGATACAACTTCACGATCTATCTTCTTAAGATCATCAAGAACTATCTTTTGGACAGATCATTCCGGATCTTCATGAACAATTGCCATTCCGAAACGTTCAACTTTGACGCTGGTGTTCCCCAGGGTAGCCTCTTAGGCCCTATCCTATTCAACATCTTCAGGTCAGATGTTCCTCCCCTACCGGGTGGTGGTATTTTGTCGATGTTTGCGGACGACACTTCCATCATCTACAAGGGTCGAGTGATTCGTGCTCTGACTAGAAAACTTCAGAAGGGCCTCAATGTTCTGTCCGATTACTTCAACAGCTGGAAGATTTGTATCAATGCAGCTAAAACCCAGACGATTCTGTTTCCGCATTCTAAGTCACCTCGACTCATTCCGCCACGAGATGTCAAAGTCCACCTCTGTAACACTCCGATCGATTGGTCCAGGGAAGTAGTCTTCCTTGGTCTCACCCTAGATAGCAAGTTGTAGTTCCGATCGCATGTTGAAAAACATCAAACAAGTGTCGAACCTTAGTAAGATCTCTGTATCCGCTGATCAACAGAAACTCCACTCTATCGACCAAGAACATGCTTGCGTCCATAAACAAATCATTCTTCCCGTGATCGCGTACGGTTTGCTAATCTGGGAGAGTTGCGCCAATAGCCACCATCGGAAACTGCAGGTAGTTCAGAAAACCATCCTTGGGATGATTCTGAACTGTCCTCCAAGCTCCAGAAATTTAGAGATCCATCGCCTGGCTAGTCTACTGACCTTCGACGAGAGAAAAAACCTAATCCTGGAAAGATTCAGAGAATCCTGCTTGAGGTCGCCCTATCCAATCATCAATCAGACAGCTGTTTAATTAGGCTTAAGTTATTTTAGTTAGGTAGGTTATCAATTTTTTTAAATTTAATACATTCAAAGAGGGAAAAACATATGAAATGTAAAACAACACAACAAAAACAATTATTAAAAATATAAAACTATGTAACAAAGATGCAGAGCCCCTCTGACTAATCAATTTAAGTGATAAATCATATTTAAAAATTAAAACAAGAAATAAAAATACATTTTAAAGACGAGACTCGGAAAAAATGAGACACACAAAAATGATCACCAAAAATTCATTTTATATCGGATAATTCTCAAATTTTCAGGGATTAAATAACTATATATTTACCACAGCAAGAACAGCATGGGCCCACGGTGAGAGCGGAGGAAGGGCCGCAAGCGCTTCTGCAAGCATTCCTCTCGATAAATCTGTCCGTTTATGGTGCTGGTTGTAACGAACGGCTTACTGTACCGTCCGGACTCGCAGATCGCCTGCCACAACAGGTACTTCTTCGCGAATTTGTCCATCTTTCTCTTCCGGAACTTTTCCCGAACCTCCATGCGGGACGTACCGACAAAAAACTCGAGGCCGGGGATTTGTTTGGTGTCCGCCTTGATATATGTCTCACCGTCCATGACGAGTTTTGCTTTTCAGTCCGGTTTTGTGCCTTCCTGACCTTAAAAACACGTAGCCCAGCCCGCTTCATGGTCTGCTGGACGAACCACTTCGACAAATTGACCATTTTGGCCATGTCTCGGGTGGAAAGGTTCGGGTTATTCATAAAGTACTGCCTTATCTTCCGCGCCTTCTCTGGGTATTCCGTTTTCGGTTTTTGGCCGCTTCCAGCGTGCCGCTCGATGGTCTTCGTCACTTGGAACATCTTCACAACGCGGGACACGGTGGAATGGTGGATTCCAGGCCTTTTGCCGATCCATCTGTGCGACTGACCAGGATTATCGATCACCGCGCCCAAAATTTGCTGGCGTAGTCTTCTTCTTTGCAATGCATCTTGAAAACTACTTGACAGATCGCAATAAATTTTGCAATTTTGCACACATAAACATAACACTCTAAGCTAGTATTACCCAAAATTTTATTAATTTTTACCTTCGCGATAAAAAGTTACACCCAAAACAAATCGCATTTTTTCCGAGTCCAATCTTTAGTAGTAGTAGTTAAAATACAAATACATTCACAAGCCCAGCGCTTTTTTTTAACAAGTTCATTTATGTGTATGGCTCAAGCGCGTTCGCTTTACGGAGCCATAGGCAATGTTTGCAAATTTTGTTTTGCTAAACAAACAAGGGTTCTTTTTCTTTCTTGGGGGCGATTTTATGTTAGTTTCTTCTTGTTCTTTTGCAATCATAGCTGATTCTTTTTATTTACTGATCCCCGTTGACATGAATGCGGTGAACTGTTACAACGCACGATCGCGAGTATCCATCTCCTTTGGTTAATCATTACTTATTTCGGTGTCCACCGGCATGATGATGAATTCCTCCATTTTATCTTCCAGCACCTCTAGCGTCTCCGATTCTCCCTCACCTTCTGCTTCTGATCCTAAGGTGGCTGTACCTCCAGTTACTACTCTTTTTCTTGACGACACATTTTCGGCTGACTCCGATCCTTCCGCTTGGGACAGGAAGCCATCCGGTGTCCCTCTTCCTTGCAGATGAAGCATTTGCCCTTGTTGCCTTGGCAATATATGTTTCCCTTCCGGCTGGCAAAGTACAGCGTTGCCGGGATTTCCTGCTCCACGTCCATGTACGTGCCGCGCACGCCAGTGTACGCGGGTATGGCCAGCTCCGGTGGAAAGTTCTCCCGCACAATTCGTTTTATGTGTCCATATTTTGACAACACCGTAACGATCTGCTGGTCGGGAACCTCCGATGGGATATCGTCTATTCGCAAATAGCAGATGTGATCCTGAGCATGCGATATGTACACTTTAACCTTTTTTCCATTCCCAACATGGAATGTCCGTTCCTCCGAGTTGGCGATCAGCGCGTGCAACATCGACCGCGCAGAACTTGAACTTGACGAGAAGGGACTTTTCATCTGCTATCCTATATTTAGCTTCAATTTCATGAAGCTATAAATCAAAGCTTTTGACGAAATTTTCCACTTCGCCCAAGATTAGTTTATCCGCTCCATTGCCGAAAGTAAATAGCACAGTATTTTTCAACTCGCACATTGCTGCTATAACAAAAGTGACAGGGCTGATGAAACAAGCACAATGCAAATTGATTACAATGCCGTATAGAAGATGCTATCGCGCGAATGAACAAAATTCTCAACCGTCCCAATCGAAAGCAGAAACAGGAGCCAAGCCCAAAGTTTGTGAGATGACTTCATTGTTAAAGTCAAATAACATTCTGTCGAGCTTTTTTTTCAGGTTTTTGAACAGGAATTGTCACTCGGACTAAACCCTGAATGTCAATGTGCCAACTGTATTCCAAGCTGAAATTCAAGCAATTCTGGAATGTTCTGCTATATGCTTACGCAGAAACTATAGATATTCAAATGTGTGCATTTTTTTCGGATAGTCAAGCAGCTCTGAATGCTTTAAAGTCAGCAATATGCACGTCCAAACATGTTTGGGAATGTGTTCAATCACTTCGGAAATTGTCTTGTCGTAATCAAGTCAATTTGTACTGGGTTCCTGGTCATTCTGGAATTGGTGGAAACGAGAAAGCCGATGAACTAGCAAGACTCGGATCGTCTCATCAGTTTGTAGGACCTGAACCCTTTTGTGGTGTATCTGCTTCTTCTCTTAGAATGGAGATGAAAGCCTGGGAATGCTTGAAAGTGGAGACAAACTGGAACAACACTTTCAATGCTAGGCAATCAAAGCGGTTCATTACTCCAAACATTTCAATGACTCGCAAGTTACTAGATCTTACCAAAAAAGATCTAACAATATATACAGGCCTTATAACCGGTCACTGTCCGAGCCGTTATCACTTGAAGCTGATAGGAAAACTTCAAGATGATTCATGTCGATTCTGTAACATGGATAGAGAAGACTCGGAACACTTGTTATGCCACTGCCCGGCAATTTTCAATAATAGGCTGAAGTTCTTTAACAAAGGGCTACTAGAACCCCTTGAGATTTGGAGAACAAATTCCAGTACGGTAGTACACTTTATTCGGAGCGTTATACCTTCCTGGGACAATGCTTTAGGTCAGACTTTGAAAATCACTTCTATCAATAGTGATGCGTCATGCTGAAAATAACTAAAGCAACAACAAAAAGGGGATATGTCACAATAGATCTAAAAATTGGTCGCAGTGACGAAAATACCCGACATGGAATAGAAACCCAGAATAGAGCAGATAAGGGAACGATTTGTATCCCAATTCATGGATTTTCGCAACGGAAACTGCACACGTGTGCACCCTTGTATAGACATGAGGAAAAGAACTTATTTCTTGGCCAAATGCGGTATTTTTTGTTTCTATAAATCCTCATTAAATCGATTCAATGAATTAGCATAATATTTGCCATTGATTGTTTTCCCCTTTTAAAGCTAGTCAATGTGGATTATACCACGTGCAATCCAAAAAAAGAAACGGAAGCCATTATTTTATTGGCTGACGAACCCTTTAGCCAAGGTTGCCATGGCTGCTGTACAGGGTGTCCGAATATTATCCGCACAACAAAATGGTGTTAAAACTATCTTTTATTGTTGGATTAAAAAATCAATATGTATTGTTTGTTAAAGCAATACGTTTGCAAATAACAAGTTTTATTTAATTGAAAAACTAGGAAAATTTAAATTAACACTTCACTTGATCACTTTTTCTAAAAAAAAAATAAAAAAAAATATAACACTTTTTTAAATTATCACTAGTAAACGAGAGCAAATTTCGTTAAATTTCACTACAGATAGCTTATCTTTTGACAGATAGGCCTATTTCGTCCTTACAGACTTCTTCAGTGTTGAGTGCTCGAAATTCAGTCTTCTATGGATCAGTCGAGCACTCGACACTGAAGAAGTCTGTAAGTCGCAAACGAAATAGGCCTATCTGTCAAAAGATAAGCTATATTTGCTTGCGTTTACTAGTGATAGTTTTAAAAGTTTCATTTTTTTTTTTTTTTAGTAAAAAAAAAGTGATCAAGTGAAGTGTTAATTTAAATTTTCTTAGTTTTTCAATTAAAATCTTTCTACTAATACGCTCGTAAAAGTGTTTTTAAAAAGAAAGTTAAGTGAGTTTTATTTGTTCATTTCAAAATGGCCACCTGAGGCTGAGATGCACACCTTCAAACGTTTCCGGGAGTAATCCAGGATGGCCGCGAGTTCTTCGACAGATATTTGTTCCCAAACCTTTAAAAGAAACGATTTTAGATGTTCTAGTGATTAAGTGGTGTACTGCAGGCTCTTGACTCCAAGATGGACCATACTGAATAGTCCATCGGAATAGTCAAATCCGGTGAGTTAGTAGGCCATTTATCTTTCGTTAAAAAGCTTGGGGAAATGCGTTCGCAAAGACTAAAAGTCTTTTTTGCTCCATGAGCCGGCGCCCAGTCTTTTTTAAAAATCCATTCAATTTTGCCGAAATGCTACGATGCCCAAGAAGCTACTGTGTCAGTTTGTTTGTTTGTTTTACTAAAGACATCTTAAGCATATTGATCATTCGGGTACTGTGTCAGTAAGTAGCTTCTGATATACCGCTTGATTCACTTTCACCCCCTTTCGATGAAGATCAAAGGGGTTTTTCCGGAATAAGTTATTCCAGCCCAAACCAAGACAGAAGCGGGATGATGACTCCTTGAAATACTTCCACGATTTTGGGATGCAGCAGAAAGCAATTGTCGGTCATTTTGGTGGTTGTGATGCTGCTCGATTGTGAAAACTTTTTCATCGGTGAACAGCACTGACCGATAGCGGCCCTCGGATAAGCGGTTCAGGAGAGCTTTAGCTTTTCTCAACCGGTTTGCTTTCATGATGTCATTCAAGTAGTGATTCTTCCACAGTTTATATGACTGAAGCTTCAAATCGTCGTGAACTATGGCTCCAATGGAAAATTTTGAAATTTTCAGTGATTTCGCCAACTTTCGGATGGAAATCGAAGAATTTCGCTTATTTCGTCACCGGATAATCTCGCGTATTTGTGGAGTCCGAACAGTGTGCGGTCATCTAGCGTTCCAAGCTGTTTGTACCGTTATATTGCGTCACTCACTGTAGAATTGGCCATATTCAGGGTCTTTGCAATCACTGAAACAGTTTTTCCTTTTCGAAAAAGTTGAATTAAACCTGCGCACAACTCATTCGGCTTCATTTTGAATGAATAAGAGATCACAACTGTACCAAACTTACTGCGTATAAAGGCAATGGGTCAACATGTTCAACCATGTAGGTATGATTAGTTTGATCCGCTTGGTTGCGTTGAGGCATGCCGACAAAGTCTGTACGGATAATTTGCAGACACCCTGTTTACAGAAGTTGTCTCCATTCTATTCAGTCCATGACTGCAGCTCGCCAGCCTCGCAGTGTGCGAAGGGTCCGCAGGTCGCCTTCTACTTGATCAATCCACCTTGCTCGTTGTGCGTCTCTTCTTTTTGTGCCCGTTGGTTCGATTTCGAGAATCATTTTAACAGGACTGTCGTCCGACATTCTTACGACATGTCTGGCTCTTCATATTTGACCGATTTCTGCGGTGTGTACCATGGGAGATTCTCCCAGCAACCGATGCAATTCGTGATTCATTCGCCTCCTCCACGTTACGTCTTCCATCTGCACTCCATCGATGATCGTACGCAACTTCCGTCCAAAGACACCGCGTTGGTCCTTCACTAGCAGTGTCCATATTTCGTTGTTTTAGAGGACTATCAGTCTAATTAATGTTTTGTAGATGGTCAACTTTGTAGTTCGACGAACTTTGTTCGACCTTAGCGTCCTTCGGAGTCCAAAGTCGGCACGATTGCCAGCCATAATGCGCCTCAGCATTTCTCTACTGCTGTCGTTATCGGCGGTCACCAATGGGTCCAGTTACACGAATTCGTCAACCGCCTCGATTTTATCACCGTCGATCTGAACTCGTGGTGGGAGTCTAACATTGTCTTTTCATGAGCCTCTTCCTCCTCATATTTTATATTTAACGCACGAATGACAATCCCAAACCTACTAGCTCCAGCCTTTAGTCTGGTGTACGAAACCACCATCGTCTTAAAGTTGCCTGCTGTGAAATCAACGTCGTCGGCGAAGCCAAAAAGTTGGACAGACTTCCTGGAGATCGTGCCCCTCTTGTGTATCCCAGATCTTCGAATCACACCCTCCAAAGCAATGTTAAATAGCAAACACGGCAATCCATCACCTTGTCGTAACCCTCTCCGAGATGCGAAGGGACTTGAGAGTGTCTCTCAGATCCATCGTTGCTTTGACCAACCGCATCAGTTTTTCTGGAAATCCATATTCGTGCATGATCTACCATAGCTGGTCTCGGTCGATTGTGTCGTAGGCTGATTTGAACACGATGAAAAGATGCAGTGTGTGAACGTTATTTTCGAGATATATCTGCAGCACTTGCCGATTTGCGAAAATCTGGTCCGTAGTAGCGCGTGAGCCCAGGAATCCCGCTTGGTATTGCCCCACGAACTCCTTTGCAATAGCGTTATTGCACGATCGTTGCAGCAATCCAGTTTTTTACCCTTTTTATAGATAGGATACACAATACCTTCCATCCAATCCTCCGGTAAATGCTCTTTCTCCCAAATCTTGGTAATTACCTAGCTTAGCGCACTTGTCAGTGCTTCACCAACGTATTTCAATAGCTCGCTTGGGAATTGGTCAACACCAGCAGCTTTGTTATTTTAATCCGACCAATGTCCTCCTCAACTTCCTGAAGGTTTGGGGCCGGAATATTAACATCTCCTGAGCGTGTTCCTAGATTTATTACCGACCGTGTAACTTTCGTTCGCTGTAACATTGCCGTTCAGGTTCTTGTCCAAGTACTGCTTCACATTTCAATCACCTCATACTCATCTGTGAGAAGGTTACCTTTCAGGTCTCTGCTCATATCGGCTTGTGGTACGGAGCCTTTGCACGAGCTGTTCAACATTTCGTAGAATTTGCGTATGTCGTTAGCACGGTACAGTGCTTCCATTGCTTCGCTGTGTCGTTCTTTCATATGGCGTTTTTTCGTGCAAGGAATATTCTATTCAGCGCAGAACTACCTAGTGCCGCTATTGCTGACAAACTCACCTTGGTTTTCTTTGGCGCGGATTCAACCTGAGAAACTCGCTGTTTTAACTGCTGTTTGGTCTCTGATGTGTTGTGGTGGATCCTCGTTTTGTCCACGATTACGAAACGGTGCAGAAACTTGTCTATATTTCGGTTGAAAAACGCCAATGTGGTCGATTGTGAACTCCATCTAATGGCAACTTTTTCATAAAACCTTGCCCAGTTAGTTATGGAACAACATCATTTGGGTCAATTCCGGATTTAAATTAACGGAGTGCAAAAACTATTCCTTTATAGTTATCTAATCTAATCTAATCTAATCTAATTGCTAATCTAATCTCACACTGACATAGCCAATTCTTGAAAGCATCCTGAAAATTACGGCTTCTTGAATGCATCATTTTTCTTGACACCGACAAGCCAACTGCGTTGCATGTGCCACAGTCCTCTCTCAAGAAATAGATCGATTCCAGAAAGAGTGTCTGAATTCGCTCTACTACTTCGAATCAAGGGAAGGAAGAAAGCGTCGACCTCCCGTACCAAACGCTTCCATGTAGAGTTAAATAATGTGACAATTTGTATTTTATCGTTGGGAGCATAGATGCTAGAAAGATTAGTTTACGTTCCTTTTACCTGTGGGTGGACTTTTGGCATTTGAACCAAAAGTCTGGCAATAATTTGCCAAGGTTATAGCACCTTATCACGCTCACTGAAATTGAGATTGAAATTTAAAATTTACAAAATGATAAATTAAGTTGTATGTTATATAAGAGTCTAATAATACAATAAATAGAACAATCTACGCTAATCCATCCAAAACTGGTAAAAACAAGAGTCCGTAGATGCATTTTGTGCCTTCTGGCATTTTTGCGTCTATTGATTTGGACTGATTAAAATAATTTGAGATAACTCAATGCAGACGTCTATCAAACATGACAGATCGACAGGCAATCGGTGGAGACCTACCTGGTACCACATAGCAAGAAGCTTAGAGGCGAACCGAAAGATTTGATGAGCTACCTCTCCCGCAAACTATTCCTTATAGGTATATTAGAGAAAAAAAAAACGAATAATTCGTCGTGGTTTCGAAGGAATTCTCAAACTTTGCCCTTATAACGACCCATCAAGCGACGCACAACGGTCTCGCCCACCTTTTTATTCCACCAATTTTGCATCTGACCTGCCGTCTTGATGGCTGTATCTTTTACCTTTAGTTTTTTTCTCCCTTTTATCGTGCGGGGGCGGGTTTTTGGTGTTTTTGACCAATAATTCCTTCACCGGTACCGTTGCCCGCAATAATCTGCCACTCCAAAATGTAAGTAAAACACAAATTTCACATTATATTTTTATTTCAGTTATTTATGATTGAAACATAATGTGATATAACAATTCACGAATCAAAGAATAGTTATTCCGTATTTGCATAAAATTTACGAACTTTTCGTTTAACTCCATTCATACGGGTTTGTACAGACTCTTCATATAACGTGGTGGCCGTCTTTGTCAAAAATTGCTGGAATTGTTTGATGTCTTTGATTTCTTGTTTCTTTACAGAAAGCTTTCGCTTCATCAGAGCCCGAACTATCTCTCGATTGGTTTGAACTTTGGTCAATTTAGTGGATTTGTGGTTTTTGGTTTAATATTCACTTGATTTTATCATAATAGCAGTCAAGAACAAATGTTTTACTTTGTGGTTTTAGATGATATCTAGCAATCGTTTACTCATTCTTGTAAATCTCCTTTTTGATTGTGTCTGTAGTGATGAGCGATTCATTTTTTCTGCCACATGTGCAAATTGATTGCCAACCAAGGTATTTTTTTTTGTAAAATTCAATACCTTTGTCGTCTTGAAATGCTCAACTGTAGCATTTCTGGCCATAGCAGAATAGAAAGCCAGCCCTCTTTCTCAGCGAATATTTTAACTTCTAAGGATAAACAGGGTGACTGGTAATTGATGTTACACCCGAAAAGAAAAGGTGATAGTAGACCTCATTTGCAGCACAAAAATGTACGGCAAGGTGGGTCGTCAAATCATTCTTTACAGACTTATTGAGTTATTTGCATTGCCGAGCAACAATACCACTTTTTGCTCGGGTACTCATTATATCCCATGGTGCCTTTGGATTTACCCTTGGCTTAATCTATACTGCCCGAATACCCGTGGTCATGGCCAATGACAACAATCAATGTAATCGTAGTAGTCGATATCAAGTTTGGTTGATCGTCATACTGTGTGAACCCGATTTTCGAAGCAAAAGATGCAGTTTTCAAACAGCGAGTACGCCGATATGATTTTTTGTTATGGTTTTGCAGACGGCTATGCTGCAGGTGCCAGAAGGGAGTACGAACTTCCCAGCGCACCCGTATTCACCAGAGCATTCCAACGCCTCTCAGAAATGGGCAGTATTTAGAGCAATCACCGAGATGCGGGATCACCCGAGGCGCAAACGAACCTTGAAACACAGATCCTGCGTCGTTTCGAACAGGACCCTACTAAGGCCTGTACTCGAAACAAATGCACAATTTTTATCCGTGTGTAACTTTTTTGTCCGTGGGTATAAAATTAACGAAAATCTGAGTATCGGTTCAGTGGCTATTGAGATGTCATCGAAACAAGAAGAAAATTGCCGGTGAATTTTGCACGCCGTCATGGAAAATCCGACTGCGACCATGCGATGGATCGGAAGACAACTGGGAATCACCCATACAACTGTGTCTTGGGTGGTTCGATCGTTTATGGAGTCCCAGATGACCGGGCGGCGGGCTGGAAGTGGAAGAAAATCGGAGACAGCTGACCCTGTGAAGGCCCAGAAATCCCGCGCAAGGAATCTGTATCGAGAGTGGTTAACGAAACCGATGTGTGTGGTTATGGATGACGAAACCTACATCAAGGCAGACGCAAAGCAGATACCGGGGCTGGAGTTCTCCGTTGCCAAATCACGGTTTGATGTTCCGGAAGACATAAGGAAGAAGAAAGTGGCCAAATTCGCCAAAAAATACTTGCTCTGGCAGGCCATATGCCAATGCGGTAAACTGAGTAAACCGTACATCACAACGGGTACCATAAACAGCGAAATTTACCGCACCGAGTGCCTCCAGAAGCATCTGTTGCCCTTCCTGCGGTCCCACAGAGGCGAGACATTATTTTGGCTGGACCTGGCATCATGCCATGACGCGCGATCGACGTTGGATTGGTACAGAGACAATATCGTTGTGTTTGTACCAGAAACCGCCAGCCCCCCAATTCACCAGAGATTCGTCCAGTGGAAAGATTTTGGGCCATAATGAAGGCCAAGAAGAAGAAAGAATGGATAAAAGAGACCAAAAAGGTCGGCTCCACCATTGCACAAAATGTAATGAGGGGTCTTAAGGGATAAGTGCGGTCTTTCAACGATGGAAAGGAAATTGAATAAAGTAATTATGCCGAAACATAATTCATATGTATAAAATTCATTCCGTGAAAGTTTGAAGAAAATCCGACTTAAAATAAATTTTTGGCGAACACTTTTGTCTGGTGCATTTTTTTCGAGTACAGCCCTTACTAGTACGCGACAAGAAGCATCAAGGTTTGAATTATCACTGTCCACATGATGCACACCTTTATTGCATTAAGTTGCTTTTACAGATTCAGGGTATCCCAATGGAAGGTGTGGAAAACGCTGAACAAAAATCGACTGCAACCTTACCTTTACACTCCTGTCCAAGAATTGGAACCAAGGGATCCTCCAAACAGATTGCTCTATTGCAATTTTATTCTAGCAGCTCTTGCTGCTGATAGAGAATACCTCTCTAGAGTGCTGTGGACAGATGAGTGTCATTTGACAGAGCAGGAATTTCGAATTTGAAAAACCCTCACGTTTGGAGTGAGGAAAACCCCCACGCCAAACGAGTAAAAAAAGTTCAGCGACAGTTCTCAGTAAACTTATGGGGAGGGATGGTAGGGGGTCACCTCATTGGGCCATATGTATTACCTGATCGGCTCAAAGGAGCAGCGTATTTGGATTTCTTACAAAATCAACTTCCCGAACTTCTACGCGATGTTCCAGAAGAGATCAGAAGAAGAATGGTTTTTCAACATGATGGTTGCCCTTCGCATTTTCATCGAGATGTACGAGAATTTTTGAACAACAAATATGAAGGACGCTGGATCGGACGCGGGGGACCTACAGAATGGCCAGCTCGTTCGCCAGATCTAACTCCTCTCGACTTTTACTTGTGGGGTAGAATGAAGAAGTTATTTCAAACCAGTTCCCACGAAGGAAGTTTTAATGGAAAGAATTTACCAAGCCAGTGCACAGGTAAGAGAAAAACTAACTGCTGTATTGACTACAACGGAAGTAGAGAAACGCGTAAGGTTGTGCTTTGAAATGGATGGTAATCATTTCGAAAATAATCTAAAGTAACTAAATATCAATAACAATCAATATCAATCATAGAAAATAAACATTTTATTACATTTAAATGAGCCACAGAACGGAAAGAAAATGATCAAACCCATCCGAAAGCAAGCCTTTTACGCCAATTGAATCGAGTTGTTACTAAACAAAGGTTGATCAAAGGAGCCAAGCAATGCGTACTCTTTGGTGGGCCTTGATAATGCGTGCAAGTACCCGAGCAAAAAGTGGTATTGTCGCTCGGCAATACAGGATTAAATGTTCAATAACTCGGCAAGGAATAATTTTACGACCCACCTTGCCTTTTTTGTGTGCTGAGAATGAGGTCTACTATCACCTCCTTTCGGGTGTAACACCAATTACCAGTCACCCTGTATATCAAAAGTTACAGTGATTCGAATGTGTCCGGATTAATGTAGATACAGTCTTTACAATTGTTGTATTTCCCGGCCGTAGTGAAAACTCGCAAAATCCGGCCAAAATGTCACTCAACAATCATGTGACTGTATGAAGTAAAAGAATCGAAAAGAATTCGCTTCTGGAGACATTCGGTAATGAAAGCTTTGTAAAATTTCCTTAGTGTTGAAGATCTTCTGGCCGCAAATACTCTGCCAGATCCTGTCTGTGGTCATGTTGCTAAATCTAAACTAAAATAACTAGAAGTTTTGCTTAACAGACATTTGAAAAATATTTATTCATAACCACAATTATTCTCGACGATTCCAATCCATGCTTATTCCATGTACAAAGCCTTGCCATTAAAGATTGTACTCGAAAAAAAATGCAACAGACAAAAATTGTAATCAAATATTCACTCTAAGTCAAATATTTTTGAAACTCTCAGAGCATAAATAAATACATATTAGCTTGTTTTTGTCGTAAAGTTAGTTTATTCAACCTCCTCTGTGTTTTTTCAAAGTTGGCTTATTCAACCTCCTCTCCTAGGCTAAATATCCGCAACTTGTGCTTAATCCTACCCATCAAATCCCATGCAACATTCGCACCATCTTTCTTACACACTTTCATACAATCTTTCTTCATATCCTTGTCGTTCTTGAAAACCTTCCCTGTTTTTCGGAGCTTGCCTTCATAATCGCCAAAAAATTTTCTATTGGGCGAAGCTCTGGCGAGTTTGGCGGATTGGCCTCCTTCGGCACAAAAACAACATCGTTGTGTGCGTACCACTCCATCACCGGTTTCGCGAAATGGCACGATGCCAGATCCGGTCAAAACAGAGAGTCACCTTGATGGGACCGGAGAAAGGGCGGAAGGTGCTTCTGGAGGCATTTTTCTTTATATAAAAGGTGTTTCGATCAAAATTTGGTCGACTTAAACTTGACGCATTTCCTTTCATCGTGCATTGAAAAATTTTGCATCCCCCTTATTTTGAAGATGTGTGCGTGTAGCATCATGCCTCTATTTTGATTTTGAGATTAGCACTTCAGTTATCAAAATGTCGTCGAAGGAAGAGAAGCAACGCATCAAAATTTTGCACGTGCATGGCGAAAATCCAAACTACTCTCACGCCAAGTTGGCGAAATTGTTGAATGTGGCTAAATCAACTGTTACCAACGTATTGAAAGTGTTCGGTGAACGTTTGTCGACAGCCAGGAAAGCTGGATCGGGGGGAAATCGAAAGCCGGAGGCCACAGCGACGACAAAAGAGTTGCCCGCTGTTTCGAGCGGAACCCCAACCTCTCCGTCCGAGATGTCGCAAAGAAGCTGGGAGTGGCACCTTCAACCGTGGATAGAGCTAAAAAATGAGCTGGACTGTCGACTTACAAGAAAGTGGTGACTCCAAATCGCGACCATAAACAAAAAACGTCGTCCAAAGCACGATCTCGAAAGTTGTACACGACGATGCTGACGAAGTTTGATTGCGTGGTATAACACGATGAAACTTACGTCAAGGCAGACTTTAAACAGCTTCCTGGACAGGAATTTTATACGGCAACCGGACGGGGAAAGGTGGCAGATATTTTCAAGCACATTAAACTGTCAAAGTTCGCGAAGAAATATCTGGTGTGACATGCCATCTGTACCTGTGGCTTGAAGAGCAACGTTTACATTGCGACCGGAACCGTCAACCAGGAAATTTATCTGAACGAGTACCTACAAAAACGTCTACTGCCTTTCCTGAAGCGACACAATTGTTCCTTTCTATTTTAGCCGGAATTAGCATTTTGCCATTACGGAAAAAAGGCCATAAAGTGGTATGCTGCCAATAACGTTCAAGTGGTGCCCAAGGACAAGAACCTTCCCAACACGCCAGAGCTCCGCCCAATCGAACAATATTGGGCCATCGTCAAGGGGAACCTTAAGAAGACTCAAAAGGCTGTTGTAAGCGAGAAACAGTTCAAGGCAAACTGGCGTTCTGCGGCGAATAAAGTGGACAAAAAGACTGTACAAAATCTTATGGCAGGTGTTAAACGAAAGACCCGGCAATTTGCATTCGGTAAAAAGGAAGCTTAGCTGAATATTTCTCCTGTATTCTGTATTAACTGAACTTGAAAAAGAAAAAGAATTTGACTTATTAATGAAAACTTTGATCGACTCACACACATTACTGTTTGACCAAATTTTGATCGGAACACCCTTTATATGGCCGTTGATGGTGCCGGTCGTTATGTATGGTTTGCTGAATTTTTCGCACCCACAGATCACCTGCAACTTCTTGGCATACTTGTCGGCAATTTTTTGTTCGAAGTACATCTTGCTTGGAAGCCATCTCGATAACCACTCGACCACTTGATTCATAGGACCTGAACCATTCTGTGGAGTTAAATGAGAAATGGGTAAAAAAAAAGTGGAGACCAACTGGAACAACGAAACTGTTAAAAAATCCGAACATTTCAATGACTCCCAAAATTCTTGAATTATCAAAGAATAATCTCAGTACTTACACTAGTTAAATAACAGGGCATTGTCCATGCAAATGTCACCTGAAGCTGATAGGAAAACTTCAAGAAGATATGTGTCGATTGTGTGGCATAGAAAAGGAAGACTCTCAACACCTGATGTGTTATTGTACAGCAATCTTTAATAAACGGCGTACATTTCTGGATAAAGGGCTTGCAGAACCCCGTTGATATTTGGAATGCAGAGCCCAGATAAGTAGTTCATTTTATTCGAAACCTAATACCTGGCTGGGCAAATGCTTTGAGTTAGTCCATGTTGGTCGCTTCACAAACATTACACTCTTAATTAGTCTTATCCAAAAAAATAACCCATTCAATAAAAAGCTATATACAAAAGAATGTGTTGCATTTTTTTCGAGTATAATCCGTAATCCAGTAAATATGCCAATGGAAGGCGTGCGTGTCACCAGTGAAGGGTTTGCCAAAGGGGGAAACCGCATTAAAGGGGGAGTTTTCGCAAACCACATGCTTTTGCGTAGCTGTGTGACATTGCCTTTCAATCAAGGTAATCAATAATAAAATCTGAATTGCCAAAAAGTAATAAATGTAGTTTAATTTTATCTGAAAATATAATAGACACTGTGTACAATGGCCATTTGAATTGAATATAAACATAGTTTTCCCCTTTCAACCAAGATCAAACAACAGATATATATAAAAAAAAACTTACTGTTGCATGATGTTAGCCACAAATGTATTTATGATTTACAAATGTGTACTAAAATACTATCCAACTGTTCCAAAAGAAATTTAATTTGCCATCACACCACATGTTGCTACATGAATAAGCAGTTCAACATGAAATGCACATTTTTGTCGCTTATTAGAGCGCACGCAATTATATCTCCATCAATACACAAATCAGGAATTCAATATCATGTAATATTGTTTATCGCATATTTATCTGCCAGAAATAAAATCCAACTCCACAAAACCACTCGTCAGTTAATCTTTCATGAAAATAATAACCGCATGACAAATCGATTAACATACATCCATTCTCATTATGCTCGACCCGGAACGGAAACTAGTCAATTTAAATCATGTTTATAATTACAAACAATTCTGCGGCTGCCGTGGGTGCGCTTACGAAAACAATGTAAATGGCCCCCATTAGTGGACCCCATCGTCGTAGAAAGGCAACAAGGCGCACTTATCGTCATGCAAATCAGTGCAAAGTATTATTTTTCGTCGGCCCGGTTCCGGTAGAAGTCAAATCGCATTACAGCCAGATGGCCATGTAATTAAGGATGCCGGAGTCTTTTGCAACGCTCATTAACTCCTTAGGATCTTTCCTGCCACAGGCTGTCTCGAGAAAGACAATTGGCGAGGAAAATTTGCTCGCTTTTCGGCTGCGACTATCTCACTGGAGAAGATACTTTTGTGTGTCAACGGTTTCGTTTTCCCGGCCGGTTTCAGCTCGTCTGTTCACTACTCTCAGACAATCTCATGGAAATAGTTTCCAACCAACTAAATAGAACAAAAGAACATTCTGGAAAAACTTTTTGCATTCGGATTATCCGGGAGTTGGTTTACTTTCCGGCTTCTTGGTTCGGAACCCGCCGGAGTGGGACGGCTGGATCGTTGATAGAGCTGTGGATGCTGCAAAGTTACGCAAACAACATAGTTACCAACCAACGGTTAATTATCGGACAAAAGCAAGAAAGCAAGTAGATCGTATTGCCGAGCCAAAAACTCTAATGGAGTGTAGCACTGCACTATTTGTTTGGCGTGTCATGTTCTGGGTTTTATTGCCCTTAAAATTTTATCCTAGCTTTGGGGTATGAATATAGAAGTTTAAGGCTCGTTAAAACAAACTCAACTCGGTCAGCAAAGGAACGGTCATGCTAAGTGTAGTTGAATAGTCGAATTTGATTTTTGTTTGTGGTATTTTCCTGGTGGAAAAATTGCGTAATTTCATTCAAACACATAACAAGGTGAGAACCCTGCCAAGTAACAATTTAGGTTTTATGAAGGTTCTGTAGATCATGATGTAAATTGTAAATTGCTAAAACACCTATGCAAAGCATGTAGTGTTACTTGACCTATCTACAAACAACAGTTCAAGTATTTAAAAAATACTTAGTTGAAGTCCATCAAGAAAGAAAGAAAGCAAAAAATTGCACCAATTGATAAGGATTTATTTGTAATCTGGTTTTTAAATTACGTTGGAGAATGTTATTAAGAACTTCTTAGTAGTGAGTATTTCTAATAATGATTAACGTAAACTAGACCCTTAACAATTAATACAAAGTTTTCCTTTTATTGATTTTCAGATAAAATATTTTCAAAGAAATTACGCAATACGAACTACTTTATGTAAAATTGACAAACGTGTAAATAAACATCCATTCATCAATCTTGAAAAAAATAAATAATTTAATGATGTGCATTTTACTCAAAAGTGCGATATTTAAATCTGTTCTAACCAATATTATCGCAACCGGTACGAAAGCAACCTTGAAAACAATTAAATTGGACAACGCCATATCATTTTTCTTTCCTACAGTGATTTTTTATTTAACCATTTATTCTTGCTATTCATCATCTGAAATCTTGGTCTCAATGAATCACTTCTAATCCTAAGATCCTGAAGCTAAGATTGTGAGAAGCGATATGAAGACAAATTAAAAAAAAAAAAACAAAAGAAACACTTCTAGAAATCATTTGCTCATCTTGTTCATGGGGGCCATTGAGGTGTGTCTTGGCGTTGGTTGAATCACATTGCGAGCATGAGCGCAAGCAAGATTGACCACCCATCATTGCTACTCCGTTTTTTTTTTATTCGTTCATTTTCCCTAGGCCTATTTCCTCATAAAGTGGTGACAACCACCGGTGCCATGAAGACGACTCCATAACATGGCATAGACGAAACCAGAGGGGGCAGGCGTTGCCTTCCCCTAATTTTCGATTTTATTTTTAGAATTTTAATGTTTGTATCAATTTTTCATTATTTATTTTTAATGTGTGTCAGATTGCCCCTTTGCCTCAATGAAAAGCCAAATTACGCGAAGTTGCCTCGATTTAATGACAAGTTGTAGCAAAAAAGTGCACAATAAGGACTGAAATTTTAATTACAATCGTTTCCCTTTAATCATGAACCCAAACTATCTAACCTTGCGTATCTAAAAAATATATCTCTTAAGCTGTTATGTTCACTATTGGACATTGATTGCTTTTTTACCCGCTAGCTGAATGTTGAACAAACTATGCTCAATTCGGTTTTCAGTTCGTGGCAATAAAACATTGAATATATAAACCAATGCACAGTGGTCCAGAATGCGAATTTAGCTGGAAAGATACGTTTTCAGCCTAAGTTTGAAGTTTTGGAGCAAAACTGTCTTGTACAAAGTTGTTTTTAATAATAAGGCCCTTCTTTTGGTATGAATGGAAGCTAGGGTGGTGCTTGCTTTCAGAGAAATCGAAAATCTAACTTTTTTATTTGCATACATTTTTCGAACTAGTTGTAGATGAGAAAAAATTAAACAACGTTGGTTGAACAAATTTTTCTGTAGCCTTTGAAATGTCCGAATTAGAGCAATTTTTCCTACGTAGCTTATTTATTTATTTATTTATTTATTGTCGTCAATCATAAGTAGACCGTTTTTTACATTTTGTTCCTAATTCTAGTTATAGTCGAGGTTCTAAAATACACAACATTAGACTAAGCAGCGCCTGGTTTACAATATTCATATGGCGTGTGCTTCTTTGGTGTATAGCATTGAAGTATTGCTTTGATTTGGATTTTGTAATTGTAAAGTCAATTGTAACGCTATGTAAATTGTAGGTTGCCATCATCTGATTCAGAGTTTCAAATTTAGCGTTATTTGTGCAATAATGATTTGTGATAAAAAAAATTCAACATTACTCCTAAATCACGAATTTTTTATGCACTTTCCTACAGACTGATTTCCTTAAGTGATCATAATGTCAGGTATGTCTTGTTTTCTGCTAAATGCTATCGCATTACATTTTTGAACTTTTAATTGTAAAAAGTTACACCAAGTATAGAAAATATGTATTTCTTCTTGAAATATCTTGTAATCTTTTTTGTTTCTTATTTCTAGGAAGAGCTTTATATCGTCGGCATATATTAAGACTTACGAAAAGAATAAACAAAAGAGGGCCTAGATGGGATCCTTGGGGGACGCCTGAGGAGACTTGAATAGGATTTGATTCCTTTCCTTTAAATCTTACTATTTGTTGTCGATTAGTTAGGTAGCGTTTCAGCCTTGAGAAGACCTTGGGGCTTCGGGCAGACAAAAAAAAATTTCTCAACTGTTTTTGAAGGTTATATATTATGGCATATTATATTTGAAAACTGGAGAAAGTTTGAAAAACTAGGAAAATTCTAATGGACAAATATCGCTAAGAACAAAGAGAGAAAACACATTGAAAACAGATCTCCTGGGGAAATTTATACTTAGTTTTGAATAAACAGATTAAATGACACTAGGTATTAATATTTCTTTATCATTATTTTACCTTCTTTTCTTCACTGCTGGTTCACTGCAAATGTGATTTAGATTCGGCTGCGTTCAACTATTCAATGGTTACAAGAAAGAACGAACAGTGAAGAAAAAAAAAAAGGAAAATCAATGACAACAAAATCCTAATACCCAGTGTCGTGAAATCTTGTGTAAAAAATAAAATAAATTAAATTTAGGGTAACGGGATGTAATACTAGCATAGCTCCTTCATTCGGCCTATGTTTCAAAAATGTCATAACTCCAGAGATAATCGACAAATTCTTGTTGACATCATGATGATCGATTTATTTTGAAGCAGTTGAGATATTATTCATCAATAAATAGTTATATACTTCAGTGATATTTTTGATTTTCTTAGCTTATCAGCCACCATGGTTTCACTGGTTAAGCTGAAGAAATTATCTTCATGATCTTGAAATGACCAAAATTTAGCTAAATTAAACCGATTCCGATTTTAGATATAGAGTAAATAGTTACAGGTTATAAATAAGCTATTTACATAGGAACATGAACAATGCTTTCACTCACAAGAATACCGTCGACCCAATTTTATAGACACATTATTTCCAATGTTCCCAACTATGACCTAATGTAGTTATTACATTGAAATATGATTAAATTAGTATTATTTTCAATGGAAATGTATGGAATAGCCGCATGATCATATGTGAAAATCATTAAAGTATGATAAAATAGTTTTATTTTAATTAGTTTTGTTAAATTTTGTGGTGAGTATAGTGAATATAGCTTTAAATGGAATGCCTAAAAAGATTATGAAAATAAAGTTAACAACGATTCTTTTGAACAAGAATCCTTAATCATGAGACAAAATTGCATCCACGAATAGACCCAATATAGTGCTTATAGACCGACATTACATCTTTACTCGTCGAAAGTTTTCGATCTAATAAAATTAATTGAATCAACTTTACATGTTTCAGAACAACAAAAGTCTTGTTAAGAATGTCTGAGCAAACGTATAACTAGTTGAATATCGTATATAGCTCAATTACTTTATGAGTTATAATTGAAATGGTAATCGAGCGCTGCATAATAGGCTGAGTCAAGGGACATGTACCCTATAATAAATAATTTCTCTAGAGATCTGATTGCTTTTTCTTCTTCATGATAATTGTCCATTCGAATTATTTGTACTAATGATTCTTCTCGGGTTATTTGACCGTTTGTCCTCTCGATTTTTGTCCATTAGACGTGTTGTCATTCGACCTTTTGCCATACACTTGTCTGGCCAAATCCAAGAAGCTACTGATCGAAAAACCACAGAAGAAGAATGCGGCTAGGTGCCGTCAGATCGTTGGTCAGGTTATGGAAGCATTTTTGTAAAACAATTAGTGACTCTAAGATTTAAGGTGATGTCATGTCCATGTACATTGTCACATTAGTAACTGTATTTTTGAAACTATCATTTTGTTTATAGTGGTGGTATATGTTTTTTTTTAATTCCTTGATTATCGAGATTTTAAGCCCTGGGATGGTTCATCTCCCGTCGTAGTCACTCAAATACCTTTTGGGTATTTTTGTAACTTTTCCGAGGATGGTGATGGTATATGTCAGAAGTGAGGGATACAACTAAGCATATTTTAGAACACAAAATAACTAAGCAATAGTCTTTTGCACTGAAAATTTGGATTGATATTTCAGTTTTCAAACTCTGTTTTATAATGTATGTTTGTATAAATGAACAACAACCAGAACAACAAGAGCTTGATAAACACGTCTTCAGGAATATGTTAGCAAAACATATAATTATATTTGTAAAGGTCGAGTCGATAATTATTGCAACACTTCCAAACTTGCGTGTCGTTTTTCATACTTTACCGAAATGAATCAAATTTTGCTCAGTTTTGAATTATTTGAAGAAATACATGGCTAAACGAAGCCGAGAATATTAACATTGTCGAAGTCAACATTTTTCCTATTAGTTGTTATTCGTAATGAGCATTTTAAAATAATGCCTTTTTTTAACCAGTGCTGTCTCACTTAAATCAACACTAGTGGTACAGCATTTAAACCAACCTCCGACATTACCCACCCGAACTGTTTTGCTTCACGCCCGCTCTATCATGATTGAATGTTGACTTGTTTTTGAGGATGAGTATGTCAAATTTGAGTAAATCATATTGGGACTGACAAGTCAACAAATCCAAAATTGCCATCTAATTTGAGGAAATGTTTTTTATTTGTCGACTTGTCAATTCCAACGAGATTTACTTTAATTTGGATGTCACAACTTTTGACGAAAGTTAGTCAAAAACGACTTGGGTCAAATGGAGGGTGCGTGTTCTTCTGAGTCCTGTAAAGATTCAGTTTCCTAGCAAACCGCTTTCAACTATATTCACAAACAATGGTACCCGTTTTTATCTCAATGTAAATTCTATTTTTTCTCTGCTTTCGATCTACCCGAAGAAGAGCAGTTTTTGAGTTGGTTAAACTTCCGAATACTATCACACGGCCTCAATTAACGCCTGCTTGATGAGGGTGAAGTAAATCATTTCCACCGATCAACGATGCCTGCCACTTATTGACTTTACATTATTTAGCATGCCGAAATCTGCCATCACTCTGTGCCGCCATCGTTCTCCACAGAAAGAAATGGAACCGGTTTTATTTCTTCTCTTAAAGACATTGACGCCGTCACAACACCAACCACCAGAATTTCCACGGACAACGACTCTCGACTGGTGCTGTTTTTGTTGGGTACGTGTGATAAAACCAAACTTTCGCACTGGCTCCGATGAAAAACACATTTCGTCTTCGCCGGCGGAATGGGATGCTTGCTTGCAGAAAAAGGAGAAACACAGTAATTTGATAACGAAGAGAGTTTTGATTTAATTCCAGTTAATTACTGAACGCCACAGTCTACTCACAGTTCGAGCGCGTTGGTTGCTGCATTTCTTTCGTACTTTATTGCAACTTCAATCAGCGAGATGGTGTAGAACAATGCTCTTCTTGATTGCTTTCTTTAGGACTTTTTACAAATTATTTTCAAATCTTGTTTTCCATGTGGGTGGTCTATGGAATAGAAATTTAATTTTTATTTAATTTCTTTGAACCCGATCCGTAAAATGAAATCTGGTAAAAAATGGCTGACTTCGTTTTCTATTTTGCACCAATATCTCTATGATTGGTTTTTTCGGTTTCCCTGAGAATATTATTCAAGTGAGGGCCACGACATAAAAAAAAAAAAAAAACTTTATTAATTACAGCTTTAAATACTTCCACAACATTTTAACATATTTTCATGTACACTAACTACAGTCGAAAATTGGTACTTAGAGTAAGTAGATCCATAACTTTTTTTTCGTACATTCATAACATTAACAGAACTTTAATGTACACCAATTGAATGTTCATCACATTCATAACATGTTTAATAGTCATAAATTACAGTATTAACTACATTGAGTTCTGTTGCTTGAACTTTCTATCTAACGCATCAGGTCGAAGTATTGAGTGTCCCTAAACCAAGTAACAATTTAACTTTTATTCCAGCCGTTTAGTTTCTTCCCGGCTTTGTTAATAAAACTTCATTCAAATCTGTTTTGTCTACCAACACCTCCTCTATGCTTCTTTATAGCCCAAATTTGTACAAAATGGCCCACTCTACAGATGGTTTTTAATTAAATCTTTAAAAGACCATAAAGATTTAGAAAATGTTCTAGTGATAGATGCGATGACTACATGAGAACCTTCATAAAACCTATTGGCTGCCATGAAAACCAGCATACGGCCCAATGGCCACAGCTGTCAAACTTAACTGTGTTATCGTGGTTGGTTTTTGTTCTTCTGTTTTGTTTGACTCTCTGCTCTTCTGATTCATATAGCAGTAAAACATATCTGAAAAAAAAGTCATGCTCTAAATCATATACGCATTTAATTTTGTGGTTAATATTGGCACAATAAGAGCCAAAAATTAATGCGCCTCGGAAATTTTGCGAGTTTACAACAACATACACAAAATTAAAACAAATATATTCAATACATTAGTCATGAATTTCTTGAAAATTGATGGATTTGAATAAGGTTATCTAAAAAAAATTTAATGTTTAATTTACTGGAGGCAAAATGGTTTTCAAATGCTTTTTTAACTGACCATTATAAGATAATATGAATGAGCCCTAAAACGGCATTTAACAACAGCTTTTTATGAGTTCATAAAGTCGAAATAAAACCTTTGATAGGAGCAAAAGGAATTTGAGAAAACGATGTTTTAAGATCGTTTTAAACATGCTATGTAGGTTTTTATAAATCTGACTAAAATATGAAACCTATTGGCACCTCTTGGTGTCATAATAAAACCAAATTTATTTCTAGTGGCTTTGATAAAACCATAATAAAACTTAATAAAGCAGGATGGTTTTGGCAATGTTATTTGGAAGGGTTCAGTAAATCCTCGGGTTTTATGACTTCGATGGTATTCAACCAACAGCGCACAATTTGTCAAAATTTTGAATGTGGGGCGCTTCATCGAGAGGTATTGTTACACTGCCTATAACATGTGAACTGCACAAGTTAACAAATTCCCATGATCGTTATTTTAGCTGGCCTTATTGATTACACCATGCTGCGATAGGACATGCAATCCTCAAACCTTTTTCAGCTATCGAACTCAATGTGCAAGCAAAGCATAAGCGAGTTCGATGAGCTGCTTAACACATGGTAAGCATTTTCCCACCGGACAGCAGGACTCTCGATTTAGCAAGTTTCAAGTTTCGCCACCCATGTATTCTCTCTTTTTACGGCCTTCTTCAAATCTCTCACCGCAAAAAAAAATTCTCCTGTTTTACGTCTTAATTTTTTCTTCTTCTCCTGTACTGTTGGTGATGGACGTTTGCTTTCTGTTTAGACCCCCCATTTTGTCTTATGGACGGGTAAGATCAAATTCACTGCAGTTTAGCATTTCCTTGGATGGGATTTGAACTCGCTACTTCGTAGTCCATGTGTTTTTATTTAACGTCTTTATCCTCTAACTTATATGGAAGGTATGGGAACGGTTTGAATATTTGCCTTAATATAAACATCAATGTCCCCAGGTAACCAATAAGCATTGGAAGCACTATTTCTGCATCATACTTGCATTAACGATTTTTCTTGCTGTACATTGGCAGTATGAATGCATAGTTGTTGTATAATAGCATACGCAAAGCTACCGTAATGTTAATGGTCTGCTAGCTGCATTTTTATTCTTGATATATTATTTTTGAAAAACTTTCGAATGTCCTTTTATGGTACTACTAGATAACAGTAAATAAAAAAAAGCTTTAAAATGCTAATATTTAATAAAAACCGTTGCACAATTCACACAATGTGTACTGCATTCACCAGCAGAGCAAGTATTTCGAAATCAAAATTAGAATGAGAAGCAATGAACATCGACATTAACTTCTGCTTGGTTCAGGCGAGTATTCTCGACTTGTAGTGGTTTAGCTACCAGTTTCGAAATTCAACCATTGATTTTAATCCCTGACTATCACCTGACTATCTTTGACTATCAGTACAATCACCCACTTTTGAAACTTGAAAATCCAAGTGAGTCGTAACCAAAGCCAGCAGTGTGCAATTTGAAGCGTAAAACTTCTCTCGAACTGCGTCGAAATTGTGTCCGAACCCACGGAACTTAAAAAACCAAAAAATCAGGCCACTATTCTGGGTAAATCGACCAAATCGTTGCTGGAGATGTTATGGGCTGAAGACTGCCTTGTGTAACAAATATTCGATGGCTTTAAGGAACTTGAATAACAAATTTGAGAAGTCCTATGAACAGAAAATAATTTTCAGAATGTATCAAGAGCAGTTGATTGTCCTCGTGCAGATGAGCCATACAACTTACCCACTATCGGAGCCGAAACAGGCATCTCAGGAGCTAAAGATCCTGCATCGGATCCCCCAACCGCAATCGGCAAATATCCCACCATAACTGGTCCTTCTTTTGGCTCCTATGTTGACATTCGTCAACTTGTATTCAGCATCCACGATACCCATTAGAACGATGCTGAACTGGTTTTTAAAATTTAAATAATCACTGACGCTCTTCCAGGGGCGTGATTTCCGTCTAACGCTCCTATACAATTGGAAAATTGCCATTTTTCTTCAGAATCACGTAAAATTGACAGCCAATCTTGTAAATAATATACGAGTTTAAAATAAAGCTGTCATTTCAATTTCATTTAATTTTGCTGCTCTAAGAACCGGTATGAATAATTTGAAAGCAATGAATTTAACCAATTTTTCTGTACTTCTTTTTAGAACAACCCTGAACTTCCATGACCTTCTCAGAAGAACTTCTCTGAACTTCTCTGAAGAACATCCCCGAAGATTTCTGAAGAACTTTCCTGATGTTCTCTGAAGAACTTCCCCGAACTTCTCTGAATAAAGAATTTCCGTGAGTTTCTGTGAAGAACTTCCCTGAAATTCCTCTGAAGAACTTTGCTGAAATCACTTTCCTGAAATTCCTTGAATAACTTTCTGAATTTCTCTGAAGAATTATCTGAAGTTCTCTAAAAAATCTTCCCTGAAGTTCTCTGAAGAACTTCCCCGAAGTTCTCTGCAGAACTTCACCGAAGTGTTCTTAAGAACTACCCTGAATTTCTGTGAAAAACTTCCCTGAAGTTCCTCTGAAGAACTTTCCTGAACTTCTATGAAGGGCTTCTCTGAATGTCTGTGAAAAACTTCCCTGAAATTCCTCTGAAGAACTTCCCGGCAGTTCATCTGAAACACTTTCCTGAAATTCTTCTGAAGAACTTCCCAGAAATTACTTTCCTAAAATTCTCTGAAGAATCTCCCTGAACTTCTCCGAAAAATTATCTGAATTCCCTTAAGTTCTCCGAAGAACTTCTCTGAATTTCTCTCAAGAACTTCCCTGAAAATTCCTTTCAAGAACCTTCCTGAAGTTTCTCTGAAACACTTCCCTGTAGTTCCTCCGAAAAACTTCCCTGAAGTTACTTTCCTGAAAGTCTCTGAAGAAATTTTCCAAACTTCTCTGAAGAACTTCCCTGAACTCCTCTGAAGAAATTTCCCGAAATTTTCTGAAGAACTTCCCTATATTTCTCTGAGAACTTCCCTGAATTTCTCTAATGAACTTCCCCGAATTTCTGTACAGAACTTCCATTAACATCTCTGAAGAACTCTTCTGAACTTCTCTGAAGAATTTTCCTGAACTAGTGACCCGAATCTTCATAACCCAGCTCCTTCAGCAGATTAGCTTAAATTCCCTAGCCTTCAAGACGAGCAATCCACGATTTTATCCAGACTTTGCGAGCTTTTTCGTTTTATCCGCCTTTTCAGCATGATGTACGCAGCAACTGCAGTAATTTTTTAGCTACCGAATGTGCCCATGATTACTTCCCAAATTTATTTTTTAAAAGCTCGCAACTGAATATTTGCGACCACAAAGACAAGTAATCGTGTGTACACCGATGAAAGTTAAGTGATAGAGCTGCGGCAAATATTTCTTCTACATAGGTTCTATTACTTCATAGTTCATATTTTTGCAAAACCGTTTCTCGAATATCATAGAACTATGAAATAGATATCTATAATGGCTATATCATAGTGAACTATAGTATAGATTTCAAGCGCCGTGTGGCGGCACCTTAAGAGACAGCAGGCTTCATTTTACAATACTATGCACTATAGCATTGGTACTTAAGAAGAGAAGAAACATGGGCTATCTCAAAAGCAACAGTGAATCCATAGCTGCCGCTCAACACCGAAGCATTATTTATCGTTGAGTACTGTTGGACAGCTCCGAAACATTTTTTTTCATTGCATATGATAGTGCTAGATGATGGACAAAATAATCATAACTGCAGACCAATTTCAATTGACTGGAAGAAACATGAAATAAATAATGAATTTCAGATCATCTAAATATGAAATAAATTTTAACTCAATGTTCTACATCACATTCTGGCAAAAACGCTGGATGTGAGAATGAGCTGATGAAGACATTCCTTCCGGTACATCCGATGAAATGCAAAATACACACTGGCAAAATTTGAGCGAACTTCTTCACCAGGTAGGGAACTGATGGTTTTCTAGGTGATGTATTTTAAATCTTTAGAATGACTGCAATTAATTGGTAATCAATAATGATTTAAGCATCGGAACATTAACCCGATATATATAATTTATTTCATTCAATTGAATGTGAAAAAAATTGGAAAATGTAGGAGTTTTTGACCTTCTAACAACTGACGAAAAAAGTTACGTCTGATTTAGCAGCTCCCTACCCTATTTATGAATTATTTTTTTTTCAGTTTATTGTTTTTTTACACAGTTCTATTGATCATCTATATTCTTTTTCAGTCACAATTTCATTCAAAGTGAACGCCCAGTGAACACAAGATCGTATATGATAGTGGATATGAGTATAAAGTGGAGGCGATATACGTACAGTATTCATGGAGTCAAATGAACGAATGTATGTATATCGCCTCCACGTTGCACAAATATGCGCTATCATATACGACTCTGTGTTGACTGGGCGGTTTTGAAAGCACATGAGCCCCTCTGAAAACTAAGCCTTGAGCCAAAGAAAATGTTTGACCTAGTGAAAAATAAAACATGATTTCCTATAACAAAGCCAAGTGCAAAGTTTTATCGAAATCGAAGAGAATCAAATTGAGTCGTTTGCTCATTTGGTAGAGAATTGCTACATTGTATTAGCTGTGAAATGAGAACATTGAAAGGAATTTCATCAAATTCAAGATTCTTATTTTCTATCTAATAATAAGATTCTGGTCTAGATTCTGGTCAACCCAATGGAAGAATGACTCATGTAGTTTTGAGCATTGTTTAAGACACCAAAGATCTAAGATTTGCTTAGCCAGAAACATTGTTGTCATCGAAATTGCTAAATCTAGACCACTGTGCACTGATGGATCAGTTCTGATTTTTGAGCAAAATAACAACCACATGTGGACTGGGGAAGAGACTTGCAGCATGTTTTGTGCTGTTTGCTAAATGATCCCACCTAGTTGAATTTCCCACCTGCATAGCCTTGGAAGTGTAAATAAAACACTAAATTGAGAGCCTAGAAGCCTACAAGAAGAAAAAAGAAGAAGAAAGCAAGGCAAAATTGAGATAATAAATTGGTTATCATTTTTGATTTTTCATTCATAAAATGGGAACGTCCATTAGGTAGGTCACACCGAAAATTACCAAAAAAAATGCCTAGCAACAGTCAATAAGATGTGGACATCAACCAACTACCTAACTTCTACAACAGATCAATAATTACTGCTCCCATCAAAGTCTGATTTTTTGCGTGTTACCCTCGTAATCAGAAATAAATTGCCATCAGCACCACCAGTTAGCAACGATCTGATGATTATAGAAGTGCTGGGTTGCAGACATCCATCATTCCCCAACCATCCTTGTCCTATTTTTTCATACTTCCGGGTACCGGAAGACCCTGCCAGCTTCTAAATTGAGACCAATAATTTTGTTGGTCCCACCATTTTTCGCATTATGAATATAAAGTACTTCGGCATAAAAAAAAACCGGTACATACCTCGAATCGGAACAAACTTCGATGTTATCAGATCTATTTCTTACCAATCAGACGCGTCAGACGACATTGTCGCTGTAGGGGAGACAGGAAATTGAAGAAGCTTTAAGTACTTTGAGCTCATACACAATGTTTGCTACTGGTGCTTGACGGCTCAGTCGAAATATTAAAGCCATGTCGATTTAAAACAAAGGAGAAATGTTGAACTTCTTTTCATCGTCTGTCGACATCAACCAGGAGCCGGAAGTTGACCGTCCGAACTGTCCAAAATTTCAATCGATAAGCAGCACGAGAAAGCATTTTAGCACATGGTTCGCCTATTACCGGAGTAGGATTTCCTATTGCCGATTGTTAAGCCGATTTGGTTTCGAGCGGTTTATGTGCTTTTTGTGGCTAAGATAAAAGTCCAAGTAAAAGAGAAACGTCGTACGCAAAGTCACCAGGGATCGAGCCGAGCCTATGGATGTGTAGAATCAGTACGGATTTATTTTTATAGGAAGATGATTGAATTTTTTTGACGTCCTTTTAAAGAGTAAATCCGTTAGAGTTTGCAGTGATTTATCAAGTTAGTTTACTGTGAACGTGAACCAAATTTTAAAAAAACAATCAAGTTCCTCCGTCAAAAACATTGCTCTGACTGTGCTGTCAAATTGAACGGGAAATTTCATTTCCCCGCGATATTATTTATGTTTTTCATCGAACCTCCCGCTCCATTAAAACTTGCTATTCATGAATAAAACATAAATGCACCTAAGTATTGCAGCGATCGTCTTTAGCTGGCAAGGAAAAAGTTTTCTCTGTCAAGAGTGCAGCTTCAGACCAGGCAAGGTGGGTGAGGGGAATGCATAAAACTTCATACATCATAAATAGAGTGTTACGGAACAAACGGTCCAAGAAGCTTGACTCACCGGAGGAAAGAGTCCCAGAAACGAAACCGTACGGTCCCTTTCGTTTCGTTTCGTTTCGTTTCGTTATCGTTTATGGATTGTTTACGAGCTGCTCTATAGTTCAAAGTTTTGTCCCTTTGACTGGTGCTGAACACTTGGCTTGTGCACATCCATCGTACGACTCTCATAAGGTGAATTCGAAAATTGTTGACCGATAGCCAATTGACCGGTGGCGTCCAGTGAACCATATAATACGAACAATACCGAACTATTTTGGGTCCCGAGAAAAGAAGGGAATCCGGACTATTTCTTGAACTTTTTCTTTTTTCTATCTTTTGTACCATTGACTGAGTGTTTCTTGTCCCGTCACACGATAAATAAAATATAGCTCGAGACACGATAACAACCTGGCGAGTAGAGGGTGTAGTGCTGACACAATGCCAGGGAATAGCACACAGTGGGAATCGTGTGCAGTTCGGTCAATCAATTTGCTTGATGAGATATTTTCATAGTTCATTGTGCTCAATCAAGTGAAGTGAGAGCAAAGGCAATCAGAGAAACAATGTTGAAATAATCAAGACAAGTTTGCGTTTGCTCATCGAGGAGAACTTTTTTTTATTTCCGTCGAAAACCGTAATGTGCATGGGGGAATAAAGGTTCTTAAGTAGAAAGCAGAATTCTCACTGGAATATATTTGGCCATTTCGAGTAAGGAAATCGTTATTTAATTAGTATCAGAAGTTTGGTCTAACGAGAAAAAAATCCAAAACAAAGCAATCGTGTAACTCGCCATCTCGAGGAAATTTTCGGATAATGAAAAGCTTGGACATGATTGTCCAAATGCACTTGTCAGTTGACACTCCGCTTCTTTCAGCTAAACCCTGGGCGTACGACACATATAAATCAATGAATCTGTGATGGGTGAAAAATCTCATTCTACCGAAACGAATCACCCTTGGAAAATGTTTGTTCTTGCATTCAATGACACTTTTTCAGTCTTTTTGTAAGGAGTTTAGTAAATCATCATCGTAGTTAGTAGACAACTAACTAGTTATTTTGTTGTTTTTTTTATATTGGTGATTTATTGATGTGATTTTAGGGCGAATAAATTCCTCATATTGTACATTTTTTTTGAAAATTTGAAGTGCTTGGTGACAAAAGTATAATCGCTCGCTCTACGTTTTATTTACTTTTTAACCGCGTATTCACATACGAATAATATTTTGTGTTATCGATTTTACATTTTTCCACCTTATATTAGTGCGCGATTGTGAAATATCGCTAATTTCCGTTGTGTTTTACCACCGTTCAGTGATTGAATTTCGGTTGTGCTGTTCTACAGAATTCATTGTCTGCTGCTCATTCCTGCTCGCATATTTTCCCGCTTAGCAGCATCTGCATACAATTTAACCGAAGAAGTTGTGGTATCCTGTGGTTGCATATTGAAAGGCGATTAGTTCAGAACTTTACTCGTTCATTATACGTGCTTCCAAATGAGTAATACGTGCCACTCCTGTGCTACCGAAATCATGGGCACGAATATTACTTGTCATGGTTTCTGCAATGCAGTATTTCATCCAAAATGTAGTGGAATGACAACCTTAGCTCTGGAAGAAATAACCAAAAACGCACATAACCATTTGATATGTGACATCCGACTTCGCAGGTCAATGCGATCAGCCTAAGAATCTGGCCAAGAAACTGTACTCAGCAAGCATAATGAAATCATCGAGAGCCTTAAGCAAGAAATTATGGATGAGCTGAAGAATGAATTACGACTCAATTTCACTGCACTGATAAACTCTAACTCACTGACACTCAGGTCTTCGATACAAATTGATAGTTCTAATGTTTATGTACGTCGTCGACTCTTTAAAAAATCTGAAGTGTATAAACCTCCTCAACTACCTTTGATGTGTGCTTCAGGTGAGTCATTGTCACCATCGCTTGGAAATTTCGCTGCAGCTTCAAATAAAAAATTCTGGTTGTATCTCTCACGTATTTCTCGCAATGTAACAGTCGATAAAGTGCGCGCACTAGCCATCCAACGCCTTGGAACCGAAGATGTGGAAGTTATCAGACTTGTAGCTAATGGAAAAGATATCAGCTCAATGTCTTTTATTTCATTCAAAATTGGACTGAATGCTGAATTTAAAAACAAAGCTCTCTCATCTTCAACTTGGCCAAAGGGTATTTACTTCCGGGAATTTAAAGACACCAGAGCGGCTACAAATGTTTGATTACCGTCTCAAACTCTGAATCAGGATCCGGTTCGAGAGGAATTATCACCGTCGGAAAATCGTTTTATGGAGGAATAGCTGAACTGCGACGCGCCTTAGAAAGCATATTATAGACCTCTTCTCAGTTCGACTCAGTCCTGCCTCATGTTGTCATCGGTCATCGGAGCCGTCGCGGTCCTGATGTCGCTTCTGCTGAAGAGGTTCTCCAGCCACTTTTCCCAGGCAAGTACGCGTTTTCAAACAACATTTCCCTGTCTGATCAGCTTCCGTGTTCTAGCGCCACTGCAAACCCTATCGCACCATTAAGTAATCGCTGCGAGAATGTAACTGTTTTTTTTTCTCGGAATGCTTCACTGATGGAACCTACTGGCAACCAGATGTTAGTTTCGGAGCCTGGAATTATTTCATATTTACCAGAACGCGCTGCCTGTTGCCTCATGGGAGACTTCCAGCCACTCGACCCAGTCGCGCCAGCTGTTTCCTGCCAGCAACTTAGTCCTGCTTCCTGCCATCAGAGTCGTTCTGGTCCTGTGGTCGAGTCCGGTGATGGGGTCTCCCAACCCTTATTTACAGGCAAGTACATATCTTCATGCAACAGTTCTGTGCCTGATCAGCTTTCGTGTTGCAGCAACACCTCAGAATCCCCCGCTCCAAGAAATGGCTTTCACATCTCCGAGCCTGTTTTAGGCGGTTCGACTGTTCACCCGACTCAATGCAGAGGCATCTCTTCCTCCGACTTCTCGCCGCAACTTCGCATCTACTATCAAAATGTTCGTGGACTTCGAACGAAGATCGACGATTTCTATCTCGCAGTGCATGATGTGGAGTATGATGTGATAGTACTAACAGAGACGTGGCTCGACGATTGTATTCTATCGACTCAACTGTTTGGAAATTCATTTACAGTTTTTCGGACAGATCGTAATCCACTGAATAGTAGAAAGCGTCGTGGTGGAGGTGTTTTGATAGCAGTATCCTCTAGATTATGCTGTTGTGTCGACCGAGCCCCAACTAGCGTGGCTTTGGAACAGTTATGGGTAAAAATTAAATTGCAAACGTGTTCCATGAGTATTGGAGTAGTATACCTTCCTCCTGACCGTAGAGATGACCTTACTCTAATAACGCTGCATAGCGAATCTATAAGTTCTGTTTTGGCATGCTTGAAACCGTGTGATATGGCGCTTCAGTTTGGAGACTATAATCATCCCAACATGTGTTGGACTGCTTCAGAGGATGGCGGGCTTAATATTGATGCCAGCTCATCACGATTTTCGACTTCGGATGGTGTGTTGTATGATGCTTTTTGTTTTAATGGTCTGACACAAATTAACTCAATTAAGAATTCCAATTCTCGTATTCTTGACTTGATATTGGTGAACGATACTGCTTTATCCAGTTGCAGCATTTCTGAAGCGCTTGATGTATTTGTATATCCAGACATTGCACATCCTCCCATTGACGTTGCTGTTTCATTGCCTCTACCCGTGAGATTTGAGCAATCACATGACAATCCGCGGCTTGATTTTCGTCGTGTCGATTATAACCTGTTGAATGAAGCGCTCTCTGTGATTGATTGGCAATTTTTGGATGGCGCTCGAAATATAGATGAAATCGTTGAGTCTTTCAACTCTGAGATTCGTCGTGTTATCGACGCGCATGTGCCACTTCAACGTCCTGCATTGAAACCTCCATGGACAAACAACCATCTTCGCAGATTAAAACGATGTCGCCGTGCAGCTCTTCGGAAATATAAGAGTAATCGTTCACCTCACTTGAAACATCGCTTCGTTCTGGCTAGTAATAACTACATGAGATATAATCGCTTCATGTATGCCCGCTACATTGATCGTACACAGACAAATTTACGTTTGCAACCAAAGCGTTTTTGGTCATTTGTTCGGTCGAAACGCAAAAATAATGGATTACCTTCGACTATGTATCTCGATGATCGTTCTTCTAGCACCAATGCCATCAAGTGTGAGTTATTTGCTGATCACTTTAAGAGTGCTTTCTCGAATATGCCGATTTCTTCCTCGAATATATGAAGCTCTCAGTGAAACACCATCCGATAGGTTTGAACTTGGAATGTTTCAAATCAATGAGGAGCACGTTAAAAATGCGATACGTAAACTTAAAAACTCTGTAACATACGGTACGGTTGGTATCGCTGCATGCATCTTGAAGAAATGCTCGAGCGTTTTAGTGCTGCCATTAGTCAAATTATTCAACATTTCATTGCAACAAATGATATTCCCAACCGCGTGGAAGACTTCGGACATGACCCCCGTTCACAAAAAGGGCGACAATTGTAACATTGCTAATTACCGTGGAATAACATCGTTGAGTGCTTGCTCAAAACTCTTTGAAATCATTGTCAATCAAGCACTTTTCGTTGCCTCCAAGAACTATATATCTACTGCCCAGCATGGATTCTATCCCGAAGAGATCCGTGACGACAAATCTCTTGCAATTCACCTCTTTGTGCATTCGATCGATGGACGCTGGCATGCAAGTAGATGCTATATACACTGATTTCAAAGCTGCATTCGACCGAGTGAACCACGATCTTCTGCTTCGAAAACTCGAAAAACTCGGAGTATCCACAGCCTTTGTAGGCTGGTTCAAGTCATACTTGTCTGGGCGGTCTATGAGAGTTAGGATAGGCTCATCGCTTTCAACTGTATTTACTACATCATCTGGTGTTCCACAAGGGAGTAACCTGGGCCCCCTGCTGTTTTCGCTGTTTATTAATGATGCGGCATTCATTTTACCATCTGGAACTCGTGTTTTCTACGCCGATGATTTGAAGATCTTCAAGGTGATCACGTGTATCGAGGATTGTGCATACCTGCAGAAACTGTTGGATTTATTTGCGGATTGGAGTAAACGGAACCTTCTGGAGCTGTGTGTAACGAAGTGCAACACTATTTCGTTTACTAGAAAACGTCAACCGATCATTTTTCGCTACCGTCTTAATGGGCATATTTTAGAACGACTGGAAAAGGTTAGAGACCTTGGTGTGATTTTGGACTCCCAGCTTAACTTCCGAATTCATATTGACGACGTGATTTCGAAAGCGAACAGACAGCTCGGTTTCATATTGAAGCTTACCGATGGTTTCACTGATCCTCTGTGTTTGAAATCACTGTACTGTGCTCTGGTGCGCTCGATTCTGGAATCTGCTGTATTAGTTTGGTGTCCGTTCAACATTATGTGGGTTGACCGTATTGAATCGACTCAAAGAAAGTTTGTGCGCCTAGCTCTTCATCATCTACCATGGCGTAATCGTCTTAATCTGCCGCCATACGAACTTCGCTGTATGCTATTGGGAATTGAAACCCTGGAGAAAAGAAGGACTGACATGCAAGCGGTTTTTGTTGCCAAGGTCGTAGCCGGAGATGTCGATGTACCTGCTATTCTTGCGGATATTAATATATACGTACCAGAACGCTCCCTTCGTCGGCGTAACTTTTTGCATTTGGCAACCCGCAATACTAGATACGGCCAATACGACCCAATACGCTTCATGGCGTCTTGCTTCAACGATGTTTCAAATCATTTCGATTTTCACGTCCCTGCTGCCGTTCTGCAACATTATCTGAGGAACCTGACTTAAAATGCGATGGACTTATGGACCGAGAAGATTTGATGATCACTGGATGTTAAACGACAATTGAACAAACGACTGATTTTGACTTTTTTTTATCATCTTAACCTGTTTTTGTAACTAGTAATCCATGTATAGTGTAGTTATTTTGCTCTTCCTTCATTGTTATATTTATGTCAATGTTTGATTTGTATTTTATGTTATATATATTTAAGAAAAAGACAGGGTTTTTACCAATTTGAGCCCCCTCCGTCTCAAATTGTCTTTTCCCTGTCCATCTTCATTAAGACAACAGTGTCAGATGGAGTAATAATAATAAATAAATAATCATCTACGAGGATCAAAACATTGTCTGTGTTAGGGAATTTCTTTGATACATGCCGGAACGCAACATTCTTTAAAATTTTCCAACACCGATTGATGAATATGAACGCGAAAATATATATATATATATATTATTTAAAATTTTAAAATACTTGAATAAATAATATGGCAATCGTAAAAACATCTACGTAATTGCAAAAATTTCAGCTCAAAATTAAATCAATCCAGAAACGATCGAATTATTATCGACCGGTGTTTCAATTCCTCGCTTAACGTATGTGACGAGAAGAAAACTACAATTGATTTAGCCACCGCTCTCTGCCAATTGGTAAGATAAATTCAAATTAAACAAACTGTCTCAACATAGGATCGGTCGTCCTGGAAAGGACGGATTTGAAAAGTGGCGAATCCCCAGCTGAAAGCCACTAAATAAAGAATTGAAAAAAAAAAAAATCCTTCTCGATGTTTTCACGAAGTAGGTTATTTCTGCCGTGCACGTTGTGCTTTAGATAAAGATGGCTACCAAGAATATC